>JAOXNG010000001.1:10687885-10704626 GCA_028566535.1 Scolopax minor | reverse complement strand
ACCCCATACTGCATGGGCTTACTTCTTAATTTTTTTTTTATTTTTTTTTTTTTAGAGAGAGGAAGAGTACCCTGTGCCAACAGAAAATATGGTGAGATAATTTTCCTAATATTGTGCTTGAATGCAGTAACTGGATTCCTAATGACAAACTGATGATATGTGAACACCAATTAAGATGTGAATTAGCAAACTCATGCTGAGAAAAACCAAAAGCCTTATAGGCAATAACCCTGTCCAGGGCTCCAGGGCTTCAGGCTACCTTCTCTCTGCATCTTACTGCTTTTGTGTGAGACACGACTCAGCAAATAAAAGGGCAATATCATTTCTGTGTTGAGTTTGATAGAAAATTTAGAAATGTTGTGTAATACTCCAGATATATTCTGTGGTGTAAAAGGGAGTTATTGAAGTGTAACATCCCAGAATTTGAAGACAAACAAGCAAGTTTTGTCAGCAGACTGGAACACTGAGTTTACCTTTGAGCTTTGTCTACAGAATCCTTACATTTTATGCTGCCCTTGTTGAATACAATGCCTTGCCATGAGTCAAACAATTAGTTTGGAACTTGCATTGGTTTCAGCTAGACAGAATCAAAATTAGAACTCAGCTGCATAAACTTAATTATAAATTCGGTTATATTATAAAAATCATCACTTATGGCACAACAAAAACATAAAATAAAATGAATCAATCAGAAATTTTTACAATACAAATAATGTTATTTTCTAAAAGAAAGATACTTGAGAACATATACATACTTAATGTTTTCTTTTAATACTAGTAAAGCATAAAGAAATTCACTATATGGAAATCTACACAGGAAAGGTGATCACTTGGGTGTCGCTGCAGCGTTATTCAGTTCTAGGATTCAGACTTCAGCTTTCTAAATGGTTTGTCTTGAATCTCAATTTTATTACTCTATACCAACTTACTAAGAAACAAAAAATGGACTGCATGTGTTTACTACACAAAAAGATTTTTGAGTTATTGATTTCAGGGGTTTGGAGAGCAGAGATAAAGAAGTTTTAGTTAAGAGTATGTAGTGAGTAAGCCATGAAAATTCAAAAACATGATCTGGAAAAATGTCTTATATTTTTCTGGAAAATATAAGACAGATATAATAAAATTTAGAAGAAATAAATCTTTTTCTTTTATAATTTAGTGTTAATCCTCAGAGGTACCATCTCAATGCTCAAAAGAGCAAAAGCAGTAGCAGTTGCAGGCACAGGTAGTTAATTAAAAACAGCCCAAGATCTTTCATCAGACCACCTAATACAATTGAAAAAAAGGGACAAATTTTTGGAAAGTGTTAGTGGATTTTATATACTATATAGTAATCACCAGTATGTTCTGACATGTAGAAGACTGTTAATTTATGCCTTTGAGCCATCCACAGGGACTGAACTGGGACCTGCAGACCACATCTGGGTACAGCTGCTGCTACAATCTGAGCTTCAGAATCAAGTCTTTTATCTTGAATCTGTAGCATCTTGACTCCATTCATCATTGACATGGACAAAAACTTGAACCAAAAGTTTACATTTGTAGGTTTGGTGCAACAGAAAATCGCTAGAGAGCAACTGATTCTGTTATTTAAGTTTTATGTACTCCAATTTCTTTCAAGTTATTTCAAATTATCTTTACTTGTACAGTTAAAAATTGTAAGATTTTATACATATTATTAATTTTGGTTCTCAATTTTCTATGTATTTACCTTTATGAAATATTGCCCATAAACCACAAAACAAAAAGATCATAGAAGTAATCTTAAAACATAAACTGTATTTAGCTAAAGTCTAACAATAAATGTATAGAAAACTATAGTAAAAAAAATATTGTCCCTTTTTCTGAAAAGGAAACTATTTGTCTGAAAAAATAGAAAGGGAATCTCTTCACTTGTGCCCCTAAGAGTGCTGCTTTTCTTAAGATTAGTTCAATGGTCCAGATAATAAATGAATAATAAAATCACTACCATGCATAATATTTTTAATTAGGGAATATATTACAACTCCTAAATTATATTTTCAGACAGCAGATACAGTGCTGTGGATTTCTGCCTAGAATACTATTACCATTTGAAAATACTTTCTATTAGATTCTAGAAGGACAGGGGGGTTGGTTTTCCAAATGAAAGATGCAATGTCTTTTTGACAAAGGAATGTCCTACAAATCTATTTTTTAATTCTTTGTGCAACTGAATTCTTTTGAAAAACTCAGCAGGAAGTTGGACTTTGAAACAGATGTAATCAAATTCAAGCCATGGTTGCTATTTGTATACTATACACATGCACCTGTGAAAAGTGCTATAGAACATTCTGATGATTTGGGGATTGCTACACCACTTTCAAAAATGCAGCATATCTCTTCCACAAAACCTTGGCCAAAATAAAAAGGGAGAAAATGAATTACTCGGCACATATCTACTTAAAAAATCCACAGCCTATTTGAAAAAGTGTGTATGGCACTTGCAAACATCACTTCATTTTGTTAATGTTTCAGTCAGAGACTTTGAGATTACTCCAATTTTCCCATTATTTAATGTCTTAAGGAACAATTGGATTATTCTCAATGTCACGGGTTTATTTCACCCATTTGCCTTATTTACTCATATTAAGCTGGTAACATAAATTAGACTAAAGCATAATTTATGACTGCCTTAGGCACATCATCTTGAAAGGCGTTCAGGTTCCACCTGTAAACATCAAGGGACAGACAATTCATCTCTTTCCTGGTAACTTCACACCAACAGCTAATCACACTCCCTTTCATAAATTGTGCGCCTGGTGAGGATATGTTTGCATTCATGCCCTGAGCACATATCATGCCCTTTTCCACTTTACTGAAGTCCTTTAATATACATTAGTCCTTTATCCGCATAGGAAATTACTCTGCATTCTATCAAGTCAAGTCTCATTTTTTTGTTTGTTTGTTAAATTCAAGAGGCCAAGCTCATTCAGACTTTCACTAGGAAGTATTTTTCAAGCTGTTCCTGTTTCAAGATACTTAAGCTAGTGCAGGAGTTAGAAGCAGTGTTGTTCTGTTATTTATGACCACAAAAACAGTCACAGCAGATTGGACATTCCTGGAGAAGTGATGCTGATTATATATGTCCTCTCTTTTATTCAGTTAGTGTTTGCGAGAGGATCTTTATACTTAAAGGTTTTAAGAACCTTTGCTGAAGGACCTCATGAAAAGTGTTTCAGATGGGCACATCAGAGACCTTTGAGAGCTGCCTCCAGGTGCCTTACCCAGCACAGCGCCTCACCAGACAAACAGACCTTGAACAACAACCTTGCCCATGTTGTGGTTCTCCTCCGAACCTGTTTTCCAGCACCTTTCTGCAGATGTGGGCCTTGGAACAGCACGTGGTGACATGTTCACCCTACACTGACACGGAATTGTCTAACCTACGCACAGAGCTGATTGTGCTTGGGAAGCATTTCAAGTACAGTTAATCTCTCTTGAAATACATAGAAGGTGAAAACTGTGTGATAAATTACAATGGCATAAAAGATGAATTTGCACATGGCTAGAAATACTTATGCAGGCTACTAATGATACTGCTGTCATCCAACAGTATGGCTATTACAGAGCTGTTAAAAAAACTTTCATACAATATTCCAGCACAATTATTTGGACAAGGGTGCATTACAATGCATAAATGATCTTTCTACATGTGAATAAAGAGTTAGAGCTGGCTGGATTGTTTGGTTCCAACGTGGCTAAAATATAATTATTTCACTCGCAGAAAGATTCCTATTGTGTTCCCCATAACTATGTGATACATTTTCAATGCTCAATGTTGCATCTGCATGCAGAGCACTCCCAAACAGTAATTGTTGGTATAATTCTCACACATAGCCTGTATATGTATCACAAGCATGAGTGAATTCACTTGCTGAAGCAGAGCACTTGCTTTTCTCGCTGGAAACTGAAGGACAGAGAGCAGAAATCTCTGTTTGCTGTATTACAGACTGCAAGTGGCTCAGTCTGAAGACAGAAAGAATATTTTTCGTGACATGGCTACACCTGAGACCTCACTGTTTGTTCAGCAGAGCTGCTTTTACAGTGTAGAAGGGAAGGATCTCCAAGTTAGAACCATCTAGAGATACATGGGCACGAAACTGCTGGGGGAGATTGCTGCAGCAGAGCCAGAGGTGCCCCCTCCAATGCCTGCCTCTGTCCCTGGCATGGCTGCCCAGCAGGAGATGGGTGCAAAACATCAGCCAAGGAAAGATTCATTCAAAAAGATCCTCGTTGTGATTAATTACTATGGCAGTTACTAGGAACTAGGGTGTCCTTGCCCGTTACTGTTGAGACCTTCGAATTCTGACGCCTATTGTCTTTGCTGTTGTGCTCTCGGCTACAAAATGCCCATTATCACACACACACACACACACACCCTGCTGCAGTAATTAGACCCACACACTGCCCTGACTCTATGTGTTGGTTGAACTTCTGCTGCCATTAATGAGGTTTCGAAGTAAAGAAAACCACTAGACAGCAACAAGGTCAATGAGCACAATTCTGCTATCTGTCTCTCTGATCACGACATAGGAAAATTTTCTTACCTGCTTCTGTGAATATTTCTTCTGTTGCACTCATGTCACAATACAGGGCTCATATTTTCAAGATTTGAAAATGAATATTACTCAAAAAATCTCAGCCAAACTTTCCTCATTTTACTGAAATTAATGAGATTGTTCTGATGAGTGTTTATAAAATCTGATGCAAACCAATAGAGACTAATTCTACAGTAACATACCTTTTAAAGCACTGTTGTCATACAGAAGTTTAAAAACAAAAAATAAGAAAGAAAGGAAAGATTATAGAGGCTTATAAAAGTTGTACACACATATGGATCTATATGTACATATATACACTTTTTAATGTACATACCAATTAGAAAAGGGTTAGGCAATTATGCTTAGGGAAGAGCAGAATTCCAAGAGAAAAATGGTTTTGGTTCAGATAATGTACTACACTGAATCAGCAAACTGGCCAGCAAAAAATATTCTTTAGAGATGTTTTTCAGAAAAATACTGAACGGTCACAAAGCTAACGTAGAAGAGGCAAGGTAAAAAAGCAATGGAAAATAAAAACAAGCAGAATCAAAGATCTTATATTATCCTTATTATCTTCAGTTCTCTTTATCCATGTCAGCTGTAAGCTATTGAAGGAAAGTCTTTTTCTGCATATGTATTTGGAAAACAGCACACGATCTTCCCTTCTAATTGTGCAGATAAAGCAGATGTCTTATGCAGATCTTGCCATTTTTAGAGAAGATAGAAAACAAAAGTCTTTTCCAGAAGCAAATTTTTAATTTCCTAAATATGTGATGCAATGTATTAGCTTTAATGTCAATTTCTGTGCCAAAGAAGCCTCAGTGGTGGAGGCGAAAAGCAAGGCAGCCAATGACTTATAGATGCATCTCTTTACTATAACCTCATTCACAGCAGAGACACAACCTACTTGATGGACACTTGAGATGGGTCTGCTTCTTCCATGCAACTTCTACAGAAGGGCATAAATATATCCCTCCAGAAGAACTGGAGGAAGACCCAGAACTGTTAGCTTGTGGGCTTATAAGAAAGATGGGAACAAACTTTTTAGCAGAGCCTGTTGCAATAGGACAAGGCCTATTGCAATAAGACCAGGCTTTAAACTAAAATTGGGTAGATTTACACCAGAAAAATGAAGAATTATTTTAAAAATGGAAGTGATGAAACACTGGCACAGGCTCTCCAGAGAGGTGATAGATGTGCCATCCCTGGAAACATTCAAGGTCAGGTTGGATGGGACTCTGAGCAACCTGATCTAGTTGAAGATGTCCCTGATCATTGCAGGGGGAGTGGGACTAAAGGTTCCTTCCAGCCCAAACTGTTCTATGATTCTATGATTTCTATTCACTTTTATCTAGACTAAAGAGAGTTGCCTTACAATTCTTGATTGCAGTAAAATGTAAAAAAGCAAACAAACAAACAAAATGAAAACAACTCAGACTATTAAATAAAAATGTAGCTAATGGGATCATTTGAGGGTTTTCCTAATTTATACATGTACTTCAACTTGGTCCAGGTTGTTGCTGAGCTCTGCTCATTCACTGCTCTTCATTCTTCTTTTTTCCAACCAAAACAGATCATACACACTGAGCCAAAAAAAAATATTAGTATTTCATCCTGGGGAGGAAAGAATCTTCTAGCTTGAAAACACAGAACCACATTGCTTAATGAAATGTTGGGTAATGTTAAAATTTCCAAAATAAATATTTTGACAAAATGATATCAACAATAGTCCACATTTTAGAGAATCACAAACAGTTTCAATTTTAATAACTTCATTTAGCTAACAAAATATTAACTAATAACACTCAAATATTCACTAATTTTATTTTTTGCCTTTATGAGTGCCATGAAGTTACATGTTATGTCCTCATTTACGTGAAAAAAGTGGAGGGGGGGGCTGTTTGACAGAAGAGATCTGGGCAGCAGAAAAAGTCAGAAAACAGAAATAACCACTCTGTGAGTGATTATTATTGCTAACCTTTTATTATTGTAGTTTTTTTTCATTTAACTCAAATATTTAGTAGCCACAAACAACTATATAATCTGCCCATGGGGAGAAATTTCTATCTTCTTACTACCATATCCCATTTCCAAAGTTATACTAATACTTTCTATTTCTAATACATGCCAGAGATTTTTTTTTCCTCACAAGATGTTTCTTTTCTTTAAATCACAAGCGATCCATTGTGGAACATGTTGAAAAATGCTCCTTCCCAAGGACCATTCTGTAGGTTCAAAGAAATCAGTGTGGGTATTTTAAATATGTCTTACTCTCTGCTATATATAATGTATAAATAAGATTACAGCTGCTCCTTAGCAACTCACAGATGCCTTCATTCTTTAAATTCATGGCAACGACACAAAGGAAAAAAAACACCCCAATAGTTACTGTATCTGTTGCTTTTCAGAGTCACTTGCTTGATCACTGACTGCTGTAAAGATCCACAGTGACAAGTGACCAGGCAGCTGATGTTTTGAAAACCATAATGTATCATAGTAGTGATGTGCTACGAGAAAATTTATCAGACTGAGTTCATTCTGAAGTAATACATTCAGGCTGAATTCTGCAAGATGTTGGGAACACTTAGTTAACAGCACAGAGAGTATAAGTAGTGCCAGAGTCAATTGGCCCACTCAGGTGCCTACTCAGAGGAAAGGAGATAATCAGGGATACTTGGTAGGACGGAATCATCAGACACTTTTGACTGTTGATAATGAACAAAGTAGTCTAGAGGACTTTAAAATTAAAAAGTAATTTTTTTAATCGCTACTTTGTATTCAAACCGTCTCAAAACATGAGCGTACCTCTGCTACTGTACAAACGACAAAAGCAGATCTAAAAATCCCCCTTTGTTAAGAAAAGGGTATTCAAAGACATTCAATTTTATTTCATAGAATACACCTACATAGTATTAACAAGACTGCATCAATTTATTGGTTTCACAGCACTTTTAGCTGAGACTGGATGAAACTCAAAAATCCCAACTCATGATGAGTACAATATGTACAAGTGAATCTTTCTTGTAACAGAAGAAGAACAATAGGAAGAAAGTGTTTCTTCTGCATTTCTGGCATATTTTGAGGCTGGCACTTCTGTAATTTTTCAAACTCACTTATTCATAGGAAATTTTGTGCTGCCTCACATGCTCTTAATGTAATTTAACACCTACTGACTCTCCCAAAGGCAATTTTAAGTAATGAGGAACTAGCAGGGTCTTTTTGGTGTTTTACTAATCACAGGACTTGGAAACCGATTAGCTATAATGTTCAGGGTTTTTTGGGTTTGGTGTATTTTTTTGGTGTTTTTTTTTTAATGGAAAATCTTTGATTTGCTCTCAGTTTCTACAAAAACTGTCTGAAAATAAGCACCAATAGGACAGCGTTAAAGCTAAGAGAAAGTTATTCATGCTCTGCTCAAAGATTATCCTGATAGTCAAATAGTAATTAAAACTATGGTAATATTAGGCCACCCCTTCCCTTGAGCCTGAGCAAGCTTTTTTAATGCATCCACCTATTTGTAATGACTTACAGCTGATTTTGCTTGCTGGAAGCAGGAACTCCTCAAAATGCCAGTTTATTGCTAAGGGAACAGAGGGAGAGTAGCATCTGCAAATAATAAATGAGACTCCCTGTGTTTTGACAATCTCTTAATTTCCATTTGGATTACAAAGAGAAGTTGCAGATGTGTCTTCAAATTTCCCAGTTTGCATTTCTAAAAGTGATTTAATTTTCCTGACATCTCAACATTGGTTAGCAATGTGTGAACTCAACAGAATTCAGTTTGGAGGATTCTATTTTTAATGCCTGCAGCTTTGGTATTGGGTTGCACATAGAACACAGCAGTGGCAGTGGTACATCCCAAATGGGACATCTCTATAAATACTGTATTACAAAAAAAACCTGTTACTGTATTTTAGGAATCTCTAACCAGTCTAATGCATCTCATACATTATTTTAGTTCTGATAAATGGACTCCAGCCTCTCAATGAATACCTGAAATGCCCATGATTGTACCAACCCCTTCACAATTCCATTCTAAAAGTAATACTGACAATAATTCTTTCACTACACCTCACTCAGTGAGCTGGTGTCCTCACCTTAGGGATGAAGCAAAAGACACGAATGTAAATAGTGTACAATAGACACTTAGACAATAGACAATTTATGCTTAGAAAGAATTAGAACTTTTCAGAGCATTGGACTCATAATACACCTTACTTGTCAAGTCCCACTTTCTGATAAACTATCTATTTTATTGCACATTTCTTAAGATATTTAAAAAAAAAAATACAGACCTGCTTTCAGGTTTTTCCTTAGAAAAACAAAATAACAACGTGCATTTTCACAGAAAACTGCATTTACAGACCTACTAGCACCACTTATCTGATGTTAAAAAAAGTGATTTAGTCTTTTGTTCCATTGAAAACAACAAAAAGAAACAAAGGAGAAAAGATGGGATACAATATTTTTCTGACTTGAGATCAGCCATAGTGAATCTCACATGTTTATTCATCAAACATGAAGGTTTCCTTAATTCCTGTATTTGACTCATTTAAGCACTTGCTTTCCTTTCTCAAAGCACTGGAAAGGACACCCAGGGCACAGACAGCAGCTTTATAGTTATGCAAGTTGTGCCTACCAAGTGTTGTGTTACTAGCAATGTTTTACATTTTCAGGGATGAATAAACCAATATATTAATATTTTATAGGTTAGAAGTAAAAAGTCTCTAAATTTCAGGGTCAAAATAGTGGAAAACTCATCAGAATCTATAGCAATCAGAACATCCAAATGAAATTCAGACTTAAAAAGTCCACAGACAAGACCTCCAGAGAAATGTAACCCAAATGTATTTATTGGGGTTGTTATCCTTAAAATCAAACCAGCTTTTTAATAAAAAAAAATCAAGTTCTCACATTTCTTCTTTATATTTTTCTGAATCATAAACCTCTCCACTACTTCAACCCTAAAAAGGGTGAACCTAAGATATTCTGGAACGTGGCCATATATAGGTCCATCTGGTAGTTCACCAGAGAATAGCATGAGATACAAAACTCTTTGCCTTTGGCTAAAGCCTATTAAAACTGAATACAACCTGATAAACATAGTATTAAAAAAAATCTGGTAAAAATAAATGGAAATTTCGATTCTATGGATCAGCTTAATTTTTTAATTAAAGAATATCAAATTTATAGAAAGCCTTTGTTAACTTATCCCTTTAAAATTATGATTTTAAATAAACAGACATAAATATCACGCCACTCATAGAGAACAATAGGAAGAATTAAAAGGTTTACTGCTAACTTGTCTGTCAAGTGGGCTTTTCAAGCAGGAATTTCAGATGCCTATGGCAGTAGGGAAAACTCATGCAGATACAAATTTTACATTAAGTTCAAGAAAGCCCCTCCCTTGCAAAGACCTTCGTACAGGTAATGAGGAGAACAAGGCAAGCTATATATGACAGCTTCTATAGGTAGTAAGTTAATGAATTATTGACATGCCTTTATCGGTAAAGCCTCTAGAACACAACACTATCTTAGCTAAAATCTGCAATGAGTCCAACAGAAAATTACCCTGAGGTTATAATTCCTTCTGGCAGAAGGAAGCTTTCCTGAACATCCCTGCTCCAGGGCAGTTCAAATCAGAGACCAGTCTCTCTTAAAAGTCACTCATCTCAGTGAAACTCTGGAGGCTGATCCAAGACCTGAAAAGCTGGAAGCTGGGGGTCTGCTGCCAATCTAAGCGCTTCAGCAGACTTGTACCATCTGTGCATTAGGCACATAGACCTCACACTGAGCAATGGATGAAATGTGCTCATGCAGAACCTCGGCTGGGTGTTCAGCAAGAAAGTGCTAATTATTATAAAACAGCATTCAAGAGATAAAATAAATAATAAAAAAAAAGTCTAACAGTTGCTGATGGACTCATTCTGTGAATGAAACTCATCACCATATATCAAATATCCTTATGTAGCTCTCTTTCATTTTGGAGGAAAAAATGGTATTTCTATCTCAGTATGAATATCATTTAAAGGCCAAGTCAGTCTATATGGGTTCACTCTACAGCTCCTGGGACTGCAATAACAGCATGCCTTATGAACATCATGCATGGATTGTTTTTCCAGCAATGTATCAAAAAGGAAACAGATTCAGAGACTAGATCCCCTTGGAACTGCCTCTCTATCTGCTGTTTCGTTCAATTATGCCACTGCTTAAAAAGTTGCATAGTACAAAATGGCATTTTTTTGCCGTAGCAGTCAGAGCGAAGCTCCAGTGTTTGTCAGTCAAAGGTCTTAGCATGGACCCATATTTTGATATGCTGTTTATGTAAAAGAGGATTCTCTTCAGTCAGTTTGGAACAGACAAGCTCGTGCATTGCTATAAGGCATGTTCTCTGCTCCGAGGTCTTCCTTTCTGGGTACTACAGTGATCCCTCCTTCCTCAGTTCTGTCCCTAGAGGTATTTTAGGAGCTGGAAATCAGAAGCATACTTGTTGTAGTTTATTAGATTAAAAGAGCTGTCAATTAGCTTAGTCATGGGCCTTTGCTGTAAAAGGTCTATGTAAAAATGGAAGTTGAGCATACTTCCATAAAACGGGACTATGTATTTGCTTAATTCTGTAATTCAATAGGATCTTCACAAGTATTTTTTACTGCGTGCCGAGGTGACTATGCACAGGTATAGAATGTGACTTTTAACTTTGTGTGCAGCTTTTTGTCTTTACTAAAACAAAATGCCTACCACTAAATTAAGCTACCGAGATCTGATAAATCCTCAATATTTATTTTGCTACATGGATTTTAAAATTCTATTGAGCTGCTCTCTATTCCTTCTTATTTTTCTCTAGAAGTCTATTTGCTCTGTAGAGACAAAAAAATCTGTTATAGAAAAGACACAACAATAGTCTTTTCAGCTGGGTAACTACAGAAGCAGTAAGATAAAGCCACAGCCTCTATTTCTTGTGTAAAAGTGTTTGTTTGGGTTTTATTCAAAGTACTTTTTACCTGCTTGAATTGTAAATCAAATGTTGTTAAGCATGATTCTTAGCAAATGTAAATCAGTATAATTCGCTGATGTCAGTAGAGTTCTTCCAGTTTTCTACCAGCTGAGTATTTTAGCATACTGAATCCTGACTTCCTGCTCCTGAAGCAACCTTTGCATTACTGTATGAGGATAATATATTGGTATTAAATCCAAGCTGGACATCTCCAGATCTCACCTAAACCCTAATAATGTTCCCCAAAAATGTTGAATTTAAAAATGTACTTTAAAATTATTTTGGATCTAGAGTTAAAGCTCTAAATGGAAAAAATTAAAATCTGAGCTCAATTCTTGTTGAATCAGGATTCTCTCTTCATAGAAAATATCAATTACTGAATAAATGCTTCTATAAGTTAAAGATCATGTTTCCTCTGTACTTTGTTTACCTAGACTTTAGTAAAGCTTTTGACTATGGGTCAAAATGTGGGAAAATATTTTTTGTAAGCACCTTAAGTAAAAACATGCTCTCTTTCTTTATCTACATCCACACTGCAGAATAAATCAGACTTATAAGTTAGTACTGATCTCAAAAGGCCCGCTATTCACCTAACAAGTCCTGCACTTATGTTTAATGGTGATTTACTTTTGATTTTTTTATTCCTTTGGAAGTACATATTACACTTTCTTTTACTTTCTTTCTGGTCAAAAGATTCCCTAGGCTAAAATCAAATTAATTGAGATTTCAGATAGTGCTTTTATGCCTTTGCATGATGGCCAGAAGAAAATATTTCACAGTTCTACAGAAGAGACCATTGTGCTTTATCATTTTCTGCAGCAAGAACCAGAGACATCCAATGCATATTCAAGGAGAAGATCCAGAGACATCCAAAGAATATTCAAGCATGTACACTGATGAACCCTGGGACATCTTGAATATGCTACGGAAACACCATAAAGCCCTGTTTTTTTAACAACTACTTCGAACATAGTAATTGTGCTACTTTTAGAGCTATCTTGGAAACTTTGGAGTTCTTCATTGAAGACTCAACTGCATGAAGTAGATTCAGATTGTAACTTAAGCTGAATCAGTGTGACTTCTTTCCCTGAGTCCAGGGAGGGGTTGACCAGGCTGTTTAAAAGTTATTACCTGTTATACGTTCTTGCTACAAGCTTTAACCTCATCACTTGGCCAAACTAAAATTGATTTTCCCTAGAACAAGTAAAGACATTTATCCTAAATAAATTATAGGAGTGCTCTGCTCCTTCTTTTTGTATTAATCATTTTGCTTTTGGAGGGAGGAGGGGCAGAAAAAAAAACCCCAACCAGATTTATTTATTTTTTTAATTTTTCCAAAAACATAAACATTATAGATATGGCCTAAACAATCCTGGAGTTAGAAGAAGCAATAAACTGAAACAAAGCTGAAAATTCACTGACTGTTAAGTATTTTTAAAGCTTGAGCAACCAAAGGCAAGTTCTGTAAATAAAAGTGACAGGCATGCAAGCATGCTGTTTTTAATATTTTGTAATCTCCATTTTCCTAAAGTGTGGTTCATTATAGAGGAGATCTGACTAACTGTTAATAGGCAGCAAGCAGAAAAAAAAAAAAAAAAGAATGCCATTCAAAAATGGGAAAGTGACAATAGCCTGTAAACAAGAAAAAAGAGGGAGAGACTTCATGGCTCACACCTCGCAGGGCTTTGCATTCTCCCTTGCAGGGAAGAGAGCTAATTAAAACCTTGTGGTTAGAGAAAGACATCATGTAATTTAGGCCAAACAAACAGCTTTGATATGGAGGGATATTTAACATGGAAACATCCCCCTTTTGTGCTTTTAATCCTAGGATTACAAGGACATATTGACCACTTTCTGGATACCCTCTGAGATAACATATTATTTGCTTAAAGTATGCTCTAAATTTTGGCTTTCAAAGAGTAACTTGCCCACAGTATTTACAGACTAATGTTTTTCTGCAGTATGAATGTCACTGTGGTATACTTTAAGTATAGCTGGTAGCATTACGTATTCTAATGTTTGCCCAGCAGTTCTCATTATAAGGCTCTTTTAGCAGCTTGTAAGTTTGCTGAATATTAACTACATAAACTAACGTTTTCCTCAGGGAAAAATAAAAAAGAGTGACAGCATCAATCTCTTGGGTTTTCATTATCTATTTTACTTTGCATGAAAATGCCAGGTGAAATGGTTGAAACATTAACTCATTGTTTTGCTCAAGTTAGGATCCTCTGTAACTCATTTCCCTTTGAAATATCCTACTGCCCCTGTGCTGTATATTAAAAACTCAACATGTATTCAAAGATACACATTTACTCCTAGGTGTTTAACAAATTTCAGCCTGAAAAGCTGAAAGTGACTGCAGGTGACTGCAGAGATTTTATCAGCTAAAACTCTGAGAATGGACAGAGAAGTGTATTCCAAACCAGAGAGCATCCCTGCTAAAGAACATCAATCTCTGCATCTAAAGCACAGATTTACTGTGGTCCCTCAGGTTACCTCTACACCATTGTGCTCTATGAAACGTTGTGAAATATGACAACTGGGAAGGAAAATACGTGTGAAAGAGAAAAGATGCAATACGGGTGTTGGGGACAGGCTGGACACATGCCTGGACAGAATGTTTTAGAAACACTAAGGCAAAATAAAGAGTACAGAGAAAGGTGCTGCACTGGAAAATGCTGAGGAGAGAGATCCTAAAATAGGGATAAGAGGTTAATGTAAGGGAGAAAGGCAGACTGTCTGGGCAGCAACGGGAGAAAGTGAGATAAAAACACAGAATATGTGGAGGAGAGATGAAAGATAGCTCACACAGAACCTCAGGAGTGGAATGGAATGGAATGAATGGAAAGTCCAGTAGTCTGGATCAGAAGTATGACACTGAAGGAGGACATGGCAGGGAAAAAGAGACACCACAGATACAGATGAGAACAGATCACACATAACCCAGATGAGAAAACAGGCCCTCCCTCATCTTAGCAGGAACTCCTCAACAAAATCTGGAAAGAGAGAGACATGATCGCGAGCCTTATTGTTGGTCAGCAGATATGTATGATATCCACCTACAAAAGCTCCCATCAGTGTTCCATGCTGGGTAAACCTTACAGTTCCTCAGAAAGCTCAAGTGATAGATATTTCTGTGTTGTGAAGATCCAATGCTGGAAGCCCATGTGTGTATCATTCTAATGCTTTGTGTTAGGATTTAAAGATTTAGTTTTCAGTTTGGGGTTTTCTAAGATTTAAAAATGCATCTAAAGCATCTGCTGTGCTGCAGTATGAAGCACTCAAATATTAGGAAATGCCAGAACTAGAATAATCTCTGCCATCCTCATTCATGTTCCTCAGATAAATGCAGTGACACAGTCCTTCCTTCTATAGGACAGTGGTGATCTCATCTAAACTGAAACTTCCAAAATGTAAACAAGGACATCTGAGCTAATCATCTAGCCTCCTTTTACAGTCAGTAAGGAGAAAATGTTCTTCTGGGGCAGGATACACAGGATGTGGATGTCTGGGTAAAAAGTCATTAAGGACGGAGGAATACATTAACATACAGTGTTAAATCTGAGCAACTTCACACCTCATTTTTCTGTGGTTCTTAATGGCTTTGAAACAGAGCTACTATTCATTTCGTGGATTATTTGGGGAGATTATAACTTCTGAAAACCACATTTTAGAGCTTCATGTTCAGCTCCCCAGCACCAAGCGATTTGCTGGCTGACAGAATAACTCCTTTTCCAGATGTAACAGCAAAATTTCCCTCCATTCTACATCAACCCAGAGATTCATCAGTTCACAGAAGGAGCGATGGGATTTATGCAGGGATGGGAAGGAGGAAATGTATGACCATGTGGTTACATACTGGATCATTATGTATACAGACCAAGTTGTATAAGCAGTGTAATCCTTACGTTTTCTGAATTGCGACTTCATTTTTCTGTAATCTCAGATGTGTTTTTACCTTTTTTGAATGGAAAATAGCACAGAAGTTTCTTCTCAGTGACAGAATTGTAAATTCTTCCTCAAAACACACTTTGGATTAAATTTGAACAGCTGAATAAAAACAGTTTTCATTCTCATCTATATCTTTTTCTAATGAAAAGCTGCCTCATTTCAAGAAATATGCGTCAGAAAAATAGTCTCTTTTGTTAATAGAGAGCAGAATTTTCCACTGCTGTGAATGGTTGCTTCCTGGATACCATATTTGACAAACATATAGCATAAAAGCACTTGCTTCAGGTGGAAGTGTTGCAACAATGGTAAGCCTTATGTCTGATACTGCAAATCTGATTAAATATTAGTAATGAACAAGTGCTGCAATATTAAGAGAGTGAATCGATGGATGCCTGTGTTATCCATTTCTCTCTCAGTAAGCACTGCAGTGTTTAATTCCCCAAAATATTTTTAGTACATTGTGATGAAACGATCGTAATACCTAGATGACGCACACTATTCACTTTAATTTCTAGTTATTGCAGTCTAAGGCACGTCTTCTTACTCACCTCAGCAAGCTGGTCCACTCCACTTGCAGTTCGTGCTAATGTTACAAGATCTTCTTGCATCTTGTCTACCCATGATTTTATCCTACAGAAATCAAAAAGAAAAGAGAGGCATCCAATCAGATCACTGGCAAATGGAACCAGCATGCAATTACATTAAGAGGAAAAAATGCCTGAATATATTGATAAATATGTTGATAAAATCAAATGCATGTACAATACGTGTCCTCAGTAGCTAAAAAATAATAAGCTTTGTAATGGACCAAAATCTTCAAGCAACACCCCGATGGTGTTTTCTCTCTTTAACTCAAATCTAAAACACTTGCTTTTTAATTTCTTTTACTTTTCTTCACCTGGAGTCTGCCTGGTGCTCTCCAGGACAGACACTATCTTCACCATCAAGTATATCACTGCAGCTGCCTCTTGTTGACAGGTACCAAGGTCTGTTTCCAAATGTGACAGAGCCTAATTTGTTTTTTTTTTTTTTTTTAATAAAGACTTCATGACCTGATTCTTCTCATACAGGTCACCACATGAAGCCAGATGCAAACCAAGCAGTCTATCGTGTCTATTACCAGGTATAGCAGAGATCACTACAACAGAGCCAGTTCACCATCTGACAGGACAAATTGCTTCACCCATGGCTCCTTCCCAGCCCCACCTCTCCTGAGGACTTTGAGGTCCCTCTC
>JAOXNG010000001.1:10644697-10661830 GCA_028566535.1 Scolopax minor | reverse complement strand
AGGAATGCCTGCACACATGAGCCCACGGGCTGATCTGAGTCCAAAGACTTACTGTAGCCAAGGTGAATGGCTGAATCCCAGCCACCTCCATAGCACAGTCACTAACTGGTGCAGGAGCTTTCCAAGGGGGTTTTT
Organism: Scolopax minor; assembly: GCA_028566535.1. Taxonomy (NCBI): domain Eukaryota; kingdom Metazoa; phylum Chordata; class Aves; order Charadriiformes; family Scolopacidae; genus Scolopax; species Scolopax minor. The sequence goes on along the minus strand of JAOXNG010000001.1, from coordinate 10,661,695 downwards.
TGGCAAGTCCTGAAGGTGCCCCCAGGAAGATCCTTCTGTACTTGGACTGATTTAGACCTTTCACTGAATTGATCCACATCATCTGGGCCGAATGTGGTCAGACACTCTCTGTGTTTTCTGCTGCAGAATCAAGCAAATTTTACATCAATAAGTTATTTTTAAACATTCAGAAGAAACTGGTCCTTCAGGTGAAAGTGTGGTCATATCAGGCAGCCTTTTCTACACAAGACAGGGGATATTTTGTATATATGTTAAGAAAATTTATAGCAATGGATCACATCTGCACTTAAGATGATATAGGACACTGGCCACTGGATATAAGAATTCAGCAAAAGACTGCTTCATTATAAATTATAAAATACTTCTTACAGTTGCTTTTCCAGAGACATTTTAAATGTAACACAATTATATGCAGAAAAATGATAAATTACTTTGAATTTAACTTGCAGTAACACACACACAAAAGAAAAACCACATACAGGAAATGTTATTATTTCCACAGCACTTTTAAACAGACCACCTAGTTTTTTAAATGAGCCTAAATGAGTGCATATGTGCATATGTGTGTATATGTAAATATCTGTATATACACACAAACATAACTTTACACAGAAATCTTTTGCAATGATTCATGAATAAATCAAACGCTTAATTCCAAATACATTTTAGCAGTAACAGAAAAATGTAACATGTAAATAGCTAAAATTCATAGTTATCTTAGAAATTGTCTAGAAATAAATATTAGTACTTAATGGATATAGTTGCACTATTTCTAACTCTCAAACTATTTTTAATAGAAGAATTAATGTCTTTATTTCTTTTTAATGTTTGTGGAACTATTGCTGTAAACAAACCTGCATGAACAAGATTGTGTGTGTATTTACACAGAAATACTTTTTCAACACATCACAATCAGAGAATAAGGATCTTATTGTTTTGTTCTGTAATATTAAAAATGCGTTTTAATATTTCCCTGTCCTTAACTTAGTCCTTAATCCTGTGAACTCTTCTGCATAAGAAGCCTCGTGTGAAAGCCTGCATGAAAACCACAAAAGGTAACAAGAAAAATTAACTTGCACCTTCCCACGTGGAACTGATTACAGAAACTGCTGATTTAATCTACAATTAATAGGGCAAAGAAGAACAAGTACCACAGCATCATCTTCATTGCACAAGCTAATAAAAGTGGCCAAATTTCCTCTCCTCTTATCTGCAGTGCATATATCTGCTCATACACTTACCACTGCGTATTTCTCTCTCATCTCATACTCAATTTCCACCAAAGGTGTTATGAATCCAGTGCAAAGAAGAGCTGTGTAGCAGGCCTTAGAGATCCGCAATGCAGACTGAAGAACAGATTTTTGCTACTGTTTCAGTCTGCGTTTTCTTACGTGGATACAGATTATTCTGAACAGTAACAGAACCATTCTGGAGCATAGTTTGAGCTGTGATACGCCAGCTTACTGGAGAAAAGTAGGGAGCTTTAGCATGTATTAAAAGGACAAAGGTGTTGAAGCACACATAAAATTACTTGTGCTATAAAAAATGGTGCTAAAGCAAACTCTAACACACTATTATAAAATTTATATCTATATAAGAAATTAGAGTGGAGCTCCAAAAAGCCGGACTAGGTTCCGTTTCTATTATAGCTAATAAAGCATTGCTAGATAGGAAAGAACCTAAAAACTATAATTTATTATGATTTTTCTTAATTTGACTCCGGAAGAGAAAAAGGATTTTCCATAGCCAGGAGAGTTCTTTAAATCAATGCAGGGACTTTCTGCAATATCAGCATGTGCTACATCCTGTGGTGAGGAGAACTTGTAGATGATTTTCTTGTGAAGAACTTAAGAACGTGAAGACATTAATCTCCATGTCAGCAAAGTATTGATAAAAAGACCGACACCTTCCAAGTTTATCAAATTTCAGTAATGAAGCAGATATAGTGTGGTGCAGGAAAGCTGACTATTTATATGAACAGTGTCTTACACAGAATTTTCTGACAACCTAAAGAAATAAACAGGACACAAGCTTGGGGAAGGGGGCTTAGATGAATATGGCATACATTGGTAATAAAAAGCAGCTTGCTGAGTTGGGATGATGTTCTTCTGGTCGTGTACAAAATGCTACAACACCAACTACTGGATTTTATTGTAAATAATTATTTCTTCTGCAGTACCATGTGGGAGCCCATGGACCGTATTGTCTGGCTACAAAAGCAGGGAGCACAAGGTCGTCTCTGCAGCAATAAATAATCAGTAAAAAGTGTGAATCTTCTTGGAAAATTCTATGTTTTGTGCTCCAGCTGGCTGGAGAAGAGCCATTTCGACCCTAAAACCTATGTTAGCACTGCATTATGGGCAGGCAGTCACAGCCTGCCTCCCTGCCTGGCCTCTTGGCCAGCACAACACTAGTGCTGACATGGCTACATGAACTACCTGCCAGAGAGCTTAGTGTTCCAGCAAAGTGAGCTTGGATTTGCCCACATATATAGTCATAGCCTAAGGAACACCTCAGTCATGTAGAACTCTCATGTTTCCATCAGCTTTTTACACTTCGGGTGCAAAACAGCATTGCCACGTGTCGAGTGTGTGACGTGCAATCCACACCGACAGAGCGCATCCTTACAGGTGAACACCTGAGTGGCTCTTGCAATACAACTGCCACACATCATTTCCCCCTCTCAGCAGAGGATTTGGGACATCTGACAAGACAAAACGAATCAAACTAGCAGATATCAGTAATGAGACAGATGTGAAGCAGTTAGGAAAAAAAAAAACCAAACACCACAAAAAAAACCCACCCCAAAATCAAAGCGCTAATGCTTGCAAAGGGTTAGCTGAGAGCAGAGGTTGGCCTTCAGGCTTACAGCTTTTTAAATGCTTACAAGTATTATCAGTCTTGAGAAGTGACATCTGGTTTAGTGAGGATGTTTTATCCATTCCTGATGTTAGACTTTTTTCTTTCTCTCTGGAACCTGTGTCAATGTTTTACCTGTCATAGGAGAATACACGTGAACATCACCTTCTATTAATTTAGTTTTGTCTTTCTGACATCAATTCCAAAGGCCTGTAGTTTAACCAGTTCAGGAACTGGCAGTTTCTGTATCAGTGAAAAGTGACACTGTGACCCCTAATATTGGCCCTGCCAACATCTCACAACCTGTGGCCTGACAAATCATTTCTAGAGCCAAGGAGACATTTGGATTATGATGCTGTTTGCTCCATAGTCTATCTATTGAGAGAATCGTGCAATGCCTCCTGGGTCTAGTGGCCTCCATTCTGGTATGAGACTGGTGGAGTTAATGCAGATCTCCCTGTTCTCGCTACTGCTGGGTGGAATGAAGCAGGGATTTAGCACAAGGAAAAATGGGGTTGTGGTTCCCAGGGAGAATATATTTTCATGCCACATGACATAACCAAATTTTCCATCCTCATCACATTCAGAAGGGTAATGTGCTCTCTACTGTATATCAGGAAGGACTCTAAACTTTTCTGCTTTTAACCAGTGACACGGGAATTTTTCTACAAGTGACAAATCTGTTTTCTTGGGAAAATGCCACATAAATTCACTAGCACATTGTAAAAGAAGCTGCACTATCTGGACGATAGTTTCTTGAAAGGCTTTGCACAGAGAGATTTCTGATACTACACTTGGTTTAAAAATTTATTCCAGGACCTTCATATAGAAGTAATATTTATTCATTAAAGATCATGAAGAATTATGAAAAATAGAATGTCTTAGCTTTGAATAACATTGAAAAAAACCCCCTTGATATGTTTTAAAATCTTAGGCTTTCTTTAAAAAGTTTCTGTTAATTTTTTTCCAGCCTCACTGTTTTTTCATTTGTCCTCCCCAGTTATAGTCTACTATATACAATGTAAAGTAAAACATAGCAATTTTAAGAGCTGTTTAATATTTCTGAGAAGTTTGACCAAAATAGCCTTTTCCTACTTATCTTTTTCAAACAGGTATCTGTTTACTTTCAAATGTCACCTTGATGTCACAGTTCTTGTTTAGTTTTCTTTTTTCTTTTTTTTTTTTTTCTCTAAGGAAAGAAATTGGAAAAATTAATTGGGAGGGATAGTTGGAGAGACCTAGACAGATAAAGAAATTCTTACTCAAATTCTTTGGACAACAAAGTAATTTTTTCAATTTCCTATTACACAACAATTTAACCACTGTGCTAGTTGCTACAAAAGATAGTGATTTTATTTCTTTAAGAGAAAATAAAAGACGTATTGCTTCTGCTTATTTACACTTTGTAATTCCACATCATGACATGGAAATTATTAATCTTTCCAGCTGGAAAGGTTTCAGTTTTTACTATGATTTCTAATTCCCAGAATTAACTTTATTGTCTTAGGGAGTCTAACACATAAATCTTTGTCTCTTGTACATTTAATGCATCTCTCCAGTCAAGCCCTATGGTTGAAGTCAGGTTAGATTTAAAAGTTAGGTCTTTCTGAATCCCAGGACACTGCAAACTTGAATCATCTTTCTGAAAAGGACATATATTAGAAACTTCAGTAAGAGTGAGCAACAGACAAAAAAAAAGCAAAAGAAAACCTGCTAATAAAATACACCTAGAAATAAAAGAGGGGATAGATAGGGGCATTGTGGAATTCAGGCTCAGCCTGAAGAACAGTCAGGAAAGATTATTGGCCTCTTCTCTTTCAGCCTCTTCAACACAAGACTGACATGAAAAGCTGTTCTTATTAAAAGACAATGAATGGAAATAAAATGCCCACTCCATGTGGCTAATCATCGCTCTCTTCACCCTTTGAGTCTGAGTTCTTACCAAATTCTGTCCTTCACTGGTCAGGAAATTCTCTAATGATATGTAATCCCAGAGCTGCAGGAGAGGTCATGCACTGACTGCTGAAATTACTGTGTGAGGTGTCACATTCACCAGAAGGTCAAACTAGGTGATCACGCTAATCTATGGTCTAGGTCAGCATACTGCCCACTGCAAGTCTTAATAGCCTGCTGGTACTCATATTTTGAGTTCTTTATTTTTTTTCCAGGAAAGAAGAAAAGTAAGGTCATATGATTATGAACTCTAGGGCATATATCTCCTGCACATAGAGTCTACTTCACCACATTTTACCATTGTGCCATAAATACATCATGAATGAATTTTATCCCATCCTCCAAGAAAGTTATTATAGGGTAATTGTGATGAACTAGTATAGTCTCTGTTATGAAACATATGCACACAAATCTTCACCCACAACTGGCTCTTACCCTGCTGAGTACATGGAAGACATGGCACAAGCAGAAAATATTCACCTGCACACTAAGTATGTTACTGTTGTCATTATTGTTGGTAGCACTACTTTGTGACAAAGTCACGTGTGTGGACCATGAGCTCTACAAACCCAAAAATCATACAGGTGGATAAGAGAGTTTAAGAAAACAGCAGGACAATATTGCTTGACACACCAGGCAAACCTCTCAGCATATCACCAGACTAATCACTGTCAAGCTGCTGATGAATCAGAGAAAAAAAAAGAATGTTAAAAACAAATGTCAAGAGGAAAAAAACAAAAAACACTGGTCAATAAGATGTTTACAGAGAGAGTCTCTCTCACGAACATGACAATAGAGGAGAAAATACTTAGAAATTTTAAAAGATGGCTGATGACATTTATTGTCATGGACTAAGCAGAAGTAGAAACTACCTTTCCAGCAGAACAAACTAGCAAAGTTGAAAGGAACAGCTGTAATGTTTTGTTTGAATATGGATAAAGTAACAGAGTTTCACAGTTTTAGTTTTTACTCCCTTCTGCAAATATTTCTTTGAATTCAAGATTTCCCTGAACACAGTCCAAATAAAAGCAGAGTCCAAACTCCAGTATTTGGCCCTCAGCAGACTGCTGTGGCCAGAGAAGAGCAAAAAGCTATCTAGTCACTTTTGAGGACTTTTGTTATTAAACCGCAATGACACCTCTACAGCTAGGAAATGCTGATGCTTCCTAACAGTGCAGGAACTAAAAGCTCTCCTGAAAACAAGAGGTAAGGGTACAGATGTATTTCTAAACAAAAAAGGCAAGGAACCATCATCTGTTTCTGACAAGTCAGTACCTCAGTTCTCTTGCTCTTCCCAAAGAGAACCATTTCCAAAAGTGGGGACCACTTCTAGTGTGTTCACTGAGAGCAGAACATTCATTTTGCAGTGCTCAGAAGTAAACTCAGGCATTGCCTGGGAGCTCACTTGCACCAGGGCTATGCCTGTCATCACTTAAGCATCAAAAATGATCATGGGTCAGTCCAAATTCCCATGCTTTGGATTCTTTCTATTTATTCATTCAGTGTAAGTCCATTCTGATTGACCAATCCCCTGCACATTTGTAACAGCTCAGTACAAAGGACAAGGAAAAGATTTTGTCTATTTGCTTGCTAGATTCTCTGAGATACTTTTGGAACCTAGTGATAGTCCTATTTTCCCCAACCACCCTTGTAGGCTGGAAAGGACAGCAAAATAATCCCCATCACCTCTCTGGGCACAGAAGAGTCTTGGAGACCCTGTAAACCTCTTCCCCAATTTATATCATTACCTTGAAGGCACAGACCTTGAACATATGATCAGTCTTCTCTCTTATGAACTATGTACACTTACCTTTTTTTAACCTCTTCCAAAGTCTCACACTCCAATTTTTACATCTTTAAAAAAAAAATAATTCTATTTTTTCCACTTCTTTCATACTCACATCCTTCCTAAGAAGCTGCAGAAATCAAATGCACTACAAAGGAAAGTGTCAACCAGTCTACATTTACTGTCTTAAATTTGCAGATTATATGATCAACACTTTTATAAGTGTCTAATTATTCTGCACGGGTATGCAAGATGGCAAAGTAGACTGATTTTCCAAATTTGCTGAATGGTTACTTTTCAAAAATCTAACTTCAAATATAGAAGCACAGAGTCCCTTTAGAAAATGTACAGATACTCATATAAATATTTCTTTTCATTTAAAAAACTTTTCTTTCTTTTTAAGAGTGTTGTTTCCTATAACATGGCTAATCTTCTGCCTCATCAGCTGCCCTTTTTTTACCTCTCCATAGTTTCCAAATAGATCTTCTCCTAAAACATTTTTATGCATTATCTTCTCCCTTCAAAGTGACTTTTTAAAAAAACATTAACAATGAAAACACTGCACAGTTTTTTACTAGAATTTCCAAGACACGTGAGACAAGGTTAAGTCACTCGTTATTTTCTGTACATCAGTGTTGCTCATTTTATAATTTTAATATACATCTTCATAGCAAATCCCTCTTCAATTTTCTTTTGGTAAAAATAACTAGATTTAATGACAAATATTTTTTTAACAGTATTTCTCTTTACTTCCATAATGCCATCTGAAATATTCTGTAATAACTCCTGACACTGTTTCTGTTTTTCCAAAACAGAATAGTTTGTTGGTATATTCCCAGGTCAGTCTCTATTCTACTTTCCTTTCCTCTTTTCTCTTCTCTTCTTTTCTCTTCTTTTCTCTTCTCTTCTTTTCTCTTTTTCTTTCAAATATCAACTAGTTCTTCTGACACACAGGATTTACAGTAGATAATTTTCACAGATTCAGAAGCTGTCCCTTTAGAGCTCTAAAATATATGCTGTCCGGACCTGCACATATACAGACTGTGGAAGTCTAACTAATACTCAGTTATGATTCCTTGAGGATATGCAAAGGTGACAGTTTGACAACTGCTTGGGGATAATGAAGTTCAAATGTTCTGAGGTTGGGGACTTGGATTTTGGCTGATGAAAACTGAATAGGCATCTTTTCCATTAACCCACAGTCTTAAAGATATACCTCACAACATTAAAATCAAAAAAGTTGGAATTTGCATTTAGTTTTACAGGATGCTGTTTGAACAAGTCTTTTTTTTTTTAAGTTTTGCTGCTGTAGGCCCTGTACTTTCCTGTTCTTTTTTTTATCCTATTTCACCATTACTTTGACATTTTTCAGGTACAGAATCTGAGTCCTTTTGTATGCCTCCACTGCTGTGATAATGTGCTGCTATCCTCTTTCCTTACTTTCTCCCTTTTTCTCATTGCTTATAATTTTTTTTCTGTACAGTCTTTTGGGAAACTCAGCTGTCAGACATGTGCAACTGTAATCACTACCATTTTTAAAGTCTTACTGACTATTATAATCTGTGATAAATGTGCCCCTTAGAATAAATTTACAAATCCAGAAAAAGAAAATGCAATAAGACAAACAAAAAAAAAGTTGCATTTATGATTAGGTTATTCAAGAAACTTGATTTTTATAATAATCTCTACCATAGCAGCACATTCATATAAAAAACGTCTTAAATTCTGTACTGCAAAAAATCTGAATGCTACTGTATAATGGTCAAGTCTTTAATTAGTCTATTGAGCTGCTCAGACTGAGGTAGGATTTTAGTATGATGAAGTTCCTTCACGTTTTTTGCATGGGATTTTACTTTCAAGAAAAATCTTTTGATATGCAAATTAGTTACTAGATCCAGGCTCAAACTGCAAGCAGATCACATGAGTTGCTGTCTAATGCCACTGATTATGTTTGCCACTAATCTCATTACATTTACTACAATTTGTTAGAAACGAGCCTCCACATTCTCTTGACTGGACTTCGTAGCCACATATCAGTCTTGATCCATGAGACACTGACATCAATTTAGAAGCAATAGCACAGTCCAAGAAGAATTGCCAGGACAATGCATGCCTGAGGAAGATGACAAGCTGAAAGTGAATAAATCCAGAACCAGGTACCAGAACACTAGTTTTATGATCAACTGTCATCCATTGTAAATGGAGCAGAGTACTGCTTCTTGCTTTTATTTATCTGTGGAGAAAAGGTGCTTAATCTTTCCACTTGCTGAAAGACAAGGAGAGGTTTCAGAGCAAATATGGCAGCTTGTATGGGAATCCCTATGTTTAGTAGCGTCCAAATCACACAGTTCCTGCTAGGGCAACTAATTTTTGTCACTACAAATTTTGTCACATTTATATGACCTTCTGTCATATAAATATACTTTGTGGTGAACTTTTTTAATGCTGGTTATAATGGAGTTGGAGAGGACACATCTTTAGATATATACATATACTAGTCTATTACATGTGTTCAAATGGTGTCTACTAAATCTCAGTGCATTACAATCTGAAATTAATTCTGCCTCCCTGTGCTGTAAAAGGGGCAGTTCAGAAGACAGACTCAAGGAAATCAAGTCTAAGGATCCAGAGAAAGCACTTGGTTCTTGAATCTCTGCAGATTTAGGCTGTTGCTATTACCTGTTTCTTGCAAAAGAGAGAAGAAATATGTCCTGACAGCACAAAGAAGTGTGTTGGCTTTTTGTCATGATGCCCAGTGTCAGAGCTGGGCGAGAGCAATGGCTGAGAAATTCAGCTTTGTACATCACATGCTAGTTCAGGAATGCATTGTATTTGCCAGCTCCCTTTCCTGGCTAAGCTGCACTGCAAACACACTGAGGACACAGTCAGGGTTCATCCCATCTCATGCCTCCACCAGTTTATGTCCCTTGTGCAGGAGGAGTAGCATGGTGGGGAACAGAGAGTCTACTGCAGCAGCAGAATCCCGGTCTGGCCGGATGGAGTTAGATTGCATCTACAAGAGGTGACAGAGCACATTAAAAAGAAGGGAAAAGAAAGGGAGAGACAGCTAGTGACATCCTCCAGCAAGTATATTGGAATGCCTCCAGCCATCCTTCAAAGGTGGCCACGTGCACGTCAGGGACTGCTGTTGCCTCTCAGAGCTGAGCTGTGATTGCTCTCTAGCAACACTAACAACGCTTGCACCATGTCAAGGAGTGACACGATGCTCTTGAAAGACAAGAGAATTACAGTGGGGCTGGAGCCCCTTGAATTAATACTTTTATCGGTGCTAGAAAGCATGGATGGAAGCAGCTACCTGAGGAAGTTAACCAAAGCCCTGCCCATACTGCTGTCTCTGGTATGTATTTCAGTCCCTGTAGTCGTCAGGCTGACACTTTGACAAGCCGTAAATGTCTCCTGATGAAAACCATTAAAAACATGGTGACTGTTTATAGAGTGCTATGTTTTGGCATGTCGCCCTAAGCCACACTGTATCAACACTGCTCCAGAAGAGATCCTCTTTGAGGCTCTTGCTGGAACTAGGAATAGCAAAATCTCTGACACCTCTTGAAAAAGTTGAATGTGCAACACCAAAAGCTAACACATAAAGTGCGGGGAACACAAAGCTGTGCTGTCTTGCCACCCTTTTTCATCTGTCCTTTGAGAGCTCCGCAGTTCTGGATTGCAAGCTCTGCAGTTCTAGTCAGTGCTTCTATGGGCTGGAAAACTGGGAGAAATACCTTAACTGCTGCAGCCTGATCATGGGTGAACAAGTCTTCCACAAAGGACATAAATAATCAGCATTTATGCTGCTGTGTGACTAATATTAAGAAACTGACTTCTCAATGTGAAAAAAGAATAGAAATAGTGAAAATATGAAAGTTACTCATATTTTTATCTGTAGATTCCTAGCGATTCCAGAAATCTAGATTACTTTCCTTAACCAAACAGCTTAAGATTAGTTTGAGCCCAAGTGATTCATAAGGTGTTACAAAACTCTGTTTCCAAAGACTAAGTGCAAACTGGGATCCCCAAGATGTTCACCTACCAGGTGACAACACCCTCCTAGCAAGTGTCCCTTTAATTTTCCCCATCCCATCCCTACAGTTACTTAGCCCTCACTGCAATGTATATAAACAAAAATTATGTGTTTGGACAAGCTACAGGTGGGAATCTCTCATTAAGGGCCCCACTAAGCACTTTGAAGGGCCACAACTCTGGCATACATACTTTTCCCTTAGAGGATCATGCTACTTGAGGATTTGCCACTCCTGTGCCTCAGCCACCAAGGGATTAATTCTTGAACTGCACTGACTGGAGTCAGGAAAGTTTGCAAGCAAGGCTAAATAGAGGGATGGCATTAGGTACATGGCTGCTCAGGGCAAAGAGCACTTTTCTGTAGGGTGTTTCCATTCACTGATGCAAAAGGAGCCCATAAAGTTCATACACATGTATTTCAGTTTGTTCTGCATTTCTATCTATAGCTGATGGTTTACAGCTGCCCTGGTGTTGACATTTCAGTTTAACATCATATACCACACACACTAGTTTCCCGAGGACAGGAGCACACAGGTGTCAATTGCAACTGATGCCTGCATTTCTAGTAAAGTCTTCCCTGAAAAATAGATCAAGTAATCTTTCCTGAAAAGTTTTGCCTGGGAAGAGCAGAGTTCATACTGCATTTGGGATTTCGTGGCCTATGAGAATGAAAACTCGCAGGAGAAAGATATGAATCTAGACTAGACCTGCTATGCCTTTTGCAACCTATGCCTTCTGTAGAATCATAGAATGGTTTAGACTGGATTTAGGATGCTTAAAGACCATCTAGTTCCAATCCACCTACCATGGGCAGGGACAACTCCCATTAGATCAGGTTGTTCATATCACTGACATCTTCTATCCTGGGACAGCTGTTGGACTAGTGCTGGCTCTCCACCGCCCGGGGAGCAGAATGGTATAGCTGTAGCCACTCTTTGTCACAACAAAGGATATTCAGATAGATCTTGTCCTTTGTCCACCATTTGGTGAAAAATGCTGTGCAAACATACATCACTGTCATAGGATAAGGCTAAATGTTCTAAATAAATTTGGAGATAAGTGCTTAAAGCTCAGGGTCTATACAGTGTTTGCAAAAAGCATAGACAAACAGACTGCATAGACGCAGCTGTTTGCTGTTTTCTCTTGATAGGGATTATAGTTTTAATTTGTAGAACCTGCTTTCCTGAAGAACCAGCTGTTTCATTTTGTTAGTGCAGGTATCTGAGTTTTAGCCTGGAATGGATAAAGTTTTATGATGGCTGCTATCATGTAATCGCAATAGCTTTGGAAAGAAAACCAAACAAACCACCAAAAAGAATTATCAGAAGAGAAACAGGGTAGGGTTCTTTTTCATTAAAGAATAGTTTTCATAACATCTAGAGTAGTCTCAATCTTCAACACAAAAAGAAACATTTAGAAATATTAATCTTTAATTTTATTTTTTTTTTCATGAAGGAAAGGAGAACAGGAGGCTTACATCTGACCTACAGGTTCTGAGATCCTATAAATCCTAAGCCAGAAATGACAGAAAAGATGATACTATGTAATTGTCACGGCGTAGGTTTGCACTCAGACATGAGGATCACAGTTCTTTCTTGCTTCTTAAAACCGCCATCCTGCCCATCTGTTTTCTGAACCTTTTACTTTGACAGCACTGAATTTGATCTCTTCCATGTAATTCTAACCATGAAGAATCCCATTTCACAGAATACAAACCCAAAACATCGTTTCACTAAGAGTATGGGAATAATGCCTCATTAGGCAATTTTGTTTACCACCTTTAAAAGCAGTGACCAGAATTCAAAAAATGAGGACATATATTATTTTCACTCTAAAAAATAAAATACTTGATGTCCTCCCACAAGATCTGAAATTGCTTAAATGCAAATTCTAGTAATATAAGTCCTACTGAGGTAAAGAAATGTTTTCAAAAACTATCCAGCCCTTTGAAAAGTAAATACTCTGTTTGCTTAGGGGACTACTGTACATCTTGAGAGGATAATTCTTATGTATCACATAAGATACAATATCTCCATTATTTATACAGCTAGCTGTTAGTCACAAGTCTGTTTTGGAAACAGTGAAGGGCTCCATCTCTCTGTGGGAAAATCATAACTGACTGTGCTTTTTTCAAGATTTAGACCTTCTATCTGTAATTCTGCTGCCTAAGGTTTGTGCTTCACCCAACCTGACTGCTCTTGCCAGGCCCTAATGAGTAGCATGGAGAGGAGGGACAAAACCTGCCTTGTACTTGAAATGTGCATATGAAAGTGAGTGTCATTTCAGCATGACATGAAATTATTTCAGCATAAGAGACTATGAGCTCTACTTCTAGAGCTCCTCCTCTCTTTATTTGGATAAATGTATGTTTGTATCACTATCAACACTGCAAACCACACCATATTTAATGCTATAGGTTCTCAAGGATTCTTCTCGTTCCATATATTATATTTCCACTTCAAACACTATTTTATAAGCATGTAACATGACCAGTGATTCTATTTTTATTAACAATCTTAGTAGTTCTTCTCACAAAGCACTCTTACATCCTCTCAGTAACCTTCTTACATCCTTAATCCGGTTATAGGCCCTATTTCTTATTCCCAACTTCATCCCACTAAATAGATAGCTAGATGGATAGAGAGATCAAAAGATTGATAGATAGAAAGGTAGGGAGATAAGCAAAGGTTTTTATCAGGAAGGTAGTTTCCTAATATAAACTAACTGCATTTTCTTCTTTATCTTTTGCTAGGAGCTGTTTTAGTGTGAATTTTCCTGAACAGATGCTATTTTTTGCTTCATGTAACTTTATGATGTAAGACACAAAGATGGAAACATTTTCACGTGATCCCAATATGGACCTGGTTTAATGCTTGTGGAGGCTGATGGAAAAATCATCTAATTTTTTTTTCTGTTCAGAAAATTTGTCTAGACTATAAACCCACAAGGAATACATGGATTCTGTCCTGAATGAATGCCAAAGAAGAACCATGTGATCATACAGCCATACCACCACTCCTGTACTGTCCTTTATTGGAACAATATCCATGAGAGGAGATTTCCACCCATGTTGTCCAATAAACACCAGGCTGGTAAAATAAATTCAGCAAAAAAGTTCTTCCCACTGTATTCAGCAAACCATACACTGATGGCAGACAGAATCTAGCCAGATCTGTAGCCAACTAGAAGAAATATAGTAATGCTGTGAAAAACAAATATGGAGGATTGAGGACAGGATAAACTTTTAGCTATTAGATGCACAAGCATGTTTTAAGAAGCAGTTCTTCCTCACAACCTGGTGGCTTATACCTCAGCATAGATAAGTTTGCCCACCACAGTAGCCACTGGTTGCAGCTAAAGCTGTTCTCAGGTAGCTGCATTAAAAGTTTATGGTAATTCTGGCTTGCTTCTTTGGTAAATCACAATCAGATCTCATGAGTTCACACTGAAGAATATTCAGTTTCCCTTGAATCCAAAAACTCAAGCTCAAAACCAAAACTACTAGGCTTCAATGGGATCTGTAAAATATAAAAGAGCTTCTACCCAGAAGGTGCACAAGATGCAGTTTGGATTTTCAGAAATAAAGCTTGAGATTAACTGCATCAAGCTAGACCTATCCCTGAATTTCGTGTTCCATACCTGAGAAAGCATACCTTTTAGGTAAAAAAATCTTCTACCTAAAATTGTTTTTTTCCTTTTCTCAGAGCCAGTCCTGCTATTTTTACCTATCAGCTCTCTTACTTCTTTCTGTGGGTTTGAATGATTCTTCATAAACCACCTAAGCAAATGTCTTAGACCTGGCAGAAGCTTGCAATAAATTATAACAATTTAAAAAAACAGTAAAAAAAAAAAAAAACAAAAAACGAGTGGAACAGGTTGTTTCTCATGACTAGGTATAGGGAGAACAAGTTACCAAAAATAAAACCTTACATAAGCATAACAAACCCATGCTATATTTTGCTACAGAATTTTTCACAACCAGACAGGCTGCATGTAACCACTACAACTATCATGAAAAAAGTACTACTGCTTTTCTGAGCCACATGAAGGCACTGACTTCACTTGTGCTCCTCGGTTTAACACAATGGTTAATATCCTAGAAGTGTATTACAATCCTAAAATATAAAAATCTAAGCAAATCAGTATCAAAAAGGCTCTTCATCAGATGCAACTCACTTGTCACAATTAAATACTGAAGTTTAGGATCATCTTTTCTTCTCTGTAGACTGTGAAGAATTTCTATGAATATTAATGGCAACTAGAAACAAGGAAGAGAAAGAATTTGAGATGCCTGCCTAAAGATTAACACAAATTGTACAAGTTGTCTTTAATGCAGTGATAGAGTTCTTTCTTTTTTCAAATATCCTAATTAGAACTGTTTGCAATGGCAATATATTAAATTTGGCCAATTAATTTTTAAGAGTTAGTATTGTGCTGACCTCAACAGAAGCATAAATAAATGTATATCACAAAAATATTACTCTGTGCTAAAAATACTTTGATTGAGCACTATAAACATTCAGTACCAGGACAAAAGCATTTCTCACCAGGCACCTAATTTCTATGTGTTGCAAAGTAAACCCCAGCTAATCAGTACACTTGCAGTTTCCTCATGAGTAAAAAATTCATAGGAAAGTGCATAGTTATGTATGTCTGAGAGTGTCTTCCTTCATCTAAAAATTGAAGACTGTACTTACACCTTGTGTCAGTTTTTTCCCAACAAGAGATTGCACCATTAACTAAACTACTAAAAGAGGGGACTTCTTTAAAAAGCATTTTCCTCTCCTTTCCATGGCAAGAGCCATTCCTGACAATTCTCATTTCTGAGACATAGTTGCTTATGACAGTCTTCAGACTATAGAATAACCTGGTTTGCTAATAGTTTTTAAGAAAGCTAGTAATTGAATAAGCTTATGAACATTTAAAAGAAATACCCTTCTGGAGCTTAGTTGGTTAAGAGAAATGCTAAATCAGTATGTGCTGATTGCTGAAGCCAACTGACTTCTATATTTAGGATCCTCCTTACACCTGTCAAGAGACAGAGAGAGACAGCCAGTGAAACAGAAAGTGTGTTCACCAGAGCAAGCAATCCAGAGACCCACCTCTTGTAGCAAGGAGCTAAAAATAAAAGCAACAAAGAACCATAAAGAAAACAGAGCAAAATCTTATTATTTATATTACCCTGCTGCTCTTTGACATGCTGTCAGCGAGCACTCGGATCGCGGTACAGACCTCATTAGTTATCAGCAGCTCCAGCTTCCCACGGGAAGCTGCAGCGATACTCCAAGCTGGATGCAGGCCAACTGGGTCAAACCTGTGCTCCTCAGGTGGATCCCGTTCCCTGCCGCTCCTTAGCTGAAAGCACGGGGCCTTTGCAGCAACATTTTCCTTCCAAAGTGAGCTCCAGCAAACATTCATCCCCGTGCTTACCAGTGGCACTGGAAATAGGCTTTCCATCTTTGACTGGCCTCCGTCTGCATCAAACCTCCATTCACTCATCTGACAGCACCTCTTTGTATACTGAGGATTCATAGATACATATGTGAACATAACAAAATGAAAATCACATGGGTTTCTTTAAATAATGCTATGCAACCAATTAATAAAAGGCTTAAGATCCCTCTCTTTATTTTAATACCACAGTACTGCATTCCACGTGGAAGGGCACCCAGCTGTAGGAGGAGCTTGCTTCCAGGTCATGGATGCTGCCTTCCTCCCACCTGGGCTGCACCACTCTTTTCAAATTTTTGGTTTCCCAGTAAGCAGAAATATTTGGGTTTATACAGATTAGGGATAAAGAAATAGCACTGCTAGGGAAGTAGGGAAAATCATGCTATTTAAATTTATACACATACCCCTTTCAAAATGCTACATGGCAATTCCTAAACAATGAAGCTGAATTTCACTCCCCCTTCCCTGACTCATTTCGTAACAATCCAAGTAATCTTTTAAACAATATCTGATTCACCACCAGATTCCCCGCATTCTTTTTCAGAAAAGGAAAGAAAATGGCCTTTAAGTATCGCCCAGCGTTAAACAAACTCTGCCTATTATTGGCCAAGCTTAATTTAAGTTTCAGTGACTATTCCTTTCTCAGAAAGCAAACAAAAAAAGAGCTTTTTTTTTCCAATGAATAGCAGATTAAATACATATTTATTTGTTAAAAATTGATGATGTTCATGTTTGGGTGACAAAAAGTACTCAGTCATCATGAAAGATGTTAAATACTCATAAATGTGGATGTTTCAGTTTGGACACATGACACAGCAACCGCACAAATACTTTTGAATCTTTTCAAAAGCAACCCTAAGTATTTGCCTACTAGCTAGTTTTAACCACTAGTCAGTAGTTACACTTAGTCC
>JAOXNG010000001.1:10601453-10612404 GCA_028566535.1 Scolopax minor | reverse complement strand
AAGGGGTAATAAGAGTTCCCGTGATTAAATGTGCTTTGCTCTTACAGGCTGCAGGCAGCAAAGAGGCATGACCACCCTCTGGAAATGTAAGAGCAGACAGAAAAGACAGAAGACGCATTTTAGCTAATGAATAAGGCTGGCACAAGGACAAATGGACCCATATTAGTCATCGATAGAGGTGAAGAGGAAAGTCAAGACCATTGGAACAGTAAGAGTCTGCGAGGGCAAAAAGAGATGTGTTTCCAGCTCATGGAACAGAAAAAGTCCTGCAATTGCCCCTTTGCCCAGATCAGTTTCTCTCTTCATTTTTATTTCCACAGTCAGTATTTATCTCTCTTAAGATGAATAACACCATTCTTCACTAGTAATTGTTTTACTAAGCCTCTCCAGACAGTAGAAATTAACTGTAATTTCTCTTTTAGCAGAGAGTTCACATTTGCTGTTACCTGTCTGTCCTGCAGTTTTTGCATTTATGCTTTTTCACTGTGCTAGTTCATCCTCTTAGTGTTTTCCTCTGCTATGTCATATGCCTTTCTCTTTTTCTGCATTATATTGTTGTTTCTTTATCTCATTAATTTTTTTCCTTTTTTTTCCCCTTTTCTTATTTTTTAGCAAAGCTTTGCACCAAAGCAGATGAAATAACATTTTTTGTTTAATGTTGTCAAAAGCAACTCTGTTGGAGGATTCTCTGTCGTTGTCATATAACAGCCTTAAAATTTACAAATACAGGACCAGAACAGGCAGGCAGAATGCATATTACTTCTTGGACTGATTCAAGCATATATTTTTTTTTAATTTTCTTTTTCTCTATTATCCTCATTAACTAATTGTATCAGTGATTAACCATTCAACTTAATTGCCCAACCAAAAATGCTCTGAGAACTTTCTATTTATGTTTTTGTGTCAGCCTATATGTAGCCAACAAAACCCAGAAGTCCTCTGCCCCCTTAGACAGCAACAAACTTCTCATTTGCTCTCCATATTTTCTGATGCCTACACAGGAGCAGACAGTTAAAGCTTTTGTCTACTGCATTCTCAAAGAGATAGGTTTTTCAGAAGTGGAAAAAACCCAAGAAAATGGTTGACAGGATAAAATTCTCTCCAACATTAGTTGTTTAGCACTTCTGTCCTGAGTTCTTCTGGCAAAAAATTTACACAATGTGACTTTCAAATAGAGAAATTACCATTAATACTATTTTTGGGCAAGACAGTTGTTCGGTACACTCAAATGCTAACTCAGCTCCTGGGCTATGGAAGCAAAGGTTGTTAAGGTTCAGTTGTTATAAACTGACATTCTTTCCGACTGAAGTCAGAATGTTAAATTCAGTAGTATCAGATACAATCTCTATCTCATTTTAAAACTAACATGAATTTATGCAAGCCCAGAAAAGGATGTCCAGGTATCTTTGCTTCAGAGGGATTAGATGGTCAGAGAAGAATTGCAAGCTTACTCCAAACACATCATGAGTTATAAACTGTTAATAACTCAGCCACTGTCAGAGCAAAGTCTCCTCTCAGGAGAGCAATGTGGACTTGGACATTTCCCTTCAGAAAGAGTTTTCATATCTGGTTTTGTTCCAGGAAGCATGAAATCCCAATCCTTCAAAATGTTCCACATAAATAAAGTGGTAAGTTAGAGGAAGCTGAACAGTGGTCTGATTTTACATCTAAAATGTAAAATGCTGAAAAATGCAAATGCTATACTGAAACAGTTATCACAACTGGATTGAATTTGCTAAGTGTTTGGGAATTTTTCTGGAAAAAAAAAAGGAGGAATAGATTTCAGAATATGTGTAACATTTAATTTCAACACTCCATTCCATATTCTATTTTTACAACAGCTGAAATAAAATTTAAATGATTTAACACAAGACTTGCAGAACTACAAAAAACTGAAAATATTTTTATTTAAATGGAACAATTAAAACACCTTAATTTCACCACATAGTTGGGCATTTTTAAGTCTGACCCCATCTATTTTTTTCTCTTTCAGTCAGTGAACCTCCCAGATCCATTATTCACTCAGCTTTTCCCTGAAATGATTTTTCATGGTGATGTATGCCAGAATTAGGAATTATGTTACCTCTATCTTTCTGTAGTCGAAGAATAAACCAAATAAACTGAAAATCCTGAAGTCAAAGGAGATAAAAATGAGCAGAGAAAAAAAAAAAAAGGAAAAAGAAAACCAATCAATCAAAAAAAAACCCCAAACAAAATACAGACAAACCGAAATACATTAAATTACCATCATGCTGTTAGAAGCCTGCTAGTACAGGTTTTCACTCCAATAAGAGGTGTGTTACTGTTCAGGCTGTAATTTTTTTTATGATAGCAAGCCTTCAGGACAGAGTACCTATAAAAAAAGAAGTGGGTGACATCTGTGTGCTGACCTTGCTGTAGTTGTTGGAGTGGTTGGAGGTGGCAGGGAAGCCCATGACAAGGGAGATGAGAGAGGTCTTGGAGAGGTGCTCTGTGCACCAGTTCCTGCCTTACCCAGCCCCTCACCTGCACATGGCTTTGTTAATCATTTGCTCATTTTTCTGGAACCAAGAAGAAAGCTAGGAAAGAAAAGTGTGTTTCTTGCCAAACTCAAGGACAAAGGAAAAAAGCAGACAAAGAAAGATTGAAATATAATCTGTAATTTACGTATCTGTAGTGTCACAAAGACAAGTGGGTGGCTAATACTTTGTTTTTCTTCATTGCTTTATTATTATTTTTTTCACATATTGTTCCTCTTATTTGCTTCTACACTAGACTTTTTTTTTGACAGTTTGAGTCACTTAAACAAGGGAAAAGTAGCGAATAATAGGAGGTAAAATTTGGAAAGAAATAATTATGGATATGTATTTTCTCAAAAGCGAAAAGCATTTTATTTTGTGGAAATCCCATACAACATTAATGATTTTTAAGCTTATTTTATATGCTGTTATATGTTAACTTTACAATGGTAAAAAATCTACTGTATATCGAATTTTACTTTTTTTACTGTATATGAAAATTTTTTTTATGCCAATCATAGGGCAAAACAATCCTGTGATAGCAAATATCCTATCATATTATTTCACAGGGACACCGTGAAAAAAACTCTAATAGTATAATAATAATAATAAAATGCTATTTGTTTCATTAAAAATATGTTGAAACTCTTTCTGTTTCTTCGATTTAGATACAATTTTGTTTTTTTCTAAACCAGGCTGTTTGGCATTTATTTATATTTCACCATGAAAAGCTGATAGGTGCTAGTCCATAAATAATAAATCGTAATAAAACCGGGAATAAGTAACAGATGTTTATAAGTACGGTAGAATGGACAAAGGTTGATAGCTGCAAGGAAAAACTCATTAAGAACACCAGAGAGAGCTGTATTTACAGAGGTAAAATTTGTATGTGTTGAAAAATATATTTATTGTTAATAATCATAGATTCATAGAATGGTTTGGGTTGGAAGGGACATTTAAAGATCATTTAGTCCCAAACCCCTTCCATGGGCCCAGACATCTTCCACTAGACCAGGTTGCTCAAAACCCCTTCCAACCTGTCCTTGAACACTTCCAGGTATGGGACATCCATTGCTTCTCTGGTCAACCTTTGCCAGTGTCTCACCACCATACCATAATACAGAATCTCCTCCTCAAAATCCAATATAAATCTATCCTCTTTCAGTTTAAAAATGTTGCCCCTTGTCTTGTCTTTCTTATAAGCCCCTTTTATATATTGAAAGGCTGCAATGATGTCTCTCTGGAACCTTCTCTTCTCCAGCCTGAACAACCCTAACTCTCTCAGCCAGCCTTTCTTCATTGAAGAGGTGTTCCAGCCTATGATCACCAGCCCTCCTCTGGACCGACTCCAACAGGTCTATGTCCTTCTTATGTTGGATGCTGCAAAGCTGGATGGAGTACTCCAGGTGGTGTCTCATCAGACCAGAGTAGAGGGAAATAATCGATCACCTTCCTCCCTGTAGATCCAAGATTTGCTGTGCCACTTGTCTTCAGAGTTTGAGACTGCATTCTGGTCCATTTTATTTGTGGTTGAGATCACGTATACATGGACCAAACACAAAGCTGGTGTGTTATGTTGATTCAGTAATCAAACAGCTGTGCAGTGCAGCCTTAGTGCCTCTCCTACAGTCTCAGCAAGGGAAGGTCATGATGTAAGCTACCTAGAAAAGGAGTTTATTTTTTCAAAAGTAGAATAGCAGGAAAAACACATCTGACCACCATTTGGCCCAATACATGCCTGTATTCATGTCAGGTGAGGCTTTGACGTTTTTTATTACTTAGGTTTAAAGAATAAGAACTTCAAGCATTTTGTCACTTGTGACTGGCCATGTTTTATTTTCCCTTCACCTTCTTCATTCCACAGGAGTTGTCTACAGTGTTTGATATGCTCCATTTTCTCTCTCTCAGTATGCAAAAGCAATTCAAGACTGGAGCTACTGTGGTTATTGACCTATCTAAATGGATGAAGAGGTCTTTTCTCTCAGGCACTCTCTTTTGAAGGCAAAACTGGAGCCCTTTTTTTTTAAAATTAATTTAAAAAAAGCTTCCTTAAAAGTACCATTTGACATCCCTACATGAGATAAATAGACCATGCTAAATG
This sequence comes from Scolopax minor, assembly GCA_028566535.1. Lineage (NCBI taxonomy): Eukaryota > Metazoa > Chordata > Aves > Charadriiformes > Scolopacidae > Scolopax > Scolopax minor. The sequence goes on along the minus strand of JAOXNG010000001.1, from coordinate 10,607,805 downwards.
ATCAGAATCTTTCCTCCTATCCTTAAAAATAGTATAAATGCCATAAATCAGCTTAGGGGAGCTTTCTCCACAGAAAAGCACTAGAAGTCTGTTGTGAGCAGCCTGTACTGCAGGATGTCCCAAAGAACTGCACTGCAGTTCAAGGCTGTAGCAAGCCAGATCCTCATGCTCTGGAGCTGGTTTTTGCCACTGCAGCAGCCCATAACCATGAAAACACAAAATTACCACCTTCCCTTCCCCTCAGGAGCAGCAGAGATTCTGCCTAAATGTCTGTTTACACACAAATCTCCAGAAAAAGAACAGCAACAATATATTTATGACTCTGGTATAAAATTTATTAGTCATTCGTCTATCAAACTATATTTTCCTCTTTTAAAATGCATCACAATTCCTTTAGGTGATAACTGGGGACAATATTAACTGGAGAGCCCATAAGCCTTTCATGAGTTATCTGAGCTGCAAGTACTTAACGAATATGCTTTACCTCTAATTCAATTATGTCTCCATAGCAATTGTTGTTTACACAGGATGTTTTTGCTAACTTAGGATAATATTCTTTTAATGAGATTCTTCAAAATTAATTTAATACACCAAGTTTATTAATATTAATTGAAATGCTACAGAAAAGCAATTAAAGTATTGGTCATCAGTATTTTTCTCTCTTAGGATCTGAAGTGGACAAAATGGCAATTGATAACAGATGTGCTATCCAGATTAATATTTGAATGGAGTAGACCTGTGAATACAAGAGAAATCTAAAATGATAAAACGTTTTATTCATTAGCATAAGGGTTGGATTTCCATCCAAGCACTAATACTGAATGGAAGAGAGAAGTCATGCTAGATTGACTATAGCAATGTGATATCCACCTGGATCTGACCTCTGTGGACCGGGAGGAGCTACACCATCTGACTGCTGCTGAGGCCAGACAGAGGTTCTGAGCACTCACTTGAAAACAAGCACTACCTACTATCAGAGGTCCAGCCATGGCCTGACCTTACCTCTCTAGCAGCATGGTCCTGGAGTTGCTCTTGTCCAGAGGTCACATACTCTCTGCAAAGGTATACATAGCTGGAAGCTCCATCTGTCATTTATCGATGCAAGTTCAATTAAGTTAATGCTAACTGGGTTTATACCAGATGACAATCTGGCCCTGAGCCTCTTAGAAAGTAATTGACATTCAATCAAAACACTAAAATAAAGATATTTTGTTTTATATGGATTACTGTTGTTGCATTCTATCTGTCTTTAGGTAAAAATTTGTTGGGGCAAGGACACAAGGACTCTACCATCAGTCCATGCCCACTGAGAGGAAATAAAACAGCTTATATTGCTAAAGAACAAAGTAAAACGAAGAAAGAAAAAAAAAATTACTACAATCCTCCCATTGTTTCCTCCCTACCCCAACTAAAGCTGACACTGAAATGAGACAAATCCTTGAAAGTACACGACTCAAGATTTTTGACTCTGCTCAGCAGGAGCAGTATGCTTGCAGTGTGCTGTCTTCTGCCACAGCAATGTCTGTGGGAGCTTTGATTTCTTCCAGAGCCAAAATTCTTATTTTCAACAAGCCATATATTTGAAGGGAACCTCTTTAAACCATTTCATAGTACAGGGAGATTATATATTTTGATCTTTGAAACAGGAGATTAGACAACAGGATTTATTCTTGATAAAGTTAGCTTCATCATACATTGCTACATTTATTTCCAGTCTTCACAAACAAGCAAGCAATATTTTAATTTATGCACCTTGATATTTATTTGTTTATCCTTTAAACCTGGCCCTAGAGTTACCTACAGTCATTCAAAGCTTGAAGAACAGTCCTTTTTGCATAGGTATGAAAAATAAGAATGGCAACCAAGTAACTCAGTGAAAAACATACATAATTTATAAATATTTCCCAAGTACAAACAAAAAGAACCTCAAAAGCTATCTGCATAGGCCTTGTTATATGTAAAGATAAATAAGCAAACATGTATTTATGAAATATTACATACTTATTATCACTTATTATTACATACTTATATTACTAGCAAATATTTTTCCTAGTCATACATTTTCTGCTGCTTTCAAACAGTTCTGTATACATCTAGTAAATTATTCCTTTCTATTTTTCAGTCTTTTTTTTGTTTGTTTGTTTTAAGTAGAATCATAGAATCATAGAATCGTTTAAGTTGGAAAGGACCTTAAAGATCATCGAATTCCAACCCCCCTGCCATGGGCAGGGACACCTCCCCACTAGAGCAGGTTGCTCAAAGCCCCAAATTTGTATTTGTAAAAAGTAATTTGTAAAAAGTAATTGTAAAAAATATTTATTTATTTGTAAATGAAGGACTACAGCTAATGGGTAAACATTAGACTCTGAAAGATGGGTTTTCACAAGGGCAAGTGGGACACAAAGTGCTACATTCAATAAAATGACGCTAGAGTGATGAGATAGCTTCAAGAGTTCCCTCAGGAATGTCTAGGTACAGACCTGATGCATGTTGAAGAAAAAGACCAGTTCATTTAATTTTATGAACGCTTTCCAGCTTCACTCTGTTTCATAAGTGTGTAGTTAAGTAGAAATGGGAATGATGCCTGACTTAATTTAATCACATATTTGTCTCTCACAACAGCAGAAATGGAATAAGTATACAGCCCAACAGCACAATCCATGATGAGCACCTTTTCTGAACCCCCCCAAATTTCTCTACTTGTCTTCTCAAAGTCCTTTCACTTAAGCACATTTTCAGATTGTTTCTTTCCACTTGTGACTTGCATTAGTCAAAGAACATTTTTTAGGGACTTGGAGACTTCAACAACAGCAAAAAGATTTCCTATTAGTTTATTACCATTATAAGCACAAGATACCTAACCCTAATTTCCCTATTGTAACCCCTTTCTTAACCACTTTTTTTTATTTTAGTTACTAAAAATGAGCTCTAATCCACACTGTTAAATAACTAGTCCATCCAGGAATCACTGTCTAAGACATTGCAGTGTGGACTTCTATCTCTTGTTGCAGTCTCCTCCCAGCTGTACCAAGCAGAGTCCTGTCATTGGCTCTGTGTGCTTTGTGCAGACACATGTTATTACAAAAGTTAGATTTTCTTTCACAAGAAAGAATACAAAAAGTGACAACTAAAGAAAGCCTGTTTTCAGAAATTACTTGGCTTTCTCAAAATCTAATGAGAACTGTAAAAACATCACATTGAGTTCTCAGTCTGAATTTCTTACTGAATCCAGAGATAAGAACAAAACCTAGTTCTTCAAATCTGCATTTAAACAAGGTCAAAAAATCCACAACAATTATTGGGACATTGGGTTCTCCAGCAAAAAAAAGGCAACAAGAATCCCTGGGAAACTTCATGGCAGATGTCTCATGTTAGGCTACCACTGGCTGGCTGTCACCCCCATTTCTCAGATGGCTGGCTCCTTACTGACCCCCATCCTGGCAGCAAGCTGTATCCCTGGACAGCTTGGCTTTGTGTCCGTCTGCCTGGCAGATTGTAGAAAAGGGTGTTGCATTTTGGAGATACTGCAATGTCCCCGCTTGAAAAACATTCCTCTGTTTCCAAAATAAAGCACTAAAGATTTTTTGCTTCCACTTCCAATCTTAAATATCTGGCATTTGGTTGTTTTGGTTTTTTTTAATTTTTGGTCTTGATTACAGATGAAACACTCCAAACATTTACATTCTGGTTTTTGGCCTGCCCTCCAGGACCCACAGGGGAGATGTCTAGAGCCCAGCTATATCCATAGCTTAATTACACTCTACTGGCATTGACTACATAAATAGAAAAAAAAAATTCTGTTTCAGACTGTCTTCAATTAATCTTATGGTGTTGGAGCATTAGCTGATCCAGGAACAGATGCATAAATCACCTGGGCTGTGTATCCTTGTACTGGGGGCTTTTCCAAAGGGATGCATTATGATCTGTCTGCACTCACAGTCAGCAAGGATTAACACTCCAAATGCCTTTTGTTCTTCTCAGTTCTTCCCAACATTAAATATTTGAATTAAGGATGACTTATTCCTCTGCTTACATGATATCTAAAATGGAGGACCACTGCTCCTCTCCAAGTGAATAAGGAGAGACAGTGGAAGTGTCTGAAGTAATAGTCAAGCTGAGAATATTCACATTTGCTATTCTAGCAATTCACAGTATTATTGGTTTGTTCCTTTGTATTAAATCTTTTCCCTTTTTTTTTCGCTATAGAAATCTAATTTGCATCATGTCTTTCTCCCAGGAGGGAGATGCTAAAAACTCCTCAGAAGCTGATTAAGATTTTTCTCACTGAGTTCACATTTGTCTTGTAATGATTTGTGAGTAGCCTGTCTTGTTTGAAATACTAATGCCAGAAGTTTGGCTTAATTGACTAAGCTCTGGATCTTCTATAAACTTCATAAATTCTTTTCTGATTTCTTTCATTACAATGTCCTGGGCAAGAAGTGGATCAGCAATCATTACTAAAATGTAATTAATATTCTACATAGAATCATAGAATCATGGAAGTGTCTAGGTTGGAAGGGACCTTTAACATAATCTAGTCCACCCATCAAGCTAACCCTGATTAAAAAAAACACAAACAAAACACCAAAAAAACACCAAAAACCCAAAACAAAGAAAAAAACAAAAAAAGCCACACAAAACCCCCATAACCCCAACATTACTAAACCATGTCTCAAAGCACTATGTCAAACCCATCTTTTGAATACCTCCAGGGATGGTGCCTCAACCACCTCCCTGGGCAGCCCATTCCAATGCCTGACAACCCTTTCAGTAAAGAAATATTTCCTAATATCCAATCTGAAACTCCCCTGGCACAACTTGAGGCCATCTCCTCTTGTCCTGTCGCTTGTGATTTGGGAGAAGAGACCAATCACCACCTCTCTATAGCCTCCTTTCAGGTAGTTGTGGAGAGTGATAAGGTCTCCCCTCAGCCTCCTTTTCTCTAGGCTAAACATGACTTCATTCTCCAAATCTCCTATATTTTATACCTGCATGATGGATTTTTTGTGATAATTTCTGCAAAAGCAACAGGACCATTGCAAAAAGGAGGTACATGCTGAGACATAAAGAACTGTGGCTAACTTTGACCCCAGTCAAAGGGGTTTTTAGTGGAACTGTATCTATTGATCTAATACTTGTGATATTTTCCCATTATCTACGGAATCCAGGACTCTTCTCTAAATCACTTAATTCACCTCCTTTTAAGACTTCTTTGCACCACAGAACAATGACATACCTTTCATACACTTACATTTCTTCATGTATTATCTGCTAATGAACACCCTTGAAAACAGTTTCTCTAATCTCTGCTAACTAATCAGGCTGCAGAGTCCAGCCTATTAGCCCACAAGTTGGTGAATGTCTCAACATCAATATAGAACAAGGCGACAGGCCTATGAGATACAAAATCAAATTTGTCTTTGTTAGGTTTCAAGTCAATTAAAGATGGGCTTCTATTGATTTTGAAATTTGCTGGGATTCCAAGAAATCAACTTAACAGGGTTGTGAGCCAAACCCTTACTCTATTTAATGCCTCAGTAAGGCTTTTCTTCCTGTCCCTTTTAGTCTTCTACCACGTCCTCACATATTCCTTCACATTTATTTCTGTTAAGCATTCCTAGATGGTTTTCACCCAGGATCTGAATTATTGCAGTGTCAGCCGTTAACCTGAGTGTGTAGTCTGAGCTTTTAAAACTTCTTTATGCATCCTATTGGTTTTGCCTAAATGGGAATAACCACTTGCAAATGAAACACACTTTGTGATTATGCATCTGAAGTATAGCCTGTTTAACACACCTCAAGATGCCCTTCTAAATGTAGGAAATGCTGATTCCTTCTGTTTGCTGAAGTCAAATGTCAGTAATGGAACCAGTGTGGATAAGGAAGGATGTTTAACTCAACTCCTAAAATCTAAGTTCTTCCTAGATTTTGGAAGAATTTATGCAAAACAATGCAAAGCTGCAATTCTAATAATCTCTATGTAACTATTGCTTGGATTAACTAAATTCCTTTTCTTTTTTTTTTTTCTTTTTTTTTCTTATTTTCATTAGTGTTTGTCTTCTTCCTTCTTTATAGGACTGACTATCTGGCATACAAGATGGCCCAATCACTCAGAGGCACGACTTCATAAATATTCTCAGACCATGCAAATGGAATTATATGTTTCACAAAATAAAGAGAAGTTCCAAATTTTCTTTTGTATCAGCAACAGGCAAAAGGAGATCTTTGTGTATATTGACCTAGTAGCTGTCACATTCTCACTGGAAAAGGGAAACTCACCCAACTCTTCCTCCTGTCTGAGGGGATGCAGATCTTCAAATCTCAGGATTTATTGGGCTAGAGAAAAGGAGAA
>JAOXNG010000001.1:10552860-10565338 GCA_028566535.1 Scolopax minor | reverse complement strand
CATAGAATGGTTAGAGTTGGAAGGGACCTTACAGATCATCAAGTTCCAACCCCCGTGCCGTGAGCAGGGACAACTCTCACTAGAGCAGGTTGCTCAAAGCTCCAACCAGCCTGGCCTTGAACACTTCCAGGGGTGGCACATCCATGACTGCCCTGGGCAACCTGTTCCAGTGCCTCACCACCCTCACTGTAAAGAATTTCTTTCTGGTATCCAATCTGTTTTCTTTTTTCTTGCTTTGCTTTTGTCAGATTTCCAATCATTGATATGTACTTTTGGTAGACTAGCATATATAATACCTTCTATCCATTACCAGCTTAAACTGAGTTACATTATCTAACCTAAATGCCATTCTGGAAATCATGCCTGATTCATACTATTATTGCTGATGTTTTATATTTATCAAAGATTGTTGTTAATGTCTGATATTATCCTACTTTCCTTCACAGAAAGTGCTCATATATCTATGTACCTTACACATATAAGGTAGCTTGTGGTAAAAGCTGCAATGTGACCTTAAACAAGAGAAATATTGCTACATTAATTATTAAAGACTCCAAGAATAGGCTTGAAGTTAAAGAATGGGGCTAAGATACAGGTAGTAGGAGGTCTATTGCTTGCTTTCCTACTGACATTGTAGCTATGAAATTTATTCTCTTTTTTCCATGTATGTAAAACATACATTTTCTAAACCAAAAAAAAAGTAAGAAATTGTAGTTACTGATTCTTTGTAAAGTGAATGGAAAATTTTCAGTGGAACAACACATTTTTAACAAATTTCTTCATTAATTATTTATACTTTGCTACCACAATTCATCCATATGTTTTCAGCCAAAGACTTAAACTATGGAGGACAGTAGAAATTGTAATTTGCAGCTAAAAGTGTGAAATGTTATCATTGCAATTTTTTTTTTTTTGTATAGAAGTAGTTTCTGGTAGGAAATTAGTTAGGGACAAAGTACAGTATCCATACAGTGAGGTTATTTGAAGAATAATGAGTACTTAGAACCAGCAATTTTTTTCATTCTATCTAGTGATGAAAGGAAGCACTTTAAAGCAACCAGGAGAAAGGGCTCTGCGAAAAAGAAAGTACCACTAATCATTAAAGTCGTGTATGAGATTTGTGTATGAGACCTTAGGTAGGTCTGTGTACTAAGTACTAAGTACTAAGACTACACCTGAAGAAGGCTTGTCTGTGATTGAAAAGAGTTATGCAGCTGATACTTACACAGTTGTAACACTCCAGGACAATTGAAGTGTTGTGTGTTGTAATTCATTTTTATAGATAGCTGGTGATTCAAACACTAATATGAAGAAAGAAGATTCCACTTAAGTTGGAAGTGAGAACTTGGATGTGAGGTGTCTAATCATCTGTGAAGTTTTATGTCTTTCAAATGATAATATAGGGTTCTTGTTTGGTTGGATTTTTTTGGTTTTGGGGTTTATTTGTGGGTTTGTTTTTTTTTTTTTAATGTGGGTTTGTTGTTTGTGGGTGGGGTTTTTTTCTGTTCTGGGGTGTTTTTGTGGTTTTTTCCTTTCCCAAATAGAGGAAAGTATTAGCCAGGGAAGGATTGATCATGGAGACACAGAGAAAAAATCCATTCACGTATTTCTATGTTTGTATACACATGTGTATTTGTTTACTAGTTAGCAAACAGAAGATGTTGATGGGGAAGGAAAACTAAGAAAGCTTGGGAAAGTGAGGAGAGAAAGGGTAAAGTCTACTCAACAATAACAACTAGAAATAGAATGGTTCGGTGGCTCTTGATTTAATATTTCTGGACAACTCCCTACTGGAAATAAAGAATTAGAAATCAGTGATATGTGTTTTGTTCATCTCCTCATCAATGTGCTGAGCATAAAATAGGATCTAATTTAATGAAACAAAGTGCTCACCCTATGAGCTCATTATATGATGTGCATGCACAGTACTTTTTCTTATATTAACATAAAGAATGGAATATGAAAACAATAAAAACACATCTGTTACTGAACCTTGTCTTTTTTAGTATGATTTTTTTTCCTTATGGATTTCTGTCTTGTATTTGACATTTCATAGTTACATCACGCATTTCCACTCAGTCCACAGCAGTAGACAGTGGTTCACTGCAATTTTCCCCAGTTCTATCATTCCAATCCCAACAGAGTTAGGTCCACTAAAGAATGAGATCTTTTGTGGGTTAGTTTTTAAAAAAAGAAGGAAAAAGGATGATTTTTTTTTTCAGATATGACAGAAGCAATATATGGCAGAGTGTATTCTGGGGCTGTATTCTTTAGACAATAAAATTTGCTAGTAGGATATTAAAGACTAAGGCTATTTAATCAGATAGATTGCTTTAGTTTTGCAGAAAGAAAAAATCTAATTGCCTTGAGAATGAAAATATCTTAAATCTTGTTATATAGTTGATAATTTTTGATTAGCAATTATCTATTTGAAGAGACCATCTGGAAATGGGTGGAAACTATGAGCAAAATGTCAGCCATGTGGCTGCATGGTAATAAATATTCTGTTTACCTGCCCCGTGCTGAGGTCACGACTCCCTCATCTGTCCTCATCACTAATTCTCTTACATACTTTACCCCCACATGAAAGCATCAGATAAATAAAAAATTAAATATTTTTTTTATATAATTCTGCTGCATTTTTAGTGTCAGGAGCTTAAGTTATTATATAAACTTTTTTAGGCATCCTCTAAAGGGCAATGACAAAGAAAAAAGAGTAATGAGAAATCCATAATCAGCCTTCTGACATGCCTTTTTCTGCCTGCTTTATTTCTGCTTAAGTTTAGTGAAGTGTAGATAAATTAAATCTACCCATCTAGTGTACAAGACCTTGTTCCCCTATATTTCCCTACATTTTAGACATCTTCAAAAGCTCATCAACATCATCTGAAAAAATGTGATAAGTTCAGACTGCTAGGATTTGGCCTATGTTAGATACATTTATCTGGTTGCTGAAATTGCACACTACCTAGTTGATCAAACTCTCAATATATTTATTTGTAAATGGTGCAACTTATGGAACGCAATATTGAGCCTTGGGTGCTTGATATGGAAACTTTCTATGAATGGTATTAAGCATGTGTGTGTGTGTCTACACCTAAGTCCTGGCTATTTATATTTTGAGAAATTCTGTGTTTTATAGCTGCAACAACTGCATATATCATATACAGACTCAAACAATAAGAAGACAACACACTTGCAGGTCTTAACTGTGCAGAAAAGGCAGTTCAGTTGGTTTAAAAATAGGCAGGAAGAATGAGGAAAAAGGAAAGACTATTATAGCATGGGTGGGTAGATTGCTAACATCATAGAAAAATCACTCCCTGATTTGATATGTTTATTGTCATGACCTTTAGATGACAAGGACATCACTTGGCCTTGATGCTGTTCTGGAAAGCACAACAATTAACAAAAAAACCCAAAAAACAGAACCCAAACCCACAATGAAAAATCTCTTCCCAGAATCCCTATAAGAAAAAATAAAAAAGGAGAGGGAAGAGATGATGAATCTTTCTTAGAATAAACCTCATCTTCATTAGCAACCCAAGAAATGGGTGTATGTTTTCTTCTGTTTTCTGTTGCTTAGAAATAAAGAGCAATGGTATAGAGCTCTAGTGCCATTACAGTCACCTTACAATAGCCTATTTACACCAGCTGAGAAACTGGATCATAATGTTGTTTAAATATGATGACAGCCCAGAAAATTTTCTGATGAATGAGTCACCCAGTTGTGGAACCAAAATTCATCCCTGACCCACTATGGCTACTACATTTATATTATAAAGAAAGTCATGGCTCTTTTTGTGTTGAATATGGTACCCTCAGGATTTAATTAAATGGGATTTAAAATTATGAATACCAAAGCCAGGCAGGTCATATTGGATAATCCAGTTTTATTTTACAGTAATTGGTTACACAAGTTATTATTATATTATTTAGAACACCCTGATTCTCAGTGGAAGTCCTCGTGCATTTAATTAACCATGAGTACAAAATCACTTTAACAAGCTGAAGCCATTAAGCCCTCCTTATATATTCTTTTCAAATGGAAATTGACAATATTTTTATCTAAATTCTTAGAATTCTGTAGTTTCTAAATGAAGAAACAAGGTAAATTATGCTGGTTTAACTACCAATTTAGGTATTAGTTCTAATTTCTAGTTTCAGGTAGCTGTTTCATATTTGGATTTTTGTCTGATCTTTTCACAACTTGATTTTCACAACTTGATTTTCGCATGTTCTGATGTTATAGACAGCTTGATCTCCACTTTGTTTAAGTTTGCAGAACTTTAAGTTTCTAATCACAAGAAATCCTAGCTACTGTTTCTGCATCTTTGCTGAAGTCTACTGGACCTGGATTTTGATCCATTTATATAAAAAGGTGAAAGACTGGTGATGGTAAATTTTAAAGGACAGGAAGAGATTTAATCTTCACTTAACTGAAAGACCAGAAGACCAGGTTATTAGTGTGTACCTCAGCATGATAGTCAAACATAAGGAAGCACTCGGTAAGTTCTTCTGGGCCAGCCCAATCTTTTTTGTTGCTTTTGTTTAGGTTTTTGAGATGCTGCTGACTACTGTTTTCAGTACCACTCTGTGGTAAACAGAATATTCAGAGCACAACATCAAGGCAGCCCTAACTCACAGACTTGACTAAGAGCACAAGATAGGTCAGTGACAAACCCCCAGCAAGCCGCCCTGACAGTTTGTGATCCATGTGGATATAGACAGATGATAGCAACATCAGTAAGGAGATTCTTTTCAGTCATTCTTTTAACTTACTCTGTTTCAGTCTGTTTGGTTATGAACAGTTATTTATCTGCGTTACCATCAAGTACATGGTACAACGGAAGTGCTCTCTGGCACATCATAGAATCATAAAATCATAGATTTGCTTGAGTTGGAAGGGACCTTAGAGATCATCTAGTTCCAACTCCCCTGCCATGGGCAGGGACACCTCCCACTAGAGCAGGTTCTCAAAGCCCCATCTATCCTGGCCTTGAACACTTCCAGGGACGGGGCATCCACAGCTTCCCTGGGCAACCTGTTCCAGTGTCTCACCACCCGCAATCATAATATGCAATATTGGTGTTTGCTCACATGTTCTTCACATCACAGGTCTGGGCAATTGTGCAACATAAGCGTAGTTATACCTAAATTCACTAGGGACCATAAAAGACAGGTTGCTATTTGTTCTGTTTGGTTAATTGGAGAAATAGATGAGAATTTACTGGAGTCTTTTGATATTCAGTGTTGGTCTGTCACAGTACATTGAGAATAATGAATAGGACATTGACTTCAGATTGAAGAACATTAGTTTTCTTACCCATGAAACAAGGAAGCCAGCTGGAGAGGATAAAATTGCCAGGTAGATTGTTGACAAAAAGGCAAAGGTAACATGCTGACAATAACCAGGGGAAATATGAAAATAATAACAGAGGATGATAACCACCCAACTGAGGAGAAGAGGGGGGTCTTGAAGATCAAGTGATCCCAAGCTGTGCACGGCAATTATGCAGATGAAGAGGCACCTCTGCTCATGCAGAAAAGAGCTGGTTTTATTTCTTGTGTAGCAGAATGTGTTAAGTCCAGCCTTCTACTGAATAGATCAGGCCTTGCATTCTTCCTATTATCAGGAGTACGTATTTCTTGACAGATTTCCACACTGCTGCCTTGTTATTGCGGATGTATCATTATTTATCCCACTTTGTCCTCCCACCCCCTTCCCCTTGGCTGTGGGGCTCTGCAAGTTGCAGGCAACTGTCATGTCAGGTATGTATGAATCTGTCAGAGGCACAATGAGGAAAGATGGAGTGATCACTTCTCGCTGCCGTGTTTATTCTGTTTTCTGCCTTCAGCAGGCCTGTTCACAGCGAGATGCTTTCCAGAGCGCTTCCCATCAAGGATCCTGGGAGGAGTGAGGATAGCTGTACTGATGCCTGGCAATGACAGAAACCTTGGATAATCTCCCTGACTCCAGCAGCTCATCCTGGAGTACCTTTCCTCCACAATACACCTACTCCTCACAACCTGTCCCAGCTCCTTGTAGCCATCTGCCACCATTGGCAGGGAAGAGAGAGGAAGAGGAGACGAGGAGGGGGGAAAGAGGAAGGTCAATGTTAGGGGATGGTGGAAAAGAGCTCCCAGCAGTGGCAAGAGGGATGTAGGCATTTTGTCCTGCCTTGGAAAACAGCTTGATTTTAACAAGTGTTGTTTACTACTTTTCTATTTCTCAGCAGTGGTGACTACATAACCATTATTGTTCATTTCTTTTCCAAACCATAGCAGTTTTATTTAAGAACAGTTTTGAAACGGGGAATTTTACAAACTTAATTTCTTCATCATATTCTGTTTTTTCTTCTTCTACCTCTTTTCTTCCTCTACTTTTTTATTGGTATTTTTGGGGGTTTTGTTTCTTTGGGATTTTTTTGGGTTTTTTTGGGGGGCAGTGTTTTTTTGTTTGGTTTAGGTGGGTTTTTTTGTTGTTTGTTTGGGTCTTTTTTAAATAACCTTACTGGAACCAGGATTTGCACTCAAGATATTTTCTGGGCTAGGCTTAGAGCAGCATCCTAACTCAAACTTGAATGATACATAACCTCTTGTGACTTATTAAAGCATGCCTTTGGAGAGAAAAATTGTTCTTTGAAATGTGATAAAAGTCATTAGGCATTATACTTTATAAGGTGACTCACACAATATTTTTGAACCTCAGAAACACAGGATGCAGAAGCTGAAATTATATGGCAAGCGCTTTTATTAATTACCCTGCCGAAAAGACAGACCTGATGTCAGACCAGTGCCTTGCTTACACATGCACTATAAAGGTCTGCTTTTGCCAGTAACTATTCTTTTATTTCTATTTTTTTTTCCCAATCTGTAAAACAGTCTCCTTCTTCCAGACAAAATTTGCTTTGGAGAAAGGACACCAGTATGCTCCCAGACCAATTTTCCATTGCTGGCTACTCACTAGTTGAGTTACAGAAAAGATGAGGAACTGCGACTAGCTACCCACAAATTTTCATTACCATGTTCTGTTTTTACTAGAAGTCTGGGGAAAATTCGGGTCATTGACTTTGTAATGATAAGTCTATCTCCTCTCACACAACTCCTGCCTGTCACAAAGGATGATTCCGGAGTGGTAGGCTCTGCTCAGAACCCCTGATGTACTGAGAAAGATGACGAGCAACAGCAGCACAAGAATGGTCACAGAGCACTGACACTGTAAATATTATTGAACTGAACTCTAGTTTATTGCTTTTTCTTTCCCCTTTTTATAGCTCAACCACAGAAATTAAGGGTACGCAACAATTTTTTGATTACTGTGTTGGATCCTTTAGCCCAGGTATTTTAAATACTTAATATTTAATGCGGAGTTCTGTCCATGGTTCTCCTTACCAACTCATGTTATTTATATAATCTGGTTATAAAAATTCTGTCAGCACCATGCCTTTTTGTCAAGTTAAGCTCTCTAATAGCGAGAGCTTATTAACTTGTGCTTTATTAGATTCTGTGCCTTTACAACCAAGTCATTAGACACAACCATTATCCTAGTCTTCTTTCGTTTCTGGCTTAAGATCCATCTTCACCATGATACCCATGCTTAATGAGAGTGCTTAAGTAGACAGGCTGTAAGTGATTCATTTGTATTTCTTGTCCACTTGCTTTATGGAATAAAGAAAAGGTCTTTAAAGCTTCCAGCTGAATGCTCAGCCAATAGGATTTGCAATCTCTTGTTCCAATTAGTTGCCCTCACATTTACCATCCTTCTTCTACACCACTTTCTACAAACCACGATGTGCATTGCTATTGTCTTAATTTTGAGGCAAGAAATGTTTCCTGTTTATGTTCATACAACAATCAGCACAGTGAGGGCTCTGAACTAATTGGGGCCTCTGGCTGCTGCTTGCTTACTACTATTATACATTAAGTATACAGCCAAACAGTTTGGAGAGGTTAGTGAAGAGATTCTGTTTTTTCATTGTTGCTTATTTTTGCCACTACTGCATGGTTGGTTTATATTAACTTCATTAACAGGCAAACACAATGCTCAGTTCAGGTTTAAGATGTGGCAAGTACTTGTTTTTGGGGGAGACCTGCCTATCCAGATTCGGCTGCTTCAGAACCTTGTATATATATACAAATTTTCTTCAGTAAAATCAATAAATGGACTTCCTGAAAAATGGATATTATTTTTTTTTCTTTCTTCATTTTTACCTTACCTTTACCTTTTACCTTTAACTACAAATTTATACAGATTTTTGCTGATCTCACTCTAGTTTCACACTGAAATGTTCATTAGCTTGAATAGCTTTACCGGGACTGTATTCTGATACATGCAAAAAGAGGCAGCCTCTGAATTAAAAATAGCTCTTGAATTGCTCTTATTCTGTTTCAGTTCTGTCTGACAGTCTTCAATGAGGCTCTTCAACTTAGTCTGGCAGGTTAGACTACACCAAGAAAACCCTCAGAGGGCAAGGGAAAAAGCATGTAATGTATGTGTAACAGCATGGTTTTCTACTGGTGATTTTGTGCACTCAGCCCTGGTTAAGAAATCATTCACAACAATAGCAATGCTTCTAGAAATTAGTAAAATCTATTGGTACATGAAATTCTACTTTAGAAGTTGTGCCTTACAGATATTAAAAATGAATCTGTCATAGAACCATGAGTAGAGCTTTTTGCAAAGCATTTGTTTGATGTATAGTTGCTCCCTAGAGAGAAGAGTGTCCAAGAATGAGCTCCGAGTAAATGAGTGCACTTGGCACATCCTAGAATAATGTCAAATCTTTGCTGGCTCCAAGGGGGAGTTTTGCTTTGACAAACCTAGTTCCAGTGCCTTTTTCTTACGATGGATTCAGGGAATTTGGAAATATATGAAAGGAATATATCAGCACAATGATACTTACTATAAGCAGAAAGCATTCGTTAGCAGGCAATGGAAAAAAAAACAAGTTCTTGTTACAGTTTTCTTAGAAATTTGCCTTTTTTTTTTTTTACCTGAAATGTATCTATACATCAGTCTCTCCAGCAAAGAAAGATAATCCAGTTGAACTTTACTTATATAGAATGATCCTGAAGTGTTTTTTTTTTCCCAGAGAAAACTGTGTTATTGTTTATATTTGCTGTGTGGATACAGGATGCTCTGCCTAAGGTGCATTCATGATGCGCAGAGAGCTCTGACAGCTCACTTTTAAGTCATGGAACTTTCAGAAGGAATTGGTCCATATTTTGCTCTGAGATACCTTCCATTAAGTCAATCGAAGTAAACACTACTCAGGAGCTGTGTGTTTCCAGCTCATTGAAATAGTAAATGGAAGCACCTGGTGGGTGGATTGTTTAATGCAGGCATAATCAGTTGCTGGGAGTGATGCATGGCTAAGCCTTGTGGTCTTGGAGCTGGCTGTTAATTAAGCAGCCAGGCCAGGGGCTGTGGGCAGGTGTGCCTGTATAGCTGAGTTGCCTGGGGATTTATTTCTCTGGAGTTGCTTAGTGATGTGATGCAGATGCTTGAGCAGTCTCATGGTGCTCCTGGCCTCTCCATGCCTTACAAGGCTTTCTGATGCTCTCAGAGTACAACACAGATCCACAGAGAGAGAGAAAACAACAAATAGCCCCAGGATGTTTGATTGTCACTGCTCTTGGATGTAGGGAAGTTCTGTTTCTATGGATGTAAGGTATCAGTCCCACATGGTTCTGCTGCATAAGAATGTGCATATTAAAAGCCTTGACCCAAAGCATTGAATGCCTCAGTCCCCATTGAGAGCCTTTTTGGCAAATGGCACTCTGGCAGGGTGACCCATAGCATCTTGCAGGATGTGATCAAAAGTGAGTATCTAACAAGGACACATTACCAGAACTCCTCTAGTCTGGACAGAGTAGCTCCAGATCTATGACCCAAACACTAGGGAACTGATGGTACTGTTCACTGAGAGAGTCAGTCTGATAAGTAAAAGTGCTAGTGTGTTCCTGGGATTATCTGTTTCTTTTTCTTTTTTTTTTTTTTTAAATAACTAGCTCTTGAGATGGAAATACGTAAGTTATCCTGGAAGAAAAGAGCTCTGTTTTCTTCACTAGAACACTAGTTCTAGTGAACTAGTTCTAGAACTAGAACACTAGAGTGTTCTAGCTCTTCTACCATTTTACAGGATGTGAGCACAATTGCAGAATCCTGTGGCTCTAATGTAGAAGACCAGTTCCTCCAAAGAGTTCTTGTAAACACCCGCACTGCTCTGGAGAGAGTATTAAAATCTGAACGCCTGGAAAAAGTATGCCATTGCAACCTTGGTTCCTACCCCTAGTGATGCAGAAAGGTGAAGAAGTTACCGTTCAAGGTTTAATGGAGCAGTTGGATATTGCATTGTATCTCATATTGATGGAATTTGTGTTTGTGAAGGATTACACAGAACTAGCACGTAGGATTTTCTTATACTGCATCTAAGACTACAGCTGTGGCTGAGGCAGTCATAATATATTCTTCTGGTGTTTGATCATTGCAAACATATATATGACCTTTTCTTAGATATAAAATACATCTGCAGTTATTTTTTCAGCCATGGTGCTTGGACAATATAACACATGTATAAATTTTACTTTCTTGCACTTACATGAACTACCCAAGCAAATGAAAAACTTTGAAAGGATTAGTTGATTTCTGTCACAAGTTGATTATTCAGAAGTGCATTGTATGCAAAGTCCTACCATACAAAGCAAATTTTAAAAGATATTCTTAATCTTATACACTGATAATGTCATATGATGTTAATTTATTCCTGAAACATTTCCTGACAAAAAAAAAAAAAAAGTAGATATTTTCATTCTTATTCATCCTTATTAAGTTGAAAAATTTGTTTATTATAGCTGGGAGAAGAAAAGTAGATTGTAACATGATACCAAAATAAGTCTTTCTGAATATCTGAAGCAAAATGTTGCAAAAATCTTCATGAAGTGCCTGCACACATCACTTATACAGTTAAATGTTGCATTTCCTTGATTCATTCTCCTTAAGGCTGATGTAAAGCTGGATGAGTTGAGTGTTCATTCTGCTTTGAATTATGGCCCTGCTGGCCACGATGCTGGGGGTGCAGCCCAGGGGACGGGCGGCTTCTGGGCTACCAGAGCAGGTTGCTGGGTCGTTTGGTTCTTTTCATCCTGGGCTGTTTCCCTTCCACCATGTTGCTGAGCTCTGGCTGCCCACCAGGTTCAGACAGACACTAAACTCTTGCCCCAGGGCAGACAGAAGGTGCTGGCTGCAGCCGGGGGAAGAGGGCAACAAGAAAAGAAGCCAGGGGCTATCTAGCCCAGCATCAAAGAACCACAGCCTCTCCATGATGCACTTTTTATTCCACTGGTTCCCAGTCTGTCCCAGGTTGGACAAGCTGGAGGAACTGGTATTTCCCAGCTGCTACTGATGTATCAGACGGAAATTGCTTTGCCAGCTCAAAATTGCTTTCCTGAGGCCAGAGGGCAAGACCTCAGGAATTTGGGCATATTGAAAATCTAGATGGTTTATTTGACAGATCCACCCACCCCCCCCTGCCAAGGGAGGATATTACAAATTTGATTACAGCAAAAACCAATAAAAAATCCAAGCCATACCTCCAAAGTCTTCTTTAGGGTCATGATGTTCTCACTGCAGACTTCTACGTTGTTTAAGGTCACCTGGAAAAAAAAGAAAGAAAAAAAAAGATTAAACAAACCCCAGTAGAATTCATTGGAGTTTCCCAGCACTGAATTTTCCCAATCCAGCCTCAAGTCCTTACAATCATTGCAGCAGACCCAAGATTGTACTTGAACAGGCCTGGTGTGGAAGCCCTACAAACATGAGGTGAGGCAGAAGCATCTACCAGACATCCAAAGTCAGGCCACCCACCACACCTGAATAGGTTTTCAGGTTCTCTGAACATATGATCCAACACCAATCCTGTTCCTGGGTGTATTTCCCCTCATCCCAACTCATTCTACACCAGCCCAGCTACCAAACCCACCAGAAAGGACTGCTTGGCCTCGTCGGTGCTTTCAATGCCTTTGGTATCGAACTTGCCCTGCTGCAGGCTGCTGTGCATGATGTTCACGGCACTGGTCACCCCTCTCTGGAAGTCCTGGAAGGTCGTGGCTGGAAAGCCCTGCTTCAGCTTGTTGTACAGAACCTCCCTATGAGGCAAGCAGAACATACCAGGGCTCAGAGCAAATACTTCAGACCACAGCAGAGCTCTGCTCTGTAACAAGGGACACCTCAACAAGGTAAGTGGAACTTCCCAAGGACAAAAGAGGGCTGGTAAATATCTCCTGACAGCATCTAAAGGACATATGGCTCAAAGAAAAAAAATCAGCCACCCAATTTCTGAGCTTCCCCCCAACTGTCTGCTGCCTTCAGTCAGTTTTCCACTCCCCCATTGGGATAAAAAACAGGCCATCCCAAGGCTGGCAGATTTAACAACCCAAAGAATCAAGGCATCCAGCATCCAGCAGACTGGTCTTT
>JAOXNG010000001.1:10540664-10552760 GCA_028566535.1 Scolopax minor | reverse complement strand
CCTGCCATGGCAGGGGGATTGGAACTAGATAATCTTTAAGGTCCCTTCCAATCCAAACCATTCTATGATTCTATGAACCAAACTCTTCATACTGATATAAAATGAAAGAATAAGGATTCTTCTTAAATCAACCATTAGAAGCTGCACTGTAATCTATAATTTTGATGTAGCACAGACAACTTCAAACACGGGGAGAAGAGTGTGAAGAAAGTTTGTCATTTGCAGTCTTCCAGGAAAGAGACAATCACAGAATCGCCAAGGTCAGAAGGAACCCTTTAAGATCATCTAGTCCAACCATAAAAAACCTAACCAAAACCCAAAGAAATCACACACCCCAACACTAAACCATATTCCCGAGCACCATGTCAACTCGCCTCTTGAATACCTCCAGAAGATTGTGCCTCAGCCACTTCCCTGGGCAGCCCATTCCAAAGCTTGATAACCCTTTCAGTGAAGAAATTTTTCCCAATATCCAATCTGAAACTCCCCTGGCATAACTTGAAGCCATTTCCTCTTGTCCTATTGCCTGTAACTTGGAAGTCTCTTGGAAGAAGAGACTGAACCCCACCTCTCTACAACCTCCCTTCACAGTTATAGAAAGCGCTAAGGCCTCCCCTTAGCCTCCTCTTCTCCAGACTGAAGAACCCCAGCTCCCTCAGCCTTTCCTCATAAGACTTACTCTCCAGAGCCCTCACCAGCTTCGTTGCCCTTCTCTGGACCCACTCCAGCACCTCAATGTGTTTTTTGTGGTAAGGGGCCCAAAACTGGACACTGCACCCAAGGTGAGGCCTCACCTGTGCCGAGTACAGGGGGATGATCACGTCTCGAGTCCTACTCACCACACTGTTCCTGATACAAGCTAGGATGCTGTTGGCCTTCTTATCTTCTATCATAAGGACTTAATGCTGTATTGTGTTATGCTGCAGTATCACAAAGTTGACAAAAAAAGTTGCAATTTTGGTACATGCTGAGGCCTGAATGCAACCATCCATCAAAGCTCAAGAAAAACTGCAGCATTAACCAGTCTATTCAGTGGTGCTTCATCCAGACATTCCAGGAGACACAGCTAATATTGACATACTGCATGTGAAAAAGCTCAGCTCTACACATCAGGGCCTACTGCAATATTCCCATTTCAGGCAAATTTCTCTTTGACTTCCAAATAAACAACACACAACTTCATCCCTAAACCTATTTAGGCATAAGCCATTTTGAGAATGCTACTGTTAGACTGTTCCCTGCTGTGGAGTCAGCTGAGAGATTTTTTCCTTATGCAAAGGCTAATACCTTTTTTTTTTTTTCCCCCTTTTTGTCTTGGTCTTAATTTCATGTAAGAGAGGGAATTAGCCAGGTTCAGTATGAAAATAGTTCAGCCTTCTCTTACATACACAGCCCCACCTCAATTTTTTCAGGGTGACTCTGCCAACATTCCCCTCTTACGTTGCCTTTGGCAGAGACTACCAGGCTTCTTGCTCAGCCACAAGAGCACTGTTTAGTCTGTCAGCTCAGGATGTTTGTAGATGTTACTGTTAGAAGCTTTTTTGGCAATGCTGACTTAAGTTTTCTTGTAGAAAACCTGATGCACTTGCTTTCTTCATCTGTTGCCCCATTTAACACCACAAGTCTGCAACTCAAAGAAAAACTATGCAACCACACAAGGAAATAAGCAATTAGCAAACAGATACACAGACAAGAGCCAGGCAGATTGTTCTTTGTTAACAAAGTTTAAACCCACCCCCTTCTCCAACTTACTGTTATCTCTGGCTTGAGCAAAGAGAGGCAACACAGACTGCACAAAAAGGCCAAGGAACTGCTGCAGCTTCATTCCATCTTCCTTCAAAGTTGCATTTGGACATAAGGCTGAGGAGAAACCAGATATTAGGAAAGTCCCTCTACTCATCACCCAGAACACACAAACGAGAAAGACTGGAGATAATCGAATAAGATGCATATAGTGTTTAACACTGAATACAGATTTCAGTTTAGAGCTTCCTTCATTCCAGAGACTCAAATAAGCAGTTCAAAACTGTAGCAACTCCTTGTTTTCTCCAGATACTGTCCCTTTACCTGTATCCTTCTTTAGGAACGGATTTACAGCACTGAATCCCATGTTATTTCAACTTTAGGAAGGAACAGGAAGCTTGGCAGATACTGCCACCTCATGTTGCCAACTCTCCATTCAAATAATAGCTGGAATTGAATAATAACCATACATTCAAGTTCCATTTGAATTCCTAGCTAGGGAGAATAAGGGTTATTTTAAGTTTCTCAAAGATTTGTCTTTCTTGAGATATTAGGAAATGGAGTGGTAGTTATGTCTTTTGGTCTTTTCCAGTAAGCCAAAGCTCTCATACTTTCTCACTTATCTTTCAGTGTCTTTTCATGTTTGTCATATCTAGAAATCCCATCCTTCCCAAATTGATTCTTTGCACCTTTTCAGGGGGGGAGAAGGGTGAGGTAAGTGACAGCCAAAGTAAGGAGCTCAGATCCTGAGAATTAACAGAAGGCTGTCCCACAGAAATAGACCATGGTAGCATGAAGTCTGAGGACCACTCAAGAATCCCTGCTCTGCCATAAGGAAACAATTTTTCACCCTGGGAAAGAAGGTGATGGGAAAGTAAGTATAGCTCTGGCTGAGCTGAGCTATGGGGAACTGCAAGCTCAAACTGGTTCACCCCTGTGTGGTTAATGCATTTCTGTGTGTGTGGTTTTAACAAGTCTAAGCTGTTGTTGCTCGAGAGGTAATATTCCATTTACATCCAAGCTATAAAGTTTTGGCAATGGTCCCCTCGGTTTCTGAAGTGCCTGCACACATCACTTATACAGTTAAATGTTGCATTTCCTTGATTCATTCTCCTTAAGCCTGATGTAAAGCTGGATGAGTTCAGTGTTCATTCTGCTTTGAATTATTTTTTTTTTCTTTTTGTCATCTTTTTCTACTCCTGTACACTTTCTCACCAGTTTCCCCCAGCTGAGCAGGTGCTGAAATGTTCAATTCCTGTAACTGCTGCTGTTGTTTCTGTTAATTAGGCCACAGCAAAAATCTATTCCTTTTTTTTTTAAACAGGAATGGGGCAGAATTGTGCATTTGTTCTCAAGGGATATGTCCATTTTCTATGCATGAATGCACTATCCAAAGCTTTGCCTAGCACATGTGTCAAACACATTTGTCTCATCTAGTAGAATAATTAAATCACAGCAACTTCTATTGTAGAAACAATGAATATTTTTTTCTAGATTAACTGGCTTACTTTCTTGAAGGAAAAGGTTACAAAAAAATTATATGTAGAAGTTCTTACACTGAAGAAAGCAAGCACATCTTATGATTAAGAAATATTTTATTTGAATTTTTTTTACAGGATAAATCTTGTTGTCATCAAAGCCTTTGGATTTCTACTGGACATTGAAATTGAAATTTCCTTGAAGACACTTCCTACATGTGTAAGTTCAAATATTAATCAAATATCTATTTCAATTAGTTTTTTAATTTCAGCACCCAATGCTGAATAAATGTATTCATGAAAGTGCTATAAGGAACCATATATACAAATGTATTTGTGCGATCAAGCTATTAGGTTATACAGTGTTTTGGCCTCTGACATTGAAAGTAGTTCATTTCTGTAAACATTGAAAATATTGTGCATTTATCAAGCTTTTTTTTTAATATATTCTTCAATAGTGAGTTTCATTGTCACGTTGTTATCTGTGGCATTTCCACTACAGAGGAAATGCAGTCTGTGCTGATAAATAGGCATTCACAATTTCAACACATTTTATTGTTACTGGAGAAGCCTAAAAGCAGAGTCTTCTTCCTCTAATATTTGACCTCCTTGATGTTAGTGATCGTTGCAGTATTTTGCTGGGTCATTTTGGGTTAGAGTCTGACATTCAGGAGAAGATAGGTAAGACTCCCCAGAAAAGTCAGATGCAAACAATAATGCCATTTCATCAAACTCATGTTCTTTTACAAGTCCGAGATGTTAACAATGAATAACTGTGAGGTTCTCCACTAACTTAATTCTGCTAGTGCTAGAAAAATAGGTCTCTCTAAGTTTGCAAATTTGTAGGTAACAGGGAGATTTTTACTTTAATGCAGCTTCAGGGAATAGTTATATATAAACACTATACGATGCGTTCATATTTCCTGCTGACACTCCGATTGCTGACAGCAGTATTTGCTGGAATTGAAACTTATATAGTAAAAGCTGCACCACAACAGTGCAAAAGCACTGCAGCAGCGAGAAGGAGGGATAAAGTCAGGAAATATGAAGCACTCAGTCTGATGCCCCTAAAAGTAGTGAAAAGACTTCCGCTAATCACAAGTGAGTGCTGGATCAGGGATTCAGAACAAGATTTTGGGATAAGGAGAAGAGGGTAAGGAGAGAGGAAATGTCAAACCCCTGGGGTAAAGGTTTGAGCTCAGAACCTTCCCTGTCTCCAGTGGTTTACCTGTATGTATGATGTTGGTATGTTGCTGCATGCGGCTAAAAGAGCAATTTATTTTAATCAGATTTCTAAATACTGGTTGATTTGTACACAACTGAATACAGAGAGACTTTTTTGTATTTTGCATCTTCATTACATTCACTCCAAATGCAGTCTCCTGTATTTTTATCTCATTTTTCCATTCTTGCTTCAGAATAAAATTAGCAAGGTCTAATCTTTCAGCTTCTGGTTATAAGTGACAGGTAGCTACTTGTGTATCAGTGAATATTAGGAAAAGTAAAAAACTATGGATTCTAAGCCCAGCTTGGGAATAGTTGCTGAGCAGCATGGGTTCTTTTCTCTGTAGGGGAGACAGCTAGTAAAGAATCTAATTTTGAGAGCTGTGCAAATTATTTATGTCCTCCATCATATTTTATGCAGTTCCTGGACTAGATGACTCAGTTTTAGTCTGCTTGGAGACAGAAGTTTAATGTAGATGGCTCCTTGCTTCGCTAAGCAGCCTATGATCCTACCTACCCTTGTGAAAGGGTCTTTGGTATGTTTGTATCTGAGAGGCTGTGGGAGACTGGAGGAACAGCACGTATAAGCCAGCTGCAGAGCTAGTTCCACATCTTGATGTTTCCACATGAATTGGGTCTGAGAAAGCTTTGATGTTGCAGAAACAGGGGGAAAGGATTATTTCCTAAAGATTTAAGAACACCTAAATTCCTTGGCTGATGCACTGGAGACATAATAATAATTTGGACATGGGTGGCACACCAATGTTGTGTGTTATGTTTTTTGCTGGGTGTTATGTAGCATGTGCTGAGTTCTAGCTGAAGTTCAAGGAACACCTGCTACAGAATATCCTTGAGCCCATAAGCAAAAAATAGAAAAATATAATCTTAACTGCCCCATGGTAATTTAAAGAAAAACTATGACAAGTAAAGAAGCCTCAGGAAAATATTAGTTTTCTCAAAAACACCCTGAAGTTCTGAACATTTTTTTCTGGAAATGGTAATATTCTGATGCAATATGAAAGGTATTTGTTTTTATAATGAAAAATCACAATCATTTGTGAAAGATGTTTTTCACAGCTATGGCAATAGGACAGAAATATCTCAGATCTTCATTAAAAAGTGGTCTGATCAAAATGTTTTTACATATTCTATGCCCCTGTTTAAAAACAAAAACAAACCAACAACTAATTGTATCTCTGTTTGTAATAGATTTTTATTCTTCTCTGCAACTGTCTGGTATTCAGGTTTCAATTTGACTTGGTTTGTTTGGCTTCCTAGAGCACAAAGAAAACATAAAAATAGTGAGTTTGACTTGAAAATGATATTGAGTTCACTGTTCACTGGAAGTTTTATACTTAGCACACATTTGAGAAAATATTTCCTTGTCTCTTTGGTTTACAGGGTTTTACCACATATTTCCCTGCTGTTTGCAGTAAGTAAACCTTTAACTTTGTTTTTAGATCAGAGAGAACTCCAAGATACTTTGAAGAGTTCATGACCAGCCAAGAGATGGGAAAGGGCCTTGTTGCCAATGCTTTCCAAACATAACCTCACTTAGAATTTTTTTGAAATGTAAGAAGATGGTTATAGACACAAGGGTACCTACTAGGGATGATCATTTGAGGGTAAGTTGAGCCTTCATCTTTATTAATACAGTTATTAATACAGAATGATTGCAATTATTCTTTCTGAAAAGGTTTTATTTGGTTAATGAAATCCAGGATTAGGTAGTAGCCTTATGTCTACTTTGAAATGATTGTGCCCTAAATACATTATTCTAAAAGAAAAATTGTATCCATTTATTTGTTTTACATTTGGTGTAAAGGAATCACCTACCTGTGGCACTTGAAGGCGTGGTGGTGAAGAGAAGTTTATTGTTTCACTTTTCCAGAATATGTAGTTTCTGTCTTTTGATCAGGCGTTGTGCTCTTTACACAGATAGGTTACAAGTGGATGTCCATACACCGTTGTGAGCACTACAATTGGCTACATCTAAATGTTTATCCCGCCTAGCTAACAAAAACATTACTATTTCAGTGCACTGCTATCTTTTTCAAAACACAAGCACATCAACATATAAGGACATTGTTTCACTGACCTCAAGGCCTCTGTCCCACCAACACAAGAACACCTGCCGAGCTCTCGCTCAGCAGCATGTCTCCAACATTCTCATTCCCACACCTACTGAATAAATTGCAGCTGCTATTTTCCTAACATGATTAGGATTCTTTTCATTAGAAAAATCTTATTCCTAATAAATGGAGCCTCTGAAAAAAATATTAAAGGACACATTTTCAAAAGATATGTTCTACCTTTCAAAAATACTGAGCCAAAAGCAGATCTTCAATTAAATAACAATTTTTAAAAACTTGTTGTTGTATCTAAAGGGAAACAAAAAGTGTCATCAGAAACTTCAATGTAGTGTTTCTCAAAACTAATATTCCAACTAGTAGACGCAGGATGCCATGGGAGGCCACACCACTGTCATCTCATAGCAGACAACTCATCCAGGAGCACCAGCAATGAGAAACACAGGAGAAAGATTGCTTATTCTGTGTACTCACTCTAGGAATAAATTAACAACCCAATATACACAGCACAGACACTGCTGAATCTAGTCATCCTGGCTGATCCAAATATATGGAGCTAAGGCATTTAGATACCTTTCACACTAGGGATTGTCTAAATTGGATGTTCATACAGGATATCTTTATTTGAAGTCAGGCAGTGTTTGGATGTCCAAGAGGGATGGGAGCAAAGCAGAATATAAATTTTTCTGATTAACAGTGTGTTCACAGAAAGATGAAGTTTTAAAATTTGAGTCCTGCAGCCTGAGTCTTCTTTTAGTATTGCCTCTTGTGAAAAGTGAGGCAAGATGTCTGAGAAATAACAGAAGAAGGAGCACCTACTCCAAGGCAAGAGTTACATAATGCAAGCCCTGCAATTTCTGCTCAAGCTGGCATGCCAGAAATGAGAAGAATAATGCTTTTTTATCTCACAGAGGATAATGTGAGAACTGAGAGAGTTCTATATATTAAAGATTAAAAAGAGCTCAGATACTAAGTTAATAGCAAGAATTTAAAATGGCTCCAAATTTACAATTGCAGCATTTGGCAAATATGAACTCTGGAGGTGACTGAGGGAGGGGCAGTACCAGATCATGCTCCCAGTGACCAGGTTCATACAGATAAAAATAAATCGAAGGCTAGAACTAGGCATTTTATTAAAGTGTAACATCCATGTCTAACCTAAAATAACCTGAGTGGCTCCTTTCAAATCTCTCTATCTTAAACTATATGATCCTGCCTTCACTGACCACCCTGTATATTTTGATTTAGATTGTTTTTTGCTACAGATGTTACATTTCAGTTTTCAAACAACCTATAATCCTGAAAGGAAAAATGAAATGTTGATCCAGAAAGAACTGAAATTCAAAGACAAAGCTGAGGAATGATCCCTCTGTGAAATTATTGATATTTTTTGTTTGTATAATGATAATGAATTCCATAAAAAGTCCCAGTTTTTATGGCCCACATGTCCACTTCATAATATAAATAGGAGCCCGTTTGAGATCCACCTTATTAGGGGAGCGACAAGCACAATGCAAATACAAGTGTACAGCTTCCAGAGAGTGGTTGCCCAATCAAGCTTGTGCATGGCTAACATTCCTGTCACCTACTCTTATAGTATTTGCCTGTGTGTGACTTGTCTGCACAGAATCACAGAATTGTAGGGGTTGGAAGGGACCTTCAGAGATCATCTATTCCAACCCCCCTGCCAAAACAGGTTCACCTAGAGCAGGCAACCTGAGGCTGTCTTTGCAATCAACATGGAAAATCAGAAGCTTCAAGGGTGGGATATAGTTGGTTGTTTATGACTCGAGGCATAACATTTTGGAATGTCATTTTTTTGCAAAGGGAGCCCAGGGTTCACTCAATCCATTTAGTAAGATGTGACCAGTCAGATGTGACTCTAATTAGCCTTGGCTTTTACATACAGATAGTAAAAAGTCAATCTCTGTCTGAGAAAACTATCTGTCTAATTAGATAAAGAAGGAAAATAATAGTTTGATTTCTTCCAGCATATTCAAAACTTTTGCTCAGTAAACAAGACATGTCAGTATTGTGATATTTGTTTAAATCATATTCTTCATAGCCATTTTTTTCATCCAACATCATCTGCTGGTATTGTCATGGAGACCAAGGCTATTAATGTCATGCAATCCTGTAATATATACAGAATTACTATTGCATTTCATAATTCATAAAACCAAATTTATACAGTGTCACAATCCTTACCTCACTAAACAAAATTATAGCTGTACTTTTGTTGTCAGCTTCAAACTTTGGACATTTACTGAGTATGTCACTGACAAAACTGAGCAAAAAGATTCAATGTTTAAGATTACTTATGCATGTTCAATATTCATTTGTTTAGTAGAGAAAAGAAACACTCCTCTGCAGCGGGTTTATTTTGGTTGTAATAAAGAATACAGTTCAAGTAATCTCAGTGCACAGAACAGCAATGTAATCGACAGCTACATAATCAGTCTAAAGTGTGCTTGCTAAGATGGGTCAAATTCCTTTGGGAATCCAAATGAGATCTGTATGGCTTCTGCACTCAGTATTTTGCTGCTTTGCATCACAGAGCCTGACTGACATCAATATTTTACATGAAGAGGAAAATAATGGAAACTCATGTTGTCGGTGTCTATCTGTGAAGCTTAATGCAGATTTATATTCTTAATTAAAGCAAGAAAACACAGTTTTGAAAGTCCAGCACTCACAAACACTTGCATGTATAGAAGAGTGGGTTTTTTTGTGAGCAGCCCTTACAATTTCAGACTGAACACAGTCTGATTCTAACAGGGAGGAGCGATAGATGCTTGTGTTAAGGGAACTTGAGCTCTGGGCATGAATAATGTGGTTTTACATATCTAGTTGTGATTTAAGACAGTACTGCCCCAGCTGTTCACTAGAATTTGCAAAGCAAAACCATATTTACTATTTGCTGTGAATGTTGCTCATCCTCAACGACAAGTCTATTCATGTTTTCAAAAAATCCTTTGGTGGTGATACTCAGACTAAGCCAGGTGACTTTGAACTGAAGATGCACCAGCTCAGGCCATTGGCACATCTCAGGCACAGAATTGGTATTCTTAGGAAAGACACAGAAAGAATGAATCTTGGGCAAAGATTTAAACCGCTGTAACTGCAGAAGTAAGTTCTCATTTAGACATTCTAAGTCACACCATGTGTATGTCAGGACTCTTTCCTCTTCAGTGATACAGATATAAGATTAATCCACTACTTCATTTCCTCTTTTACCTAAGACATAAACATCAGCAGTTCCTTCGCTACTCTAGCATAAAAAGAGAAGATCCAAATTTCTTAGGACAGGACTTAAGACTATAATGTACACTATACGGCTTGGATCACTGTCCAGCCATTGCACTACTTTTATACCTATGTGTATCACCTGTATGAATCCATGCTTTGAAAAGGAATGAAACCAAACCTCTCTCTCCCTGCAGGATCCAAGTACATTACTTAGGAAATACCAGATATTCCCAGATAAGCCAGAAACAACCATTCACTGTCTTTAATCCTACTTTTAATTCACTCAGCAGAAATACATTAAATATGTGAATTAAAGGGCATGAGGTGTAAAGAGAATGAAAAATCAGCATTCACATTTGCAGACATGTCTCTTGTTTAAAAAGCGTAGATAGGTTTTCCTTATATTCAAACAATGTAATCAGCATTGTAAAAGACTCTGTGCCAAACTATGTAGGTTCTATGGACAGAATGATCTGAAAATCTGAGGAGATAATTAATAAGACTATAACCATGAAAAAAAAATCACTGCTAATTCATTTCTGAAAAAAAGATGATGAATGGATGCAATTATATCAAGACTTCCTGGGCTCTTTTAATACGTTACCACTACTCACAATATAGGAATGCAATTGTTATATTTCTGACTTGGCAGTCTTACAAACCTTGTGCAATAGTTTCACCCAATATTTATCCTTTCCTAGTGATTCAGCTTGATTCAACCGCAGCTAAATATCTTTCTTACCATTCCTTCACATGCACGCTGGAGTGTGCATTTTGACTCTGCAAACAAATTAGGAATAATCATTCTCTCACTTTATAATGAAATTGCATAGGATCCTCAAACTGACATAGAATTAAATCCCAAATCATAGAACTAACTCCCAAATCATTTGGGATTCTTTTATAGAAAGTGTTAAGAACCAGTACATGGCCATTGCCAGCTCCTTGGCTGGTACAGCTGCGTGAACTGTGACAGTTTTAACAGATCTCTGTCCCCTAAAGCCAGCTGAGGCCTCGTGGCATACTTTCACAACTGGGTGGCTATCAATTAGAGTTATGAGTGCTCAGTCCATTTACATAGGCTTTAAAACCTAGCTATTTAATTTAGTTGCCTAAAGGTAAGGATGTTTATTTTGGCCGAGTGATCTAGGGTTATAAAAACAGAGATTAAGTAAAATCATATTGCCCATACAGTGTTATGACCACACTGAGAAAAATATACTCCGCTCAGCAACATCAGAGGGAATGCAAATTCCTATGTGAATTGCTGTGCTTTATGGCATGCAATCCAAGTAATTTATCGCAGTGTCAAAAAGATGGCTTTGGTGATAAGCCCGTTCAATAAAGTTAATTCTGTAAACAAATATTAAGTAAAAACTACTGTCAGAAACACATTAAGTGCTTTTTCCCTGTGCTTCTCCTGGAAAGTCTGTCCTTTGGCAGGCTGCTGCATACACTGTGCAATTCATCTGTCTGAAAGGACAGCTGATGTCACCTCCTGGCCAGCTGGCAAGGTGTTACTATGCACACAGACGCCAGCACATTCCTCTGAGAGGGAATAAATCAGACAACTGGCACCTGTGACACTGACATCCACTCAAAAATTTCTCTGTTCATGCAATTCAAACTGTAATAGAAGGGCATAGTTAGGATCTCTCTCCTTTGTTGCAACTCCTTGCTTGGAGTTTTTTCTCTTAAAGGTTGTGAAAATGGTGATTTGATGCAACCTGGTGTGGAAAATAAGTTCTTCCCATACATAATCAACCAGGATGAGAAACTCCTTCTTGGAAAAAGGAGATAAATGGTGAATATCCATAATCCAAAGGACTGACCTGATTACACATGGGAGGAATATTAAGCAATAGGGTTCATGCATGTCATGTAGGCTGTGATATATTTTCTTCTTTTACTAGATTATACTGGAAGCAGTGTCTATTTGAGAAAAGCCTTTCTTATCTTAACTGATAATTAATAGCATAATGGGAAATAGAGTTGTCAGTATCAGTGGTCTGGTAAAAAATGCCTGATCACTTCCAATACAACAGTGGTATATCCTGGTTTCTCCCCCGTTTTTATTTTTTGCTGAGTTAGAGCAGCCATAAGGTATTGATTACCACACAAGATAGTCAGATCAATGGGTAAACCCTCAATGTGTCAGTGCGTGGAACGCATGGTTATCAACGAAGCTATCTGCTGCAGTATTTGCTCTTGTTTTGCAGTAAGCTGTACTGGTGTTGCTGGATCCGTTCCTTGTAATAGGGGGCGTAATTGATTTAACAGTTCATTAGGGATGCCCACTGGTCTCAACCATT
>JAOXNG010000001.1:10510007-10530845 GCA_028566535.1 Scolopax minor | reverse complement strand
GACCACTGCAGTCACCCATGTAAATAATCCATTACCTACTTACAAGCAGGCAGCCAGATGCATCATGGCTCTTTTTTTTGGTAATGACAGTCCCCTACATCTATTAGTTCAATCATAATTAGATCATGGCTGAATTAGATAAGCTTCCTTTTTTTTTTTTTTTTTT
This sequence comes from Scolopax minor, assembly GCA_028566535.1. Lineage (NCBI taxonomy): Eukaryota > Metazoa > Chordata > Aves > Charadriiformes > Scolopacidae > Scolopax > Scolopax minor. The sequence continues at coordinate 10,530,679 of JAOXNG010000001.1, read as the reverse complement.
TTAAACCTGCAACTCATGTAAGACTTTAGATACAAGCTTTTACCATCATCATTTTTGCTTACAGCCAATTGCTGAGTTGTGAGATGCTGACATATGTTGTTCTATAGGTCCTTCCCATATAGGCTTTGGCAGTTGCCTTCAACAGCAAGAGCTGTGGGAACTTCTTAAATTTTTTCATTGTTTTTGCCCAATAATCAAAGTCTGATCTATCTGGTTTGAACCATCATTTAGCATGCAAGCTGATATTTTCCATTGAAAATAAAAGTATTAACAAGAATAAAGACATAATGATAGAAATAGGGATTTGTTTTGAAATTTTCCAAGGAAAAGGAAAACTAAATTTCTTGTGGGAGCTATTGCCTGTTATTCAGCTGTCAGGTCCATGTCAGAGACATTGTTTGTTATTAAAACTCATTAACAAAATTGCAGTTCTTTCAAATTTTAAATTTTCTTTGTATCGACATTCATGATTCTTTCCATCTCTCTTAAATTACTAAGCAAAGACAAACCTTATGCATAATCTCAATGCTTTCATTATCTTTCTCTCCTCCTATAGACATTGGATATTAAATCTCTTTTGTAGCATTGTCCCAATATTTGACATTTACCATTACAACATTTATCTTCCAGAAGCTACATCTTTGTTGACTTTCCTTCTAGACCAAATATTTATTGTATAGCCCTTACTCTACTCATATCTAATCTTGCCAACCTTTCCAACTACAGCAGCCAGATATTATTTTTCAAAAACCTATTAACCTAACACTAATAAATAAGGACCTAGTGAGTTTAGTCTTTTCCTACATTGGTGCTGGTCCTGAGAGTCCACGTTGCTTTGATTAAAGTCCCTTTATAAGCCATAAATGAGTAGCAGCTGTTCCTGACATCTCTATGGAACTTGGCAAATTAGACCACCTCACATTTGATGAAGCTGCAGGTGGGAGATGACAGGTTTCGTTTGTGGTCTTCACTCACTTCCCTCAAATTAATGTTCTGCATCAAATCCAATCCTATTTTTAACGTTTTGTTGAAGAGACAAATTGGAATAAAAAAAGTAAAAGTCCCTTAGATAATAGATTTACCTGGATAACCAACATAACTGCAACATTAAATATGATGCAGAACCACTATAAACAGTGCTTTTGTATGCACTGAAGCTTCTGCTGCTTACAACATGTTGAATGATGGTCTGTATCAAAAGCTTGATGAAATAACAATATATCACACACAGAGTAAGAGACAATAAATCATGTTATGTGGTGTGATGAATGACTCAAAATGACTCAATGTTAAGTTATGGGAGAGAGGAACCATCCATATGTTCTGCCCCAGAATTGGTGCAGACAGGGACAGTAACTACAGGGTTTGATTTGAAATTTTGAACATGAATTTGAAATTTTGACATTAAAAAAATGACTCTTTTGTTCCAGACCTATTACGCCTCTATTTTCTAATTTAATGCATGAAAATTCTGGATATTTGAAATTTTGCTTTGTCTTATTTTAAATTCTACCTTAAGTGTTGTAGTTTGAAAAACTTCATTTCATTTATATATAGTATACATTTGCTCAGAATCTATCCTTCTAAATTTGTTCTGTAAAAATAATCTGCACTTAAATTCTTTGCTACTTAGAAACTGAGATTCAGAATACAAATGAATTTTACATATTAAAGCTTTAGAAGTTGTATAAAAAAAATTGAAACAGAAAACTTTGTCAAAAAATCAACATAGGCTTCCAATTGTTATAGCTCTGAAAAATCACATAAGTTTATTCAGTGAGTATTCAGCAACATATATATGAATTTAAAGGACAAGTTAAGAAATAATAACTGCTGTACTTCATAGCAACTGTAGCCTCACTGGAAGCTTAAAACCTTGGAGTTGAATGTGAAGCATAACTTTCCTTTTGACACCTAAAAGTAAAATTTAAACAACCTGATGTTATTGGATTACAAATACATTTTTTAAATTTGCTCCAGCCGCTGTTTGGTAGAATGACTGGCAATGGAATTTTCTTTGGACATTTAAATAAAATCAGAAACAGAATAACAAATTTATAATGATACTTATTACTTGACATTATACTTAATACTTTACAGATTATTGCCATATATCAATGTTAATAGTCTTTTCTAACCCTGAGGTTTAGCTCATAGCCTAACAACGAAACCTGCACAGACTTAAAAACATAATCTTGCAATTAAAAGCATATGGGTTGTCTTTGCCCCCACTTTGTGCTCTTTGGGGCCAGTCTTGCATATCCTGAATTGAATAAACCATTTATTCCCTTGGAACATTCCCCTAAGTATTGTATTGCAGTCCTTAAAAATTTATTAATTTCCTTTTAAACAACCTGCCTTAAAATTGCATTTGTCTATTTTGTTGTGTACTTGTGAAGTGTATTTCACAGAGAAGGACTAAAAATAATGGTAGAACAAAGATGCTTGGTAAACACATTAAAAGAAATGTATTGTTTTGAGTTGACTTTGACTGGTATGTCTTTCTTTCTCTGGCTTTCCCTTTGGATCCTTTTTTGCCCTCTAATACACAGGAGCCTTGCTATTTTTTCCCAACGGCAGAGTGACTTTGAAAGTTTTGAGAGGAATTAAAATGGGAGTTGCAAGAAACCTCCTAGCCAAGGGCATTTTTCTGAAAGTATCAGTGTCTGAAGATAAGGGTCTTTAAATGCAACTTCTTCTAGAGCTACATAAGGCTCAGTGTCTCACTTACAGCCCCGTGGAACTTATTTATATTTTAACTTTCATTCAAAAGGCAAAAAAATAGAAAGAATAAACAATCCCACGTTCTTTTAAAGTCTGCAACATCACAGCAGCCTGTATCCCAATGAAGAGTGGTCAAGGAAAGCACTTAAGCTATTGCAAAGCTTTTAAAACCAACAAGAACTTCAAGGTTTACTCTAGTAAAAACATATGGATAATATTTCCTCCAAAATTTACAATTCTTAGTCCATTCAAAAATTGATTTTTCTGAATAACCTGTGCATCCCATTCTCTCTTGGGACAACAAGAGTGACAGCTGTCTCTTCCTTTACTAAGATGTTCTATGTGCTGCTTCAGGCTGTTGCATCAACTGCTTGCTGTTATAGAGAGTGTGCAGAAAGAAAGGCCAAAGGAAAGAGATCAGGTGTATGTGTTGGGCAGACACCTTGTTTAGATCATGTTTCTACTGAAATGAAAACTTGTGGTGAGAGAAACGTGGAAATCAGTGATCCTGAAAGATATTAACATGTTGTCATTGCCTTTGAAAACATGATAGCAGGTGGTGTGTGTGTGGCACAATCTATGTCACACAAACCCATTTGTATTGTCTTTGTATTTGCTGTTGGTATCACCACATCCTAGAACTCTGAGTTGTTTATTAATATATCAAACTGAGTGGTCTTCCAAAGTATCCGTGTCTCACAGGCTTTATAACGGGGTAATAGGGAAGTGTCCTTTCCTTCATTGCAGGAAGGAGAAACTGCATCTCTGTGGTCAGGGATAAACTGGGGGACCTGGGAGCACTCCTATGCTGTCCCCAGTTGTGTGCTCTTCTCCCCATGTCAAGGAAATCTGGATACTTGAGTCAGTAGGAAGCTGTGGAACATAACCTGGGAGATGGAATGCCAGAACACACCATGGTGTGTCACTGCCATGCACAAGGAGTCTGAGGGACTAGTAGGCTTGTCACAAATCAAATAAGAAACTGTCATCACAGAAAGGAATTCTGGACTTTTAGACTTAGCTCCTGATCATAATTTTAGCCACTAGTGTCAAACCAAAGCTCCTGCAACAGTGGAGAGGTGGCTATAGTAATAACTTGAAATCAGTGTGGCATCCTTTGACCAGAGGAGTTAGAAATGGGCTGCAAATACCAGTCTCTACGTGTCTGATTTGATTTTTTTTTTGTTTTCCTGCAGTTGAAAAATATAACAGTAAATAGAACTGCAGAACTTACTAGAGCATTATGGGGCTGTTACCATGTGCTGTAGTTACTGAGATTCATGCTCTCTTGCCCCACCAGCGTGCCTCAGCTGCCAGCTTCTAGGAATTCCCGTATTTCCAGCAAAGGTGCCAATCCTGTTGGTAGTCCTGTCCTACACACCATAGTCAATGAGAAAAATGAAAAAGCCACTCAATACTGTTATTAACATATGACTGCTACCAGTCTGGGGACAATCCAAATTACTGCCATAAAGTTTTAGAGGTGGAAGACTCCGTATGGATCTTTCTGTGTCATCTTGTCTCATAAAAAAAAAAGAAAAGCTATTAAGAATATAATCTAAAACTGTTCACAGGTCTGACTTCAAAAAAACAAACAAGCCAAAGACTTCATGCACAATTATGTAATTAGGATTCTGTCTGAAACTGGCATTGTTCATTTCCATAAGAGAATTAGGCATTCATTACTTTCATTACACTCCATTCTGCTAATGTGATTCATCATATATATTTAAAAATGAAGTCATTTAACTACTATTGGCCATAAACCGCGCTTCTAATAAAAATGAAGCCATTTAACTACTGTTGGCCATAAACCATACTTCTAATTACTCACTTCACTAATGTTCATTTGTCATCTAATTTTTTGATTTTTACTGCATTAGACTATACCAAATGTAAAATAAAAGACCTTACACCAATGCCAAAGGATATTTAGCTTTGATCACTGTAATCCATCAAATGTCCTAGTGAGTCAAAATGGAGTCTGCAATCCTCTTAACAATCTTTATTGATTCAAAAATGGTGATATTTTGGGTAAACCTGCAAGAAATATCATTCTGCTCTTGTGTAAATATGGGAAGTAACCAAATACACGTATCTGTATTTTCTCATAGCAAATGATGTAAAGGCTGGAATAGATTAGACTGCAGCACACAATTAACCTAGGGCAGGCTATGGCATGGGAAGATATAATGCTGTATGGAACACTTATGCCCTATTAACAAAAAACAAGCTGATAGGATCGTTGCCTTAAATCAAATCTTAACCATCCTGGCCAATTACAACCCTGTCTGCGACATGCAGTAAATGGATAGGACATAATAAATCTTTCTATTTTACCAAACATATCAAAATACAGATGTGCTTGTCTGCGTGCTATTATCTTACAGCTGAGTCTCATGACACTTCATATCTCATTCTGCACCAAGCTTTTAAGCAAGCATATGCTGAATGGTTTAATACAAGTTCAGGTGGTGACAAATGGCCACGTTTTGCCAAAGACATTTCCAGCAGCTGCTGGTCACATAACGCGTTATTTCAGTCTTTGTTACTTTGTTACTTCAGTCTGCAAAAGCACAGGAGAATGAGTGAACTTGTCATCTGTAGCTGTAATCCATATAATGGATTGCTCACTTAACTGTGCAATTTTATTTTGAAAACAATGAGATAAAATTGATCAGGTTTATTTCCTGTTTTTTTTTCAGATAACAGCTGAGTGCTGTTTGCTTTTAACATAAAAATCCAAATAAAATCTCTTAAATCTTACTACTTTCACGGGACTAACATCATTCACTGACTATCCTGATAACTTGAGCCAAACCTATTGCCATTTGCTGTAAGAAGTGATTTGTATTGGAAATGTGGTATGTTTTTCTAGTTTTGTAAAGTGATGTAATCCTGTATAAATGCATGTTTATATAGATTTATCAGATGCTGTCACTGCAGATACAATATTAGTCATTGTTCTGAAGAGAATGACAGAATTAAAATTAAGAGGCTGAATTTGTAGCCATAAAAGCTGATGCCATGCCATTGCTTTAATGCCCACTTTCCAATCATTACATACTGTTTCTCTTTAAGTAACAAGACACAGCAATGAAATGTTAATTCTAGACAAGAAGGTGGTTTTAATGTCCCTTAGAACTGCAGAATGTCCTCACTCAGAATATAGGCTGACCTGGATGCCCATCTATAGTTACAAGTCAGCTGTTTCTCAGTAAGGCAGTTACCTTTGCCGGCTGAGTTAATCTGATTTCTCCCGATTTTACCTCTCAGCAATACAGCCAGCAACGTTCTGCTTTCTCAGAGACCATTAGCCTATTAAAGTAGTGATCTGGCTAATATACTGGGCAGAATCACAGCCATATATTAATTATGCCATTCTTTTTAACATACAATTGCTAGAAAACCCCTTTCATTTCAGGTTTCTTATCAGCTGAGTATAACATTGACATCACGGTTGCCTCAACACTGGCCGCATCCCTTCTCTGTTTCTCCACTGGGTCGCAGATGTTAAATACATTTTACTGGAAAAATGACTGGCACACAGACATTAAGTGCGCAATACCAGGTGGAGTGGGAACGTAGGGGACCTGTCAGAAAAGCTGTGTCATATTTGAGCTGCCAGCAATGGAAAGGGGCAAAATTGTAACGTCTGTGTAAATATCCTTTAAGAGTAAAGGGAAAGGCATAGCCAAATGCAACTGGAGCAAATTCAAGAAGCATCTGACTGATAAGAATTTGAGCATGTGTAATTTTATTTTTATGATAAACATTATGGCCAAACAGGCACTTGGCAGATTTCCTCTGAGGCTGTTTTTTAATGTTGTTTTTGGCCTCCGTTTCATTAGCCTGAAATGTGTCGGTGGTTTTGTATAAAAGCAATACCCATAAATTACTCTTGTATCATAGTTGTCACGGTGATAAATGAAGAGAGATTAATTAAATGTATATTCAAATGAACTCTGTGTACTTTGAAGGTTTTTTTTATAGGCTGGGATTTCACTGAGGCTTGGGAGTGGTGTCATGGTGAAAGGGAACTTTTGTCTGGAAACTTCTGAAGTTTAAATGTCTGGAAATACACAGGAGAAGCACTGGAGGATTACAATTTTAAACACGGCATCTGGGTGCCTCTCTGTGGGCTGCAGTGTTATTGCACTGCTGAGGACTCTTACAAGGTACCTAAAGGATTTCATTACCTATGATTATTGGTATCTGTCTGATGTTTATACACCTTGCAAAAATATGTCATTTTGAAATTACACTTTTGCTGCTTCAGTGTTTTTGTTATCTTATTATGTGGTATAAACTATCCACCTGATATTCCAGTGCAGCATAGTACTTTATTAAATTACACGGCAGATTAATGTTATGTGTCATTTATTATCCACATTTGAGCCAAAACACAGGCACAAAAGTGGAAATATTACCATGAGTATGAGGAAATACAAGCAGAGAATAGAGAAGCACGAATAGTTATCAGCAGGTATAAGAGGAGTAATCTTTCATCCAGAAAAAAATTGAAAACAAACCCAGCACTAGAATCTTGCTACTCATACCAGCATGAGGGAAATAATATGTCAGAAAAAATTCTAGGTAATGAGTCCATGCTTCTAAATACTTCTGAGTTATAATGGCTATAACAGTTGTAGTTATCACAGGTCCACAGATTGGATGAGGTTAGAAGGGACCTCTGGATGTCATCTGGTCCAATCTCCTTGCTCAAGCATAGTTGCCCAGAACCAAGTCCAGCTATGACTTGGTCTCCCTCCTTAGACTGTCTCCAAGGAGCGAGACTCCAGAACTTCTCTCTAGGCAACTTGTGTCAGTGCTATGTCATCCTCACAGTAAAGAAGGGCTTCTTGGTGTTCAGGCAGAGCCTCCTGTGATTCAGTTTGTGCCCATTGCCTCCTGTCCTGTCACTGGGCACTATTGAAAAGAGCCTGGCTCCATCTTCTTTACACCCTCCCATCAAGTATTTATACACACTGCTAAGACCCCTCCTACGCCTTCTCCAGTCTGAGAAATCTCAACTTACTCAGCCTCTCCTTGTACGTCAGGTGCTCCAAGCCTTTAAATCATCTTTGTGGCCCTTCACTGGACTTGCTCCAGTATGATCATGTCTCTCTTGTAATGGAGAGCTCTGAACTGGACACAGTACTCCAAATGTGTTTCACTAGTGCTGAGCATAGTGGAAGGATCATCTGCCTTGACCTGCTAATGCAGCCCAGAAGGGCACTGGCCTTCTTTGCTGCAAAGGTGCATTTCTCCCTCATGGTCAACTTGGTGTCCATCAGGATCCCTGGGAATCTTTTCTATAAATCTGCTTTCCAGCTGGTAGACCCCCTGTCCTGGTCTGTGAGCTTATTCCTCCTCAAGTGCAAGACTTGGCATTTCCCTTTGTCAAATTTCACAAAGTGTCTGTTGGTTTATTTCTCCAAATTCTTGATGTTTCTGTGAGTGGCATCACAAAGGTCTAGTGTATTGGTCACACTTTTTAATTTTGTATTGTTTTCAAACTTGCTAAGGCTGAACTCCATGTCATTAATGAATATATTGAACAGTATTGGCTCTGGTATCAACCCCTGGGGTATTCCACTAGTGACTTACTTGCTTCATCCAGCAGTTCAACCAGTTTTCAATCCATTTTACAGTTCATGGTAAAGACCATACTTTATCAGTTTCCCTTTAAGGATGTTATGGGAGACAGTATTGAAAGCCCTACTAAAATCAAGATAAAAAATACCCCTGTTCTTCCTTCCTCCATTGAATTAGTTATTTCCTTGTAGAAGGCTATCAGGTTGGTAAGGCATGATTTCCAATCTCTAAGTTTGTACTGACTACTCCCTCTTGTCCTTCATGTATTTCGACTTGTTTGTTCCAGATGGACTTGCTCCATCATGTTCCTGAAAACAAGATGTGATCAACTAGCCTTTTGTTCCCCAGATCCTTTTAGCCTGTTTTGAAGACAGCAGTGACATTTGCTTTCTTGCAGTCCCTCGATTGCCATGACCTTTCAGTGATTATTGAGAGTAGCCTCTCAATGGCATCAGCCAGCTACCTCAGCAATTGTAAGTGCATACTGCTGAGTCCATGTGTCTGTCCATTTTGTTTAAATGTTCTTTAGGTTGATCCTCCTCTACAGAGAGTAGGTCTAGTTATTTCCCAATTAAGACTGATGATTCATTGTGCTCTTTCAGAAACAGAGAAAAAATAGACTTTGGCATGAAGAACAGAAATCACAACAGAAGAGACATACAACGAAAGAATCATTTCACTTATGTCACCATAGAACCAAAATTTAGAGTGAAGTGCACTATTTAGCATTAAAGTATATGATAATGATAGGAACTAGCCTCACTTTTAGTGTGCTCCTGTCTAGTCTGACATATATTCACCACCTGTCGAAAAATTTCCATTGCTTTGTTCTAAATAAAACATAACCCTAAAAGTTAAAAATATTCTCTTTTATCTCAATTATGTGCTTTGAGAGGTGAGGAAAAGAGGCTGTGGTTTGCAGAGGGGACAAGTACCATCTCTGCCACTACAAAGCAATTCCTTGTGACAGCAGTGAAGTCTGGGGCAAATTTTGTGGGAACACATAAATTTTTTTTGACTAAGCATTCTGATAAAATAGAGGATCTGTACCACTATTATTATTTAAAAATATATTTCAAAGCATTAAATGAAAACAAACAGCAGTGCTTCCTATTTCCTCTTTTTTCCAGTATCTGTCATGGGCTGGATCACATTGCCCTTGCTCACAGCTTTGGCTGTGCCAATACTCTCCACCATTGCAGGGTATTTCAGTACGTTTCACTCCAGTCTGAGAAGAAAATAAACATCAGACAATTTGAATTTCTCATGAGACTGATCACCTAACTTTTTTTCAGGGATTGTCCTTTCCTCCATTTTACATGTTTAACATCTTTGTAGTTGCCACTTGTCCTTACCTATAAACTAGTATTTCCTCTTCATGATTACTTCTTTTCTCATTTTCTCACAAAGATCATACCATGGAGGCAAGTTGGAAATTTTATAAGACATCAGTGAAAAGCTGAATATCAAGAGAATGGAAGAGAGAGTTAAATATTTGAGTAACAATTCAAGGAATTTGTGCTTCGCAGGAAAACTGTAAAGCTAGACAGCTGATGTTGCATGGTGGCACATCCCTAAAACCTCACTTATCTCCATAGTTTGGGTTATGGGAGGCAGTCTCCTTTCTTATTTTATTAAATAGTGTGCAATATATGGAAGTAGTTCCAGAAACAAACATCAGAATCTAAGACTGACTGCCCCAGATGAATGCTGACACAGTATGTTTTCTTCTCTGTCTTCCTTTCTTTCTTATTCATTGTTTATTAAAACATTCTTTTCTCTTAAGTCAGTATTATTAAATTACAGAATCATGTTTCTCTTCTCAATCTCTCTTTTCTTACTGCATTCTTAAATTTTTTCTACCAAATGACATATCTTCAGTAGGAGAAGTGCAGAAACTCATAATATAAATTCTAGACTTAAAAACCTAGAAAAAAATTCAACGTTGTCAGTTCCACTAGATAGAGAGGTACTTGGTGTACTGGGCTGCTAAAACCATTCTCTGGAGTTGGCTTACAATAAACAACAGGAGTACAAAAGACATTGGGCCAGCAAAAGTATACCAAAATTTTATAATGGTGTTCTCTGGATATTGAAAGAAACCTGTTCAAACAACACCCTGTTCTCACACACCCAATTACAAGCTCCTCTTTGTTCTGTGTATGAATTCCCTTTATCACAGCTCCTGGCTCCGTACAGACGTGCTGTACCTTCTCTTTCAGCTGACTAGTCCTTGGCCTTGCTCTGAGTCTCATCACTCTGTCTGACCAGCTCCACTGCCTGCTTCCTTTCCACCAGATAACTTTCTCAAGCAACAACAGAAATTGTTGCCAGCTCCCCCCAGGTCTTTAATAGCAGTGTTAACTTTTGACTTTCCTGTCAATTTAGACGCTGCTGCAACAATACCAGCAAGAATGGCTTATTTTTAATGGAAACTCTATTTACGTGGGCAATGCTGGTTTTCCTATAGTTCATGGCTAAGGGTATAAATGAAATTTTCAACCTTTCAGAGTAGTGGATAAAATGATTCATAACTTTATCTTTTTTTCCACTGAAACGGATATAACTGGAAGAACAAGAGTTCAAAGTCAACAAGTTCCTCTTACATGAATCTCCAGCAGCACAGCTATGTGCTTAGCTTTACAGAGACCATTGTCAATGAAATTAGATAAAGAAATCCATCATAAACCAGATTCTCAAAAAGTCCTGGTCAAAATGTCCATGAGATATAATGCCTCAAGAGAAAGCAGTATGTTTGCCTTCAGTACAAAATAACCCTTTGATCCCAATCATCACTGTAGTATATGTGAAACACCTTTTAAAAATAAAGAGGAACTATTATCTGGAAGTTAATTCACCCATAGTGGACTTGGGAAAGTTAGAACATGTATAAGGAAATCAGTTCTTAGGCAGATTGCTGAATCTTTAGTTTTCCTTTTATAAAATGAGGGTAACATTTTATGATCTAGCAGGAGTGCCTGACGTGCTATATGAACAAAATGAAGAATAAAAATTCAAAGTAAAATTTGTAAAAGTAAAAGAAAAGGTACAACCTTAATTCTGCCTTTATATAGTCTGACATGGTATTTTAGCACTTGCTCACAACTTTTTTTTAGCAAATCTTATATACCACGCAATTTTTTTTTAATTCCGTCTAGATTCTCAGATAGAACTTTAAACTCAGTTGAAAGCATGCCTAGTTTTTTTTTTTTTTTTCAGTAGGTGTTTCCTCATAAAAATGTTAGAGAATCTCAGGCAGGGAACTCTGCTCAGCCTAATGTAACACAAACATTTGAATGCCTTACTCAGCTGTCTCTGCAGGAGATCCAGACCTCTTAATTTACTACCTCTCTCCCTCTTCATGAGAAGATCCAGTTTAATTGGCTTCTGGCAGCTCAGAAAACTGTGCAGAGATGTCTGGCATCTCCATCCCCTTGGGAGAAAATATAGCTAACACTCACCGAGAGTGCATTTAATGGTATGGAGCGTGGCAATGTTACATTGTCTTTACATAATTGTCTGGAAGCCAAATCACTAATCCGGGAAGTGAGACCGTTCTACACATCCACAGGGACTGAGCTGAGGCTGCAAAAGGAGGGTCTAGCCATGGATTATTCTGATGAAAGCACTCCCTCCATACGTGCTGAGGAAGATGCAAGGTTTCAAACACACCGTAGAGCAATGTGTATTTTTCATTAGAGCCTCGGCTGGATTTATTAAAATCACCCCCCAGGGCAGGGACCAGAAGCCTCTCCTTCCTGGTTGTTGTTAGGCCTTTTGCATTCTTTCTGACTGTTGCACACCTGACTGCACACTGTCTGACCTTCAACAGGAGGGAGGAAGGTATTTTTACTCAGGGCATTCCATGGTGCTTAGGGAACTTCTATGGAATGGGGATATAAAGGATCACTTCCTCGAGCTAGTAAGAACTGAAGAAAATCTAGATGACTTGGTGCATATACGAGAACTGAGCAAAGCTGCCCACTTCATCAGCTGAAGATAATTGTAGCCTTGACTCTTTCTGTGTCTTTGGATATCTCCAGGGTACTTAAACAAAACAGAAACAGCTGTCTGTTTAACCAGGATTGCACTAGAGCTCCCATCTTTGCAGAGCAGGCATTTCAGAACAGTCATGGGTGACTGGGGTTTCACTGAATTTCACTGAATTATTTTTAGAGCTGGAAGGGACCATAGGGATCATCTAGTCCAACTACCCTGCTGAAGCAGGATTGCCTAGAGCTAGAGCATGTTACTCAGGACTGCATCCAGGCATTTCAGGTTACAGGACCTGAGGCTGCTGAGGTTGCAGGGAGCTTTAAAAAAACTAGAGAAATACCTAAAGAGCAGGGAGACCTAGATGGTTAAGCAAAGCGATATTGCTGTCTCACAACACTCTTGGTCTAGCCCTAATTTGAGAAGATTTTTCTGCAAATTTTTGTGGAGTAACAATGCATTTAGCATGTTATTTATTATTTCTTTTTGAAAGACAGCACTCTGTAGTCACTAACATGACAAGTATTCATGTTCATGTTCAACTGTTCACCGACCTACTTTACATGAGTGAAATAACAACAACAACAACAATTATAATAATAGTAGAATAAATCTTTTGAAGCTATATTGCTAGCCAAAAGCTGCTCTCATATATACCAGCACCACTGAATCAGCTGAAGGTGCAGCAGGGAATTAGGCTTAGCTCATATACAAATTGGACACAAACTCTAGTTTAAGAATCTGCAAAAATGTTAGTTTTGTGTTTTGTTACATTTTTTTCTCTGCAGGTTTTGTGGTGGTTTTTGGTTTTGTTTTATTGTTTGTTCGTTTGTGGTTTTGTTTTGTTTTGGGGATTTGTTTGATTGTTTGTTTTTTGTTTCTTTTAATGCGCTAACGCTAACAAATTCCCAAATGCTTAAAACTTAATCATCATCAGTAGCTGAGCAGAAGACTGAAGGACAATTGTAACAAAGCTGTTTATCTGCTTGGATAGGATTCATTTCCTCAGTCCTTATTTGACACAAAAACAGATGTACCTCTGTCATTCCTCTGACCTCTGTGGCAAGATGAACAGCCAGGCTGATACATTTATTGATCAGAGAAAGAAGCCCTCCATGGGAAATAAGCTATTGAGGCCTCACTGTGAAATTGAAGATTTAACATCTGTCCCATGCAGATGGTAATTAATCTTGAATCTGTAATGCCCACAATTGGTTGGTTGACGACATTACTTTCTTAATCTGGGAGCACGGATAAACAAATATATTGGATTGCTCTGTGGGTAACATTTTATGAATGTGTTATAATTGCATATGCAGCCCATAAATCAGATAGATTTCTCATCTACATTGCTAATTGTGTTTATTATTGGAAATGTTTCTCATATTGCTCAGTATTCACTAACTGGTTGATTTCCCACTGTTGAAATCCCACACCCATGTAGGAATTGAAGTCTTTACTGCTGCAAATATTTTAGAAACTATTAAATATTCTCCCAGTTCTAATTATCTGGTACCTAGGTGCATGCCTATAAAGGTAGCTTGAGTATTAATTTTTATTTCATTTTATTTTATAGAATCTGCAATTATGAAAGAAATTTTATTATCTCAATAATATTTGGGTTATAAAATGTTAAGAGTTGGGTTTATATCCCTTCCTGCCCTGCTACACCTTTCCACTGCTAGTTTGCATTCTGAAACTGAGTTCCTCCCCCATATCTTCTTCTAAGGATTTATTCAGTGTATCACTGTAGATATATCCACCTTCTTGGCAGGTTCATAGCACTTCCAATTCTTAATTTCTCAGTTATTCCCATGTATGTAGTTTACTGTAACTAGAACAGCTACTAGGTTACAAAATGTTGAAGTTGCTGAAATTAAGCTGGCAGACTGCTGCAAAATGAGATCTTCCAGGATCAGGGGTGTTCGCAGTAACTTAATCTGTGTCCCAAAAAATTAACCAGTATTCTGAAAATATTGCCTGAACCTGTTTAAACTCAGCAGTTTCAAGACATCTTATTCATCTTATATGAATTACATGCTAGTTTAGGCATATAATAATTCGTGTGTGTATTTGGAATCCAAACCATGGTAAATTGGTGGTATCTTCTCTGATGTATGTCAGTAGCCTGGGGGAACTGGATAGCTTGTGCAGAGAGAATGCTTAGAATCACGATAACACATCACAGTATTTGAATTAAATCACAGCCCTCACATCCTAGTGTAGGCTGCTCAACATTGGGATGTAAGGACAAGAAGGAAAGAAAGAGCTTACCCTTCTTGAGTTCTGTAGGCAATGTTTTTTTCTCCCACTGTTTTCTTCTCAGTACTGGCATTGGGATTGCTTTACCTCATATTTCTGCCTGCACTCCAATCAGTATCAAAACAGAGTCCAACAACAACAATTAATTTCATCTTGGCCTCTGAACAGACACCAGCAGATGTCTGAAGCTTTTGATTTTCCGTCATAAGTTAAAACTCTTTGAAGTTAATGGAAAGAATGCCATTTACTTTAATGGGTTCTGAATCAAGATTTTAGTCACTTACCAAGGAGGGCTTGATTTAAAACTGGCCACTTGCTAATGGAAGAGCTTGTATTCATTGCACTACTTTGAATTAAGCTGTTCCGTGAAATGTTTGCTCTTTTTTTCCTGAGGGAAGATGTAGGTTCTAGAAACTGGTGTAAAGTCTGGTCTGACACAGAATTTGCTGTGCCTCCACATTTATATTATTCTGACTTTAAAGGGTAAGTTATGATAAGAATTAGGAGCTGATGGCATTTGTTGTGAGCATTTCCTATCATGAAGACTGTACTTAAATGGTTTAAAAAATTCTGAGTTGAGTCATCAATCTTTTGACTGAATCTTGAAGTAAAGTTTGCCCTGGATTCTAATAGACTAAGGTCTTTTAAAATTTATGTTGCAGCTGTAGCAATCATCATTTAACTCATCTGTAAGTTCGCTAGACTACACTATTTTTTTGTAGAGTAGACACGACATCAGCATGAATTCTGAAACAAAATCAAACTCATTATGTGATGTTCTCTAATCTTGTATTTCAACTGATGGAGAGCTACGGGGTTTGTAGAAACAGGTTATGTCTCACTATATAATTCTAATAAAACAAAATCAGAGAATCAAAATTCTAATAAACAACAAGAAAAGGAGTCTTACTTCAGCTAGTAAATCATTGTAGTAGCAAAAATATCACCAGAGTTGTAGAATTATTCTTCAACAAAGAAGTAGAAATTCCTCAATAGAAATTCTGGTTCAATTATTTTCATAACAAAACTACAACTACTCCTGACTGTTGTTTTTTGACTATTCTCTATGCTCTATTTCTTCTTAAAATTTATTGTATGACAACAAAAGTGTTTTCCTTTTCCCAAATTGCCTGACTACTTCTGTTGAAAAGAGTTGTACACTTAAATTTAAAAATAAGCAAGCAAACAAAATTCCTTTATTTTTCATGGTCCTGTCAGACTCCATTTTTTAAATTTATTAGCTCTGAGGACTTCTGCCAATAAAACTCAGTAACAAAAAATTCTGCAGAAGGTAAACATGAAAAGATGAGTGAGTATGGCCAAAATGAATTTGTTCTAGTGATAGAATGAGTACTGCTAGGACAGATATAGTAGATGTATCAAGCTTCACAAAGTAAAACAACTGGAATTGCTAATTGGTGTGTTACATCGCAATGAATGCTAAATCTCTTTTGCAAAGGTTAAAATTTACTCTGGACAATTTTCTCTGGAAAGCACAGCATTTTGTAAATCTGAAGCATCATTTGCATTGGCAATTTGGGTTTTAGTCCATATTATCATAATCATTATGCATCTGCAAAAAATACTGGAATTTATAATTTTCATATTTGATCATGAAAATTGAATCATCAGTAAAAATCCAGAATATTACACTCATTATTTCACTATTTCAACCTCCAACTACCTGAATTTTCCTTTATCTTTTCCGTATTGATATCTGTTGCCTATTGCAGCTAATTCAGAAACAAGATCCTTAGGGTAGGAACCTGTCTTTTTTGTTTGTCTGTAAAGTGCCATGAAGCCACGGGAATAATGTGTTGTCTTTCATGGCAGCTGACCTATGATAATGTCAGATGAAAGATAAAATCCTTCATAATATGCCAGTGTCTGGGATCTTAGACCTGGTGATTACTATTTTAGAGATTATTCATCTCCAGCAGCAGACTGAATTAACAAACAAAAAAGCAGAGAAGTTGGACAAACTTTAACTTCCTCATCTCTGACCATATACAGACTATGATGGCAGCTCTGCAGACTGATGTCATTTTTCACTATGTCAGAACAAGGCCCTCCACAAAACATATCTTAGGAAGGTTTTTTTGTATAATATAATCTGAATATTCCGAACCCAGAGGGAGCTGGTCTGTATTAGTAAGACAGATGTTAGCTTTCTTTTCTCCAGCCAGAGACATATGATCTAAGTACTGAAGAAGTAGCCAGCATGGCTTCCAGATACCAGAGGGAAGGATCAGCAGGACTGAGAAAAGAATGTTTAATTAAAAGATGGAGAAAGTCATCCTCCTTTGCCTCCTGGCTCTTTGGTGCATGTTTTCCAGCTTTAAAAAGCTAAGAAGTACTGAGCTCCAGCTTGTCCTGACATATTCACCTGGGTGTAGACAGTGTATTTGAATCCAGACTTACCCATCAGGAACACAGTTCACAATGTAGAACATCTTCAGACACTGATTTCGGCTGAGACCCTTTAACAGTCTTTAGCATTAGGCCTGGAAGTTCTTCCAGAGTTAAGAAAAATAGTCACTATAATCTATGTCACCAACAGTTTTCAAGCTAATACTAGGATTTGCACAACATGGATCCTTTAAGAAAAAAATATCAGATTGAAGGACATGAGTGTGGATATTTATGGCAAGGAGATATAGGGATAGTGGTGTTCAGCCCTGCTCCTGCAGCCCAGCATTTCATCTAGCAGCAGAGCAGGCATGGTTATTATTTACCATGAGAGGGTGGCACCTGTGGAAACTACAAAGAAATTTTGAAGATAAGGTGACGTATGAGGAAATACTGCCATCTGTCTTTTTAAAATACATGTGTTCAAGGAGATCTAGGATTTCTTTCCTCTGGAAATTTCTGGGTTATAAAGAAAGTAGCAATACTCAAAGTATCAGAGTACATATTTCTTCCTGCAGCTAGAGTGAAAATAGATGTAATATCTACAATGTAAGTGCCACAGGCAAGACCATTGGTGAGCTCAAATGGATGCTACGCTAATGAGTTCAGCAGAGCTTTTCAGTTTACAACAGTACAGCTTAGAACTGCCAAGTTACTGTAAATACTTTTTATTTCACCTATTACAGGAATAAACAGTCACATTCCTATTTGTTCTGATTTTTCTTTCTAAATCTTCATTGTGCATGTGTACAGTAGCAAAAGTATATAAAGTAATATGATTTATTCTAGAGAGAAATCAGAGAACTGATTTTCCTGTTTTCTTCAATTTTGGTCTCATCTCATGGAGACTAGATTCTTCCAATTTAAACCAAGAGGGATCTATCTGCAGTGGTTTTGCCACCAGAATCCTCTTAGCAACCATTTTACAATTTTATGTAAAACCCACATGCTACTTCTCCATGATCCTTTATGTAGACAGTTGCTACTGTGGCACATAGGAAAACTGAGGCATAAGCCAGCAGCAACGGAGTCTAGAAGAGGAGTTAGTACATTATGAAAAAATATGGAATACGGTGACATTATCCTAAGCATTTAATGAGCATGTACGTTTTATTTCAGGCACAAATAACATTCTAATTTTGCTTTTATCATAAATATATAGACAAGCCTGTGAAAGTAAAAGTTACTGTTTGGCTAAGTCTAGGTTCTTAAATATAGGTGGATCAAATTCTAAGTAACCTTCACCAAGCTTTGTCTTTCTTGTTTGTTTTTTGTTTGGTTTTTTTTTTTTTTTCCATCCAAGTCTGCATCCAATGTCATGGTTATTTCAATACATTAAACCAGTATGTATTGGAATTTACATTTATTACCAGTACACTGTGTTTTCTTTTTAGCTTGGCTGCTTGCTTGTATGTATGTGCTTTGTTTTATAATGCTTAAAGAAAAAATTTCTTGTGGATTATAAAGCTCTGGTCTTGTATTACGCTATTATTACTGGAACATATTGTTTCATATTATTCTTCCAAGATGAATCATGCATGTTGATTAATGAAAACAAGACTTTGTTGATGTTACTTAATCTTTCAGTGGGTGTTGATGAGAACTGACAAGAAACACTTTGAAAAGTCTTGTAAAGAGCTGTATTTATGCAGTTTTCCATTGTGTTCCTCTCATACTGTGTTCAAGCAATGATGCTTCATACAGCAACCCTCATTTAATATTGTTATAAAAAGGGGGAGACAGGTTACGATGAGTAATGGAGCAGTGTCACTAAAGCCTTGCATAACTAACCTCACTTTCATAACACAATTATTCTTTCTTGCAAAAAGTTGTAAACCAGGGAGACCAATTTTCTACTTAGTCACTCTTCCTCCCACAGCAATATCCCCCTTTTTCTCCTGCTTCCAGAGTTGAAAGAATCTCACTGACCTCAATGTGCTGAACTGTGTATTTCCTATTCCTGAAGTGCCCAGAAACAGAACACTCTTCTGTAAACAAATACAAAGCAACTTGCATGAGACCACTGCCCTCCTCAGAAGGAAAGCAGATGTGCTCTAATGAGCACTCTTCAAGTGCATCTTTCTGCACATTCTCAGTATTTCAGATGCTGATTTTCAAATGAGGCACCTAAGGCAATATGCTCAAAAATAAATCAGCATTATAATATTTTGCATATTGAAATTGTTATGAAAGATCAAATGCGCATAAGTGTTATACCAGAAATGGCTTGAATTAAAATGTGTGTCAATAAAAATAATAATACTGTATAAGTCTTCAACATATTTATATGGGCTATACAACAATGCTTACAGTCATGGGAATTCCACCTTGGCCAACAAAAAAAGTTATCAAAATGAAATCTGAGGCTGGCCAGTACACGACCTATAATTCAGAAAAAAAATGTGCAGGATGCATGAAGCTATTCATGGCAGAGCGCTGCATGGGGTTTGACCAGAAGCTATAGAAACACTTGCTGGAAGCCATTCCACATGAGAAAAGGTTCTATGACATGACAGCCTGACATTACCAATATATCAGGAGCTCAGTGGACATAAAGGACTTTGCCCTGCAAGAAGTGCTAGGCTGTCCGTTCGTGAAGTGTTTTGGTGTTTCAGGCAGCGTGAGTAAAAAAAAAAATCCTCACTGTTTTGCATTAATGAGCAATTCACTGACAATGATGAAGAATTCCACATTGTTCTTAGACTGCACACGTAGAAGGAAGACCTCAAAAAAGAAATCTATCAAGAATCTATAAGCATTGATCAGGCTGTAGCCACTTTAAATGTGTCACTTTAAATGTGACAATTTCTAGAGGTGTGTAGGTCTCTGCTTGTTTTGTCCACTTTTTTAAGACAAGTACATTTTTCATGAAGTGTCTGATGAATACAAATGGCTTTATAAGCAAAGAAAAATTCTCTTTTGATCTTTATAAAGAAAGAAGTGCAGTTGGAAGGCTCGATAATTCAAGAAATAGGAGATGATTTGAATTGATCCCAGCACAGTGACTGGGAATGATTATTACTTGGTAGCTATTTGTGAGTTTATAAAAAGAAAAATATTCAAAGTTTCTTTGGGTACATTTATGATATCTATCTATCTATAAAATATATAAAATCATAGAATCATTTAGGTTGGAAAAAAACATGAAAAGATTATAAGTCCAACTCTTAACTTAGTACCGTCAAGTCCACCACTAAACTATGTCCCTCAGCACCACTTTTACATGTCTTTTAAATAACTCCAGGGGTGGTGACTCAACCACTTCCCTGGGAAGCCTGTTCCAATGCCTGACAACCCTTCAGTAAATAATTATTTTCCTAATATCCAATCTAAACTTCCCC
The DNA here is from genome assembly GCA_028566535.1 of Scolopax minor. Taxonomy (NCBI): domain Eukaryota; kingdom Metazoa; phylum Chordata; class Aves; order Charadriiformes; family Scolopacidae; genus Scolopax; species Scolopax minor. The sequence goes on along the minus strand of JAOXNG010000001.1, from coordinate 10,510,352 downwards.
TGGCACAACTTGAGGTTATTTCCTCTTGTTCTATCACTTGTTACTTGGGAAAAGAGACTGACCTCCACCTCGCTACAACCTCTCTTCCGGTAGTTGAAAGCGATAAGGTCTCCCCTCAGCCTCCTTTTCTGCATACTAAACAATCCCAGTTCCTTCATCTGCTCCTCACAGGACTTGTTCTCTAGATCCTTTACCAACTTCATTGCCTTTCTCTGGACACACTCCAACACCTCAATGTCTTTCTACTAGTGTGGGACCCAAAACTGTACACAGTATTTGAGGTCTGAATTGAATGGTTGACGAGCCTCACCAGTGCCGATTACAGGGGACAATCACTTCTCTTGT
>JAOXNG010000001.1:10480408-10491031 GCA_028566535.1 Scolopax minor | reverse complement strand
GGTTACTGGTTAGGGTACTGTTTGTGGGTGTGTGTGGTGTGGGTGTGTTGGTTTGGTTTGTTTTTGTGGGTTTTTTGTGGGTTTTTTTGTGGTTGGACTTGATGATCTCAAAAGTCCCGTCCAACCATGAGGATTCTGTGATTGATTCTGTGATTCTGTAATCCCAGTCCCCAGATAACCTCCTTTCTCTCACCTTCTTCAATCAGTACCAGATTATTCCTTGGAGGAACAAAGGCAGATAGTGGTGGGGAAAAACAGTTCCTGACTGAGGAATCTCTGACTCTCCTGGGATGGAACATGTTCAGTGCGGATAAGGTGTTCTGCAAAACTGCACAAGAAAACATCTTCAGATACTCACATTTAGGGAGAATCTCATGGGATGTTAAAACTTTTCTGAGGCAAGGAGAAATTTTCTGTCAAGTGCTTTGTTTCTTTCCTAGACAGTGAAAGCACTTGAACACTCAAACATTTACATGTTTCTTGGTCTGGACAAACCCAACATATTTACTCATCTTTAGAAAGGTCAGACTGTTTTTTTTGGAAATATTCACACTGAAACTTACTTAGGTAGGCCCAAAGAATGAAAACTTTTAGAATGAATACTTAACGGTTAACTATGTTTTAAACAACTGAAACCAGTGTCTGTATTTGTGTTACAGCCACTCCTCTACATCTATATCACTTTATGATCAAATAGTAGTTTTGGAAAAACAATCATAGACATAGTGATGGGTATAAAAAGATACACTGGGTATCTCAGAGTATCAAAAAGATGACACTGATATCATGCCTCTTGAGTTCTTCTGACAGGACAACAGACAGAGGACAAAAAAGACCCAGGAGCTTGTTTTATCTTGCCTGTCTTCCAGGCAATACCAACAAGATGTCTTACTTGATGCTTGTCTCCAGCTTACCTTAAAAAAAAAACAAACTGCAGATTCCATTAACATTTCAGGTAGAGCTTGAAAATCTCCCATTGCTATTTAACTTTGCTTTAGGTCTGTAACTCATCGCTATTTGAAGAACTGGATATCAATTAATTCTATGAATGCTAGGTATCTTAACAAAAACCATGGGTCTCCTTATTTTTCTAGTTCATAGATAGTGCTCAATTTTAAGGCTTTTATTAATAAGTGGATATAGCTAAATTCACTTGCACTGTTTGCACTTTTGTTTGCAAGTTCTGATATTACTTTACATTTCATGTGAACGTACTGATGTTCACCAATAATTTATGAAAAGAGCAAATGTGTCACCGTGATATAGTAATCAAGGCAACGAGACAACTGCTATATAATGCCTTTTCTTCTTTGGATATTTGCTCTTAAGACACATGTATAACTGTGGACCATAATGAAGTAGACTTTTTCACTTCAGTGTTCCCAAACATAACATTTACTGAATGTTTTTGCAATGTTTATATGTAAATACCAGCTCTAATTCCCTAAACATGTATGTTTTGACTGTGGGGACAAATGTTTCATCTTCCATATCCCCTATTTTTTTACTTCATTATTGAACAAATTTGGTTTACTCTATTTTCTGATGGCTAGTCTGTATAAGGAAAAGAATAGCAGGGCAAGGTAGAATTTTAATATTAATATAGATGTTATTCATCATTTCAACTGTGTAAAGTATTCTGGAAGCCTTGTTTTTTGTAATGATCTTGTTTTCAGAGAGAAAAGGGCTTATTATATTGGCAGGAATACCTCTAGTTGTAGAATGAATAAAATTGCCATTTTCCAGTTTTATATCAACAAATTTCTTCAGTATTTGTTTGGTACTTTTCTCTTTCCAGTTCTCGCAGGATTGAAATGACTGGGGAAGAAGAATTCCTATTCTTGTTTTCTTTCATAAGAACAAAACTTTTCCTGTAAATAAGTTTCCAGTTGGTTTATTTCTGGTTCCTAGCCTGCAGCAAACCAGCTAGACCATCTAGTGAATAAATACTGATGTGAAAGAGAGGATAGTGCACATTTGGGTCCATATTATATAGACAGTACAAATGCAAATATTAGAGTTGACATTTGTATGCTCATACACAGAAGCTGGGGTACCCACAGTACACTGTGGATGCAACACGCAGAGAATGGATGAAATGTGCATTTTCAGTTTGACAAGTGGAGAGACTGGCATTAAGAAATCATTAGTGTGCCTTAGTGTTTAAGGGGCCTCAGAAACCTGTGGAGTTAAGGAGGAACATAGGAAAGATAAATTCTCCTGAGCACATGCATTATCTTTCATAAATCCTGAGGTTCTGGCACTGCTCATGGCATTAACCAAAACCACTTGTGATTATGGCAACATGTTCTATGACATCTAGATATATCTGGTCTTTAGAAAATGCTTTGCCAGACAGGAGTTTCTGTGTACAAACTTAATTAGTCTTTTATTCAAGGAAATTCTCTGTCAGATGCCAGGATATTGGAATAAAGAGCTTGGCTCTGGGGGAGGTTCTCTTGACATCATATGTATTTGAAAGCAGTCTCTGTCAGATTGAACTTAACCTTTTCTGTGCCCAATAGCACCAGACAGAGGGGCTTCTGGATATGCTCTGACACATAAAAAAATGTTGAAATCGGCCTTAGAACTGATGGAGATTTGGGGCTAGGTCTTAAGTTCTCTCCATTCCATATGCTGTGTGTGTTTGGGGGAAAAGTGTAGTGGGAGAACAGATGATGAGAGTGATGTTTGTTTTTAGGTATTCACTGATGCATTACAAGCTTTAATTAAAATGATCAGAACAACTTGTCTTCCTCATGCCAATTTTTGCTTCACAGGGAACTTAGTAAACAAAAGCAGCATAAGCTGCTTCTTACTCTTTAGTTTAACTGTTCATCTCACAAGTTTATTTGTCTCTGTGCAATAATGCTGTCATGTTTCCAGTTGATACTATAAAATATTATATAAAATAAGATATTTGGAAATTCTGTATTCCTTCTGTAGATCCAAACATGAGCCTAGCATACCTCAAACTGGGAAAAACTGCTTGGGTTTTTTTGCTGTGGGTTTTTTTTTTTTTTGTTTTCTTAATTTAAAGCTAGGGCTGAGAACTATTCTGGGTCTATAAGAAAAGGATTTTTCTCTCTCCTCATGGAATTAGTCTCAGTTATCTCTTGATTCCTTGACATTACCAGTACTCACTACTTCAGGATTGAATGTTGGCAGTTAAATACAGACACTGTAATCATAAACATGCCCCTTTGTAGCAGCAAAGATTTCAGGAAGTCTGAAAGGAGAAATGCAGAGAGGGTTGTGGGATGGCATGAAAAATGTGCCAGTATGAGGGGGGTTTCCTGGTACTTTAATATGTTTGTAGGCTTTAATGTTTTGTTGCACACCAGATAATAGGGTTGTTATGATAAGGAGAAGGTTTCCCCAGGAAAAAGGGATGATATTTCTCCAAAGGAGTGTGAAGCTCCTTACTGTCCAGTGTAGATTTGCATAGTCTTAGTCATATAGAGGTGAGTAACTATATGAGTAATGCTGTTGACTTCTGCAAGTTTAGTCAGTGTGTGAGTAGAATTCCACTGTTATCTGAATGTGATATCAGGAACAGCTGCTCATGGCAGTTCTCCCTACCTTTCCTTCTGTACTTCAGCACACAGAATGTTAAGAACTGATTTGCTGGAGTCATCTCTCCTTTTTTATCTCTCCTTGGTTATTGTTTATGAGATTTTAAATCTGGACGCTGCAATTTCCATTAGAAACCTAATTGAAGTGAAACCATCTTGTTTTGTACTTCTATTTTCCAGTTGTACCAACTATTTTCCAGTAGTTCCAGTCATGTGAAACATTTTATGTTTTGTTAGAAACACATCTCAGAGAAAATTTCCACTGAGTAATTGTGTCCTAGATAACATTTTTATCACAGAAGAATAAAGTGTCTATCTTGGAGAATCTCCAAGACAAGTGATTCTTACCATTCTTCATCATCTTGCTTTGTTGCCTTAGTTGGGCACATACAAAATATTGCATTTGCAACCCTTTCCTTTAGGAGTGTAGTTCATCTTGGAACCACAGATGATGTTATTGACTTACCAAGAGACAACAGCCTACTAAGTAGTTCAGGAGTATTTATTGTAATAAGATCATTGCCTTATTGGTAAACATCATAGAGCAAAGTAGATGTAGACAAAATCTACATCTGACATCTTTGTTTTAAATGGTTTACTTTCAAACCAGCTGTGCAGCTAAACCCTGCTTAAAATAAATTTGGATTGCCTAGTAAGAGTTTCTTACGCAACGCATCTGAGTTCGCATCTAATTGGATGCAGTTCTCCTCCCATTTTTCATTTCTGGATGCTTATTGTAATGCTTTCCTGACTTTGCTTAATGCTTTTTGGTTTAGGAAAACATTGTAGGAAAGACTCTTAAAATTTCATTCCTTAGTCTGACTTTTGCTTAGATTCTTAGTGTATTTTAACACCAAACTACTCTGCTTTTGACCTGGCCTTACTCCTCCTGAATTGTGTTTCTGGCCCACCCTTGAATCAGTGGCCATAGCTACCCATCTACTGTTTAATATCCGTTTACTAGGTGCTTACAGACAGTTGCTTATTTGACAGCTACAGACCTTTTCTACAATAAAATACATGATTTTCCTATCCCCGAGCTCTTTTCTTCCTAGCTGTGGAGACTTGTCCCTCTTTTTTTAAAGTGCTGGTTGTTTCTTGTTCTTCTGCAGTTAAATTCTCCTATAGAGGGAGCTGCAGATTTATCGGCTGAGTTAAGTTTAAATCTTTAAATGGATTTGTTTTCAACAGATAATATAAACTTAAATTAGAGGGACTGATTTTTTCAAGGGCACCTGTGACTCATAAGCACAGCTGAAGTAGAAATTAAATCTCATTTCTTCAGTGTGGCAATCTTTTACAGAAAAGTACATTAAGACAATTTGAATGGAATCCATTTCTCCCATCTTAAGCGTCTAATAATTATATTTTTAAAAGTCAACTTGTTACTTGAAACTTTTAATAATCACTGAAGAGAATAACCTCTGGAGTGGATGACTTGTCTCACCCAAAGAAAGCTTTTTAGAGTAGCTCAATGACCCATCATTGGTAAGGAACTTATTGTCTATGTAGGGAGCCATTGGTAACTAGAGATGATTAATCCTCTCAATCCCTGATCTTCATCAGAATAATTCAGTCCTAGGAGTGTGAAGTAGATGTCAGACATAAATATGATCTTTTTGAGTAGACATTACTATATTAAACAAAAGTGAGAGAATGCTCACTCAGCAATGGGCTCAAGCTGGAATATAAGAATTTCCATTTAAATATGAGGAAAAACTTCTTTACGGTGAGGGTGACAGAGCACTGGAACAGGCTGCCCAAGGAGGTCATGGAGTCCCCTTCTCTGGAGATCTTCAAGACCCATCTACATGCAGTCCTGAGTGATGTGCTCTAGGCGTTCCTGCTTTAGCAGGTGAGTTGGACTAGATGATGTCTAGAAGTCCCTTTCAACTATGACAATTCCATGAATATTAGTTTTTTGGTTCTTGATTTCAAACTGAGGTGGGTCACTATGTGTGATTGTTTCACAGTAAGGCACATACAATCTATATGCAATCTGTGCCCCTGAAGTCCGAGGACTATATAGAATTGAGACAATACTGGGAAAATTAGGGCTGGAAAGTAATTGCACTGAGAATCACAGATGTAACCTGAATCTTTATCTGATGAACAGAGGGATATAAAGAGAACATAACAGTTAAACAACAGGAAACTTACCTCTCAGAAGACAGTTCAGGGGCAGTACCACATGACTCCCTTTTACATTCACGATAAATGTAGAAATCATTTTACCTGGACACTTTTACTTTATTTAGCACATTTAGGTGTGAAATATTACCATGAAAAATGGGAAAAATTTAAAGTTGCCACTTAGAAAAATGAATAAAACATACAATGATATTAATATTTATAACTGATAGCACAAAGAAGACTGGTAGCAGCTAATTAATGCTCAGTGGTATGAAAAGGTCTGTATGTTGTCCCCGTTGGACAGCAGTCAATGAAATTGGATTCTAAGCTGACTAATCTAACGTCTCTCAGATGTCACGTTGCTCACTACTGTCATGCTGGCTTATGACCTGCACATGATATATACCCTTGGTGTATTGGTTTTTAGAAGGTCTGATCTTTTCTTAGACGATGGCTGTCCTGACAGGCAGATGTGATGTTTTGAGACAGATGTGTTGGAACCAGTCTGTCAATGGTTTGTTACTTATTTTAGAGAATTTTGGTTGTCCTTTAACTGCTTTTTGAAGAACTGTGACAGAATATGTGAAAATCTGTATTTCATTTTAATTTGAAATCATTCCATAAATACAAGTTTTCAATGAAGACAAGCACTCTTTTTAATAATTTTATTGACGATGGAAATTATTTTATTTTTCCTTGCAAATTAAAAGTAATAGAAGAACATAGAACTTTCATGATAAAGGTAGTAAAATTATCATAGATAATGATGTTTTACACTAATGTTATTGACTTTTTTCCATTGCAAAATTGAGTAGAAACATTTCTTTAAAATACTATGGTCAGCAAACTGCTTTGTTTGATGGTGTGATTGTCATTTAAAGAGATAAAGTCATCAGAAATGGTACAAAATACAATATAAATTATAAGTAGTATGTTCCTTTCATTCCCATAATGTCTGCTTGGCTAGGGTGTAAGGAAATAAAAATGAGGAAGAAACTATAAGTATGTGTAAGTTAACTAAGACTCTTTTTCCTATTATTAAATCCATCCTTTGTCATTCTTTTTATATTTTTTTTCCCTGATCCTTGGCATATAAGCTACTCTCACTCAACCTCCCACATTTGTCATACGGCAGATCTGAGTAGGCTTAAGGGAATAATTTAAAAAATGCTTCTAAAGATTCTTGAAAGTACTTTTATGGCCATTATGGAATGAAGCAGTAAGGATTCAATTTGTCACAGACATGGGAATCTGAATACATCTCTGTTTATATATTATATTTCATTTCATTTCATTAAACCCTCATTTCAAATACAGGTAATTTATTAAGACATCTTTCTGAGTAAGAAAGAATGAGCTGACATGTATTTCATGTTCAATTTATATTTTTGTATGCTGATCTGCTCATCAAAGTGTGAGGTGTAGAGAATCTTGCTGAAGTGTCAGAAAGTTCTGCTTCTGGAAGGTCTGATTTTGGTGGAGAGTTAATGGAGTAGAAATCAGGAATCTGGAGTATTTTCATAACTGTCACTAGCCAACTCTGTCATCTTGATTGCACTAGTATGAAATAAAAAACTTTACAGAACAATGAAGTAGAATTAAGATGTTTATATTCCATGTATATTCCATAAAATCTGCTTAGATTTTATCCTTGGTTTTCTACCATATCAGCCTTATCTTTATTTTAATTGAATCACAGGTTTTTACACTGATTTTCATCCAGTATTTTTCTGTATGTTTTTCCTTACTTCTATTTTTATAACCTGATTTTATTAATCTCAATTCTTCGTAAATTCAAAACGAAGAATGGGAAGTTTGTTAAACTGACAAGAAAGTACATTTCGTTATATATGGATTTTACCTTCTGTCTCCAAAAATACTGCTTCAAGAAATTGAATAGCATATTCTGAAATATCACTTCTCCAGTAGCATCAAGCCCAGAAGTGTCATCCTACACAAACACTGCAATTGGGTGCAACATGAAGTGCAGCAGGCACAAAGGGAAAAGGAGGCACTTCAATATAACTGAGCAGAAAGAGATCATTTAGTTCCTGACAGCTTGGATAGGTAAAAAGGGGAACATGTGGGAAAGGAATGCAAGGACAATGGATGTCAGAGTAATCAGACTGTACTTGTGAAAGCTCCATCACTTCCAGGAGGAGGAATGTATTGGATTCCTGCCCCTCATCCCTTTTTTCACATGGGTGCCCCAAAGTACAGAATTTTCTGGACTCAGGAAACCTCCTGAGTATCACTTCATGGTGTATTACAGTGACACTATTTTCTTATTGGTGTCACAGTCTGTGAAGTTGCATGGGGCATATGTATTCTGCTTTTTTCTTGCCTTCCATTTTAAGCTATGCTTCAGTTAACTTCCCCATGTCTTTGGTTTTGTACTTCAAAGTATAACTGATTGCAAAAAGCAAAGAACTGTTATAAGACTGTAAGAACATAAGAATTGCCATATTCTGTCATACAACAGGTCCGTCAAGCCCACTATCCTGTCTCAAGATGCTGCCAGCATATGGTGCTTAGGGAAAGAGTATAAGAAATGGTGAGGAAAATGCTTTGGTTTCCCTGTCTCATTTCATTCCATTAGGATATTTGATTCAAATATTAATTGTGATGTTCTATCATATTTACAAGTGTCACAATTCATAGACATTCAATATAAAAGAAATCTGGTATGATACCAAAAGTTTCGATTAATAATTTGTGGTGACAGTAAATTAAGGAGAGAAATTTCTTTCCAGATCTTCACTTTGTCAGTCTTGCACTGCATTTTAAAGATTTAATATTTTCTATGAGATGCTGCATCACAGGTCTCATGAATATTATAACTCAAAATCCCTGGGGGCGGTTTTCTTTTAACAAAAGAAAAAGCAGTGGGATGTCAGAGCGCTGAGTGATGGATGTTTTTGACTCCATCACCTCTCTGGGCAGCCTGTTCCAGGGCTCTGTCACCCTCACGGGAAGGAATTTTCTTCCTCATGTTTAGATGGAACTTATTCTGTTTAAGTTTGTGCCTGTTCCCTCTTGTCCTGTCCCTGGGCACCACTGAGAAAAGACCGGCCCCATCCTCCTGACACCCACCCTTGAAGTATTTATAGGTGTTGATCAGATCCCCCCTCAGTCTTCTCCTCTACAGACTAAAAAAAGAACCCAAGTCCCTCAGCCTCTGCCCATAAGAGAGATGCTCCAGGCCCCTCATCATCTTTGTATTCCTCTGCTGTACCCTCTCCAGCAGTTCCCTGTCCTTCTTGAACTGGGAAGCCCAGACGTGGAACCAGTGCTCCAGATGGGGCCTCCCCAGGGCAGAGCAGAGGGCAGGTTGACCTACCTGACTAGATCAGTACTGACTCCTGGGGAAGACCACTAGGTACAGACCTTGATTCTGTGCCCCTGATCACTACCCTCTGAGCTCTGTCTTTCAGCCAGTTTTCAACCCACCTCACTGCCCCTTCCTCTAACCCACACTTCCTAAGCTTACCTATGAGGATGCTGTTGGAGACTGTGTCAAAAGCCTTCCTGAAATCCAGGTAGACACCATCCACCACCCTCCCCTCATCTACCCATCCAGTCATGCCATCATACAAGGTTATGAGGTTACTCAGACATGATTTCCCCTTGGTGAATCCGTGTTGACTACTTCTGATAGCTTTTGTTTCCTCCAGATGCTTTGAGATGACACCCAGAAGGAGCCATTCCATCACCTTTCCAGGGATGGAGGTGACGCTGGAGTGTATCCCGTCACTTTACTGGGGTCACTTTACTGTTCTCTTCCTTGGCCTTCCCCAACCAAGGGGCATCTGGCAGTTGCGTTTGTAGTGTGCTCAAAAGAGGATGCTGTGTGCCAGAGGCAATGCTTTCCCTGTGGTAAGAGCCAGCAAAAGGACCCTGCTCTGCTGAGGTGACTGTCACCCTAGGATTAGCTTAGAATAACATCTTCAGCAAAGTCATCCTCTGATCCTTACTGCAAGGTTTCCGGGAGGACAGAAATCCTCCCATTACAGCTTCTTCTGATGTGGGTTTCCTGATTGTGGGCTCTCATATTTTTCTTGTAATTACCAGCAAACTGCCTGAACAAGAGCTGAAATGCTTTTCCCTGACTGGCAGGAGCACAACACCCACTGATGAGTCAGGGGAGGAAGAGCTTCTGCTTCACAGGAGGAAGGGTATTGGAGGAAAGGGAAGGGAGAAGATGGGGAAGAATAGCTGCCAGAGAGTTGTGGAATAAATGACATTTGTTTAAAGACACATTAGAAGATTAATGATGGGAGTTAAAGTATGAAAGCAACAGGGCCTAAGTGTGATATTAATGGAATCCATTTTCTTTGCCATCTCCAGCAGGAACTCTTTGTAAGTACAGAAGGGGGAAAATTACTTTACAGTAATAACTGTTATTTATATAACAGAACAACATTGGATATATCAAAATGTGAGGTTTCAAGGTAATAACTGGACCCTCACAATCATTGTTATCCATTTAAAAGGCAATTTCTGTGATGGTGAATAGATGAAGGAAATAGCCCCAATCCTGCAACTGATCGTAAACGAGGTTTATTTTATTATTATTGTTATTAGTCAGTTCCCAATCTGATAAGATTGTGTTAAGAAACAGGGGAAAGGCCAGAAGAAATAAAGGATCTGATAATCATCCTTGCAGAATCTTATGGGACCATCTAATGGGCTCATTAGTGACTTAAAGCCACATCGTGTCTTCCTGCAGTGGGTCAAATGCCCCATTGCATTCCCATAAAGAGCAGCAAGCAAACAGATGACTTGGTCTTGTAGCCTGAGAGAACTGCTCCTCTTCTCCACCTGTAATTTACACTGGTGATTACAGGGTTGTTGCAAGTACCAGGTGAATTCACCGGGCAAGCCAAGAGGATAACATTGGCTGTACTGGGTGACT
>JAOXNG010000001.1:10433224-10444233 GCA_028566535.1 Scolopax minor | reverse complement strand
AGGGATGCTGCGATCCCTTGATGACATGGAGATGGAGAGTCTTCAGGTGAGTGACTTTTAGATACAAGACGGACAATCAATGCAGCAAGACACGCTTGCCAATTAAAGAACTGCACTAGAAGGACTTCCTAGGTTTTTCAAAAAAGAAAATAATTCTTGAGAAACTGCAATTCCATGATAGGATTAGCAGCAGGTTTATAATATTCACAGTCACTGAGCAGACCTCTGGCAATAAGCAAGAGAGGTAACTGATAATATTAGGAGGCTGTCACCATCTATGTGAACCAGCAGGAGAGAAAATAGGACATTTCAGTGCTTGGTTTCACAGGCCTACACTAACAGAAGAATGGCAGAACTTGAGGATGTTGTACTTCACTGAGATGCTAGAAGTGAAAATACAACAGTAGACATGTAACAGAACTGTAGAACTAGATTTTCCAGTAATCAAGAGCTTAAACATTTTTGAAAAATTTACAGTTTGATTTCAGAAACAAAGTAAAAATTCAAACTTTACAGTAATTAAAAATAAATAAAAAAAAAGAAAAGGAGGGGGAAGAAATTTGCAATAATTTTCCTGGATTATTTTCTTAGTCCCCCGGTCAATTTTTATATCAGTTGGGAAGTGAGGCATGTACATGGACAACTTAGGCACTAACATGCCCATCAGTCAACAGGTTTGAGGAAGGAAGACCAAATGATCTTTAGGCACTGCTATTAGGGAGCCCCACTTTACTGCATTCATCAGAAAGGTCATCCTTGAGGAAAACAGGCAACCTGCCTCCACTACCAGTGGCTTGTAGGTCACTTGGTTGAGTGTTTGCTAAAGAACTGGACAGCCCAGAAGCTGGCAAGCCAAACCAGAACATATGTGAAAACCATTCCTCTGGGTTGCTCTGATTATCCTCACATAGGAGATCATGTATTTCTAATTGCAGCAAGCCACTCAGCCAGGAGCCAGCTAGGGAACAAGGCAAAGGAGCCAGGAGCTTAGTGCTTTCCAGAAGAGTCCCAGGTGGGTTACCAAGGAACAGGAAAATCAGGGAAGCGAGCAAGCAAGCTGCCAGGGGCTGAGGCAAGTAACTGTCTGAAACCTGTCAAAATGTTTTCTGCAGAATATCTTCATTCTGACACATCAACAGTTTTGGGACAGAAAAAAATTCTAACAGAAATTTTCCATTACTTCTGTCCTTGAACCTTCTCTCCACTCCTCCAAGCTGGATCCCTGGTATTTGTCTTCTCTAACTTGTCTGTCTCTTAGCTTTGTTTCTTCCCTGCTCCAGGCTTTAAATTCAAGCCTTGTTATCCTGAATCAGCTAGTCTCAGTTTCTAATCCTTAAGGGTTTTTTTCCTCATTCCCAGCACTCTTGACCAGGTGATTCTCCCTTCTCATTTCCCTTCCCATTTCCCTTTCCTCTCCTCTCCTCTCCTCTCCTCTCCTCTCCTCTCAATATCCCATGATGTCTTCTTTATGGCTAATAGTCACAGTTTTGCTGTTGATTTTTAGAATGGAGATCCTTGTCCTAATTTCTGCTCCTAGTTGATTCTCATGTCTCTTTACAATGTATTTTCTATGATTAACAGTTTGGATATGTCTTACTCCCTTTCTCTGATCTTACTCATCTCCCTGCAATCTCCTAATTCCATCTTCTGTATATTCTGGTTTTGTTTCCTTCTTTTCTCCCTCAAATATCTTTTGACAATGTCCATCCCTTTGTCTCTAAATGTCTACCACTCCAATTCAGCATTCAACTCACCACCTTCATTTGAAGTAGGAATTGTTTCACTGATAAGCATAAAGAACATATAAAAAGAGATGTACTGAGTCAGACCAAAAACCTTTCCAGGAAAAATACTCTGCTTCCAAAAGTGTATAAAGAAGTGCACAAGACAGAATATAAGAACAGGACAATCAGGTAGTGATATGTTTCCAAAATACCTACTATGATCTGTGGACTAGTGACTTCCTGAGTGACAAGTGGCATGTTTATATTTAACAAACTTTGAGGTATTTTGCCCATGAATTTGTCTGAAAATTTTCTCTAGTTACTTTTTCCATGAAAACATTTAGCATCTACAATATCTTACAGCAATAGGTTTTATAGGTCAAATTTCACATTGTGGAAAGAAGAAACACCTTTTTTTTTTTAAACTTTCTTCTTGCTATTTATACATCCTTTGTTCTCTTCTGTTTTGTGTGAACCATCACTATGTATCACTGAATTTCTGAGGAAACATTGAGAAGTCTCTGATTGTTCCTATGGCTGCCTCCCTTACTACCTCCCTCCTTAATAACTTGGTGGCTTATTTTCCCATAGGAATCTGTGGGTTCTTCTTTACCAGTCTACTCATTTCTGATTTCTTCTTCAAACTACCTCTGAAAACAAAGTTTTTACAGGAATTTAAAATTTTAATTTAAAAATTCAGCAAGACTTTATTGAAAACTCTGGATTTTCTCAGGTAACATAACATCTTAAATAGTCATTTACTGAGTTATTAAATCAATAAGGATGATAGGATGCCTTAACACAGGTTGAAGGGTATCTATTTTTGTTGTCCTTGTTTTCTAAGCAACATCCATTTTAGCTTTAATTTTAATGGTACAACCAATAAGCCTAACATAAGCACTTAGATAATCTTGTCTAACTTTAGTCTTAAAATGTAGCTGGCAGATATCCCTGGAATTGTCCATCTCTTTCCACTGACTAGAGGAAGACTGAATATCTGGCGCTTATATATATATATGTATATATATATTATATATTACTTATCTACCCATGTGAAAATAAATTAAGGTTGGTAAAGTGAATCCTACCTGTCAAAAACCAGCATATCTGACCAAACAATCCAATCTGTCTAAGCAACTAAAACACAGGAGGGGGATCGTTCCTGAATTGGTTCCCTGTATCATTCTATGTGCCACAGACTGAAAATACTGTCATGTTCTATAAAAATGTACACAGAGAATATTTGACTTGGCATAGTCAGTGATTCTGCAAATCCTGAGATAATGACTTTTAAGAAAGTTGAGAGAATGATAAGCTAATTAGGCATTTAGGTAGCAGGAGATATCAAAGAAATTTGGTTTACTTAGCCTGAAAAAGTAGAGAGGAGAGATATGATAGCAACCTTTCAGTGTACCTTTTTACAAAAAGAAAGCAGATCAGTTTTCCTCTATGATTTTTGAGGATATTTAAGGATAAGTTAACTTAAATTTAAATATATGTGGCATATTTAAGTTAGACAATACACTAAATTTTCTAAATATATAGAAAAGAAATTTTGGAAGATATGTATAACTTCTTTCTCTAGGGGACTTTAAGAACAGATCAAGCCTAAAAAATTTAGGCTTGGTCTATAAATACCCTTCCTCAGTTGGGGTGATGGATTAAATCATTTTTTAAAATCTCCTCCAGCCCAATATTTCCATTATTATGTACTTGTGTTATTTCGTTTGTAATTTTCTCTTTTCAGCAAACAACTGGGGTAGAAGATTGATCTCAAATGCCCATAACACAGAATGGACAACATCCAAAATTAGGTTTTAATAAAATGCAGAATTACCTGAAGAGAATGCCCAGCAGGACTCAAGCTAAATCTAAATGTTTCATTGAACGAAGGCTCTCGGTCATGCCTGCATACCCTGGTTTTCTTCTTAATTACTCTCTTTTGGGTAGAGATATTGACAACGTACAGCTTCACATACAGGTCTGGGGAAGAACAGTCAATGAGTTAAATACAGAGCTTTTAAATATTTGTTTCTTGCTAATGGCTTCAATACAGGTGAAGTGTTGTGAAGAAACAGAGCATGGTACTTTATAGAACTATGTTCTGTTCTTGTTCAAATGGTGTAGAAATTAAAGAACCCCACTAAATCCAAGGGAATTAATTTGTGTTTACAATGTTATCATTAAAGTAACAAATACCTTGATGTCTTTAAGTATGTATGAAAATATTATTATAACACAAGGTTTTAATTTCTAAAAACCTTTTTCACCAGTATACAATTTTCACTAGATATCATTGTTCTTTACTAACAGGGAGTTATAATTTCTATTAAAGTTTAAAAAAGGATTAATTTTTAATAATCAAAAATAAATTAAGAAGAGGATTAACATCTGAGAGCTAGTTTGCTTCTACAAAATATTTTTATTTTTATTATTGTTGCTCATAGGAGAAAAAAACAATTCAAAAAGAGTTCTATAGAATATGTCATTCTGATTAAGAATGATTAATGTGGATATATCCTACTTAAGGTTTTCAAGGTATCATGAAGCTGGTTTCTGTGTGATACCTGGTAGATGATCTGGAGATTTAAATTTGTATGTGATATTTCTGCACTGAAGGATTTCTACAATCAGCTGTTCTCCATCTGTCTTCATTTCCTTCTTTAATGCAATCTTGATTTCACCCATAACCTGTGTTTTACCTGGAAAAACAGAAAAAGCAACCCTCATTAATGTAAAAGGAAACTGAATGTATCTGTCTTGGAAAGAAGTAGCGATTTCTGGTTTGATCTTTTTAGTTTGGGAATTTTTTTGAGTTTTTAGTCAAGGGTGTAACAATAATGCATTGCTTGAATGAACAAATGGTAGACAGACGCAGTACACTTGTGTAACTAGATTATGTGCTTCAGACTGTGTTTGCTTCAGAGGAGCTTTGCTCTCAAGAACACAAATTTCACAAGGAATCATTTTAAGTCATGTAATGGTCACTGGATTTCACCTTTTCAGAAATATTTACTACAAGATTCTGAAGTTATGTCATTAAAAAAAAAAAAGAAATAAAAAGAAAGAAGGAGAACATTCAATAGAGTTAGAAAGTAAGTTTCTGAAAGGCAATGAATGAAGACTTTGGTGAAGTTAGAGTTTCATTTCACCTTTTTATGTATATGCAGCAATATCATTCACACAATTTAAAGGGTAGCATTCATCATGACCTTTAAAAGTAAAGGTGATTTCCCTTCTTATATGGGCATAAATACAGACATATTATTTCTACATCGTATGGATTTCTCTCTAAATCAGTCCAGGGATGGAGAGAAGACACAATTAAATATAGACAAAGCTGTTTCACCTTTCCCTTGCCAGTCCTCCTGCAAGGCTTTACTTAGAAGCCAATAGAACAGGGTTACATCTTCTAAATGAGTGTAGTAGTGTAAGCAGAACATGCAATATAGCATCTTGTTTCTTATAATATGGTTATGCAAAGAGGATGGAGCCCTCATCTTGTGATGGCTGCAGAAAAGATCTTTGGTAGTTTGGATCAAAGGAAAGACCTACAATGTCCCTGTTGTTATTCACTAATCTTTCCATCATGCATCAACAGGCTTTAAACTCTGTCTATAATGACCTTTTTCTGGAAAGTGTTGAGTGCCTAGTGAGTCTAGCTTGACTTTTGAATGACTGGAAACAGATACAAGAAAAAATTATAATGCCTTCTCTGCTCTGTGGATAAACTCCCAAAATCACTGATGAAAACATGACATACCTCAAAGGTGTTGCATAAATCTGGCTTTTTGATCAATATTGGTTTTTGTACTGACTCCAGTGCTTAACCATGATAAAAGCCCAGCATGGGTAGTTGTAGCAGTTTCAGGCAATTCTAAGTTAATCGCAGCCTTTTCTGGAAAATATTTATCTAAATAAAACTATTTACTTTATTTTCTCTCTGTCCTTTCAGGTTTTGGAACAGTTGTTAGGATCTCCTCTTTCTTGACTTCCTTAGTACTCTCTTTTTCACTTAGATGTGCATTCAACCTAAAATGAGATCATGTAGGTTGGATGTTAACTGTGATGCTGTGAGCTAGAAAAAGTGAGAAATGCTTCCAGTAAATTAGAATGTGTTTCAAAATTCCAGCATGGCTTCTCAGCCTCTAGAGATTTTCTGTAGATTATTCTGTATCCACAGATACTCTTTATGACAAGTGATCCTGCTTCACGATTTAAACCTTATGGGAAAAACAATGACCTCCAGCTGTGATAACATGAAGCATGATAGCTCTCTTGTGCTTCCACACTAATTTTCATTTCTACCACAGCATGCTGTGAAAAAGCCTTGACACCAGCCTTATGAAACATTGCACTATAATATATCACTACTTCAAAATTAGCAAAATTTTGAACACTTGGAAAAGATTCCTATTTCTTCCATTGATTGACTTTTTCCTCCTCTTTCTCATATCATTTCATTACATCTTTCCTTTGAGAGGTCTGTACGAATAGCTCAAATGTACATTGCTTTGTGAAGTGGGTTCTTTAAATGGAAATACATTTAGCAAAAGAGTTACACTGATGAGGAGAAGTGATAATAATGAACTGATTGTGAGTTGTTGAGCTGTTGAGCGAGTTCATAAGGGGCTGAAGTGGACATTAATACAGCAGAAATAAAGTTCTTAATGGTGTCCTGGGAATGAACAACCCTGAGGATTTCATTGGTAGGAAAAGCTCAAAATGCAGTGCCCAGTCTCAACATTTTACATTTCTCTAGAAGTTTGGAAAACACCAATCCTAAGTGATGTGTAAATGGAACCTAATGTGGGTATTTTGTTAGTCACAGGATGATGATAAACAAATGCTACAACACAACTCTGAAGAAAAGTGAAAGAGATGTTGTATATCTTTCTAGGAAAGTACTATCATTTCCAGGAAAGTGGCTTTCTAAGATACTAAGAAATAATTTTTAACTTGGATATTACTGTTTGCCTCAATAAAGATGTATTTCAGTTGTGACAAAGAACCACATAGTAAAGTATTACAAATATTTCTTTCTAATTTAGTCTAGGAAATAAGGACTGGAAAAAGATGAAATTGCTTTCTACAAACATATGATAGAGTAAATATTGAAAGGGTTAAGAAATATTTAAGATCAATTTGTGTGATATTCTACCTGTTACATATATATCAAATGCAGAATTACTGATGTACCACAAGAGGACCACTGGCATGCACAGCAGCATCATGTTCACTTTAGGAACACATAAGCAGTAGATAATAAAGTCTTTAAAATATATAGCTATGATTAAATACATTAGTGCTTTTTATATGACAAAACACTTCTTTTTAAGGGACGAGATTTATTAAAAATCCATTAACAATTAAAGGTGATGGTTAATTAACTAAATTGCTGCTTCAGAAGTCAAGGGGTTTCAATTTGCTATGGTGATGGCAACATAAGCTATTCCTCTTGTAGAACTGCCACACTGCACGCTGTGACAGGTTAATTAGTTTTGCTATTAGTCTTAAAGAACTGCTGCCATAAATCGCAGGATGTGTCATCTGCACTGTTGTTGTCAGTTTCCAAGGATTGATAACTATGGATTGTGCTCCTATTTGTTTCTGATCAGATGTGTGCTGTCAAACAGAATTACTCAAGACAGCAGTAAACAGTTGTCTCCCATCAGTCTGTATTATCGAGCCTAATTCAGAATGCATTTAAATGAGCAGGTAAATCTCACTCAACAATGGCAGGAATTTAATTAAGTTCAATGTTCTAAATGCAAATTTATGAGCTAATTCACACATTTATCTTCAAATAAGTTGAATTGCCTTTTGAGATTGACTATGTCTACTTTATTGACTATGTCCTTTTCAGATGGACCAATTGTGAGTAGGTTAAATTTGGAAATTTAAGTATAAGATGCCTAAATGCTACTGTCCAATGATCATCTACTAATTTGTTGAATAAATGCCTGATGGCCAGGAAACAGTATTAAGAAAATGCATAAACTGACATTTTGTTGTGTGATTGTGAACAAGTTAGCACAGGCTTCTCTTCCAAAAGGCTGGGGGTATTAGAGCAGTAGAATTAGAAACAAAATAGGAGGGAAATAATATATTGACAATAATTTCCCAGCATTTTTCTTTCTAAATTAAGTTTATAACAGAATTATTGTTCCCAAAATATGTAGGAAATGGTCTTCTGGAATTTCAAGAGTAATAAACTTTATGGTCAAGGATTTAAAATCACAGAAAGGTCCTTTTTAACAGCTTCCAGTGAGCCTGTCCTACAGACCAGAGCAACGTTGATTTTGGGTTTTTTGGTGGGTGTTGGCTTTTTTTGAACTCCTTACAGACCAAATCATCTACTTACTACTCAATTGAAGAACTCAGACTCTGGAAAAAATAAGAAGGGCAAACCAACCAACCAACCAACCAACAAAACCTATCCAACTAAAATACAACATTAAAAAAAAAAGAGCTTTACTTTCTTATATTTTGTGGCTACAATCTATAGGACTAGCATGCCTCATCCATCATGTATGCAGAAGAGGAAGGACCATAGAGCCATGGTTCACTTTAGCAGGGTTGGTCCTCCTGTTTTTACTTTTGCATGTGCTCAGATAAATTACTGCATTTTAAGAAGAATGTGTACTTTTGGTGGGTTTATTTATAAAATTTGTGATTAAGTATAACTTCCACTTTTCTGGAAGCACACATCCCTGAGACCAATCCCAGGTTTCCCAATACTGGTGCAGAAGAACAGCTTAGAGTTGTCTTATTGCAGCATGATGCTGGTGGTTTATAGAAAGCAGATGCTACCCTGGAGGATGTCAAGGGAGAATGCTGGAGTACTTGGACATGAAAGGCCAGCTGTGCTAGTGCTAACAGTCACTACACAGCACAGGGAAACAAACATGTGCTCCACTCTATTGTGAGATGAGCGGATTCCAGAACATAGGTTTCGTCTTAGAAAGAGCAAATCCGTCTATGCTAAAAAAATTCACAGGAGAAAGCTAAAATCATTCAGAATGGAAATTAAAGAATCCAGATAACAAGAGTCAACCAAGGAGAGAAATTATGTGACAGAGGAAATGGCAGTTATGAGGCTTCTTGATGCAACTTGGTAAATGTTCTCTTGAGTAAAGTGTGGAAATAAGAAATCTCCACAGATTTTTGCATTAGGGGTTTCTGGTATTTGGTACTTCTTGTATTTAACATGAGTATTCCCCACAAGCAAACTGAAGTGAATTAAATCTGTCTCCCAGCTTGTCTCAGAAAGAAATTTCAGAGTATAACATGAAGTATTTTTTCTTCTGAATCTGTTACATTTATAATTCTGAAAGACTAAGTAATAAGGTTCAGAATTTTCATAATCTTTCAGTCTAAGACAAAGAGATAAGTAATGATAATCATAAGCATATGATCAGAAATAAAGATCTATTTTGTTAGAACTAATTTTATTTCCTTAGGTCTTTATATGATTTGATACCATGTGAGATTAAATTAATGAACCTCTGAGAGCTCTGTACAATGCTTATTGACAGAACACAGGTATTTCTTTGACGTATGTTTCTACCGTTTGATCTGGTCTTGGTGCAGCTATAGTTATATCTAACAATATGTAACGAGACATCATGTCTTCCAGTACTAAGTATCCCAAATGTTCCTTATTTAGCTGTATTTCTTAAATAAACAAAATCTTGGATTCAGCTATATCAGGGTATATTTATAATATCTATAAAGTTAGAATATGTAGTCACATGTCATAAAATCTAAGGAATCCAAGGAGGATTCTTGAGAACTTGATTCAAAAAAGGAAAATTTACAGCCTAAAAGAATGGAAAGTGATTTAAGACAACTCAAAAACATGGATTCTATACCAAGATCCCCATCCCTTAGTAGCTTTCTGTGATTTTAGACTTCATCTCTACGTCTAATCTCAGAGGTGGGGTAATAACATCTGCTTCTCTAAGAGTTATTTGGATTCAGTAACTGGAATTGGGTATTCTCTAAAGGGAGAGACTTAGATCATGTAAATATAAACAGGACTTTGATGTGTAATCACTAATCCCATGAGAAAAAATGAAGACCTAGAAAGGCTCATGAGGACCTAGAGGACCTATACCACTCTCATGAATCCTTCCACCACAATCCATGAAGTTTGTACACACATCATTTTCTGTGTATCAGAGTGCTGTTGTAGCAAGAAATATGTTTCTGCTGGATTCCTTTAACACTATTTTGAGAGCCAGAAACCTATCTTCCGGCAGACAACTGTGCTTCAGAAAAACAAAATAACATAATCTTATTGCAATAAATAATTCAGTACTAATGCAAATACTTGCCATTTATTATTTATATTTTGGTATTAAACAACTCTAAATGAAGGTAAAGCAAAAGGGTATTTAATATCATTTTAAAATTAAATATATTAAGAATTCAAAATAACAGCCAAAATTTCTGATTTTTTTTTTTTTTTAATCAAACCCCTTCTCTCTGATTTTTTCTTGTTATTGTTGTTTTGGATTATGTAGGGGCTTTTGTTCGGTTTTGGTTTGTAATTTTTAACATGACTTCAGTTACTTGAAGTACCAGCTGTTTGTATTCATGCCTTTCATCCTCTTCCTGGGACATGAACTACTGGAAAAGCTGTTGTAAATAATGATGGATGAGCTTTCTAAACAATGCCTCCCAATATTTACAGGCTCCAATATTTTCTGTCATTTTGAGATTTTTTTTTCATTACCTTCTTTTTGTCTTTAACCTTTCTCCTACATATTTCTTCCCCCCTTAAAAATGCTACAATTTTCTCTGTAGGCTGGTTTTATCTTTGTGTTCCCTACTGTAAGAAAAATCAGACATCTAATACAGTCTTAACTACTATCTCCTCTTGTCTCACAGTGCTTTAAATAAATGTTGGGTTTACTGGCATAGGACTGTCTCAATAAAGATGTTCCCCACTTCCACAGTAGTGGAGTAGCTTCAGCACCTGTAGGTTCCGAAATTTGTTCCTCCTCTTGCAACCACATACCCAGTCTGCCCTGCATGGTGCTATCAACAGGTCATGGGACAAACTAGAGCTCAGAGCAAGGCTGACTCTTTTTTCCCCTGCTCTGGAGAGGATTTGCAGCTGCTGAGCATCCCTGGTATGTGTTCAGAGTCTTCTCTAATTTGCCTACATGAAGGTTAGTTGTTGTTATACGTGAAATGCTTAGCTGTTATTACAATTTATTCCCTTCCTTACCTAAAGTAGGTAGGGATACTGTCTGCAGGCAGTTCTGCTCCTCTTAG
>JAOXNG010000001.1:10414351-10433124 GCA_028566535.1 Scolopax minor | reverse complement strand
TTCCTTCTCATGAAGAACTGACAGATTAACCAAACCCAGAGAAAAAGAAAAGAAGAAAGAGACAAATAAGGAAGGGCAGGTAAGGAAAATTTTGCAGTTCAACAACACGTTTACTTTCAAGAAGCTAGTTGAAACTCTTTTTTCCTTCCTTTACCCAGGAGTTGCCTACACGGATGAGGAAAACACGGTCCCATGCCACTGGGAGCAGGCATGAAGTGAGGGAACTGCTCTCTCTTTTCCTTCCTTCTCATTACCCTGAAGATGTGAACTCCTGTGAACAGACTATATATAATGAGATGAGCAAAGAAGATTAAGGTCTTTCATTAATTTCTGCCTGTCTCCACTGATGTGATGTGTATGCAATCATGTAATGAGGGAGAGGAGCAGAATTAAAAAACTTTGCTCACAGCAAGCACAGTTTACAATTTTGTGGGCAGTGAGAGTGGCTCGATGTAAGGCTCAGGCATGTGAACAAGTTGACAGTTTTATGTTATGATTCTTAGAGCTAGCATGCTCACTGCCCACAAAATTTTGAATACACTAGAACAGAAATTTAGCCTGTATGCACAAAATTCTTAGTAGGAAAGAATATTTGAAAATAGCAAAGAATATTTAAAGGAAAATAGATTTAAGCACTTATTTTCAGATGTAAAAACCTGTTATGCAAAATATTATTTTTTCAAATATTTTATTCAAAACTGTTATTTTGAAATCAGAGAAAACCTTTTGCTTTTTGAGATTTTGGTGTGTGAAATATTTCCCAGAAAAAAATATAAACCTTGTTCCATTTATTGGTCACTGTGTGTGTGTGTGCCTGCATCTTTCACAGATTTGAATTTTTTCTTTTAAAATAAACAGAACGACAAAAAATAATGCTAACTATGGACTGATATCATGTGTAAAAGCTTTTTAAAAGTGATTTGTGGGAAAATAACACTGATATTTCACACATGCTCAAATATGAAAAATAAAAATCATAGACTTATACTGATCCAATTTCAAGTAGCTCTATTTCTATAAATATTCTAAAATGTGTAAGAAAAATTTTGAGAGGCAATAGGAAGAAGTTAATGAGGCAATAAGATTAGAAGAGATGAATTAGAGGGGAAAGTTTTACTAGTGTCAGAAGCTGCCCATGACCTAACGGACTGTATAGGGGATTAGCGATTTCTCCAGAAAGATATTTTTCAATATTTGAGTGAGACTGGCTCCTGTACCATAGAAGCATTGGAAAAAATGGAAGGAAAAATCATGCAAATTATAAATATCACATTCAACCAATGAAGGTGATTAGAGGTAAATATAGAGATTGCTTTTAATGATGAAGACGAACACAGAACACTTGTGTTTGATAGGTGGTAGGTTGAGGGAGAATAAAAATGGTGTGAGGGAAGTCAAGAGAGTTAGTGAACTAATTCATAGTACATCTTAGTAGATATCTCTTATTCATAATTATATTTATTTATACTTCTGTGGAGTGGAAAACTGATTATTCTATCAACATCTTCTCCCCAATCCTTTCAAATACCATCATTCCTCAAAATTTAGCTTTGATTTAGAATAATAAACTAATGACAAGGTTAATTATAAGGAAGTTTAGATGTCCTTAGATCCTGTAGTCAATAGGGATAGCATCTCCTTAAACTTATATCTCAGGATGGATAAATGCTTTTATACAAGTGCCTGTTGGTTTTTTTTTTTTCAGTGATAGTTGAGAGGAGTTTTAGGTATAGTTGATGGCTTTCATTTAGAAACCTGATTTTTAAACAGTGAAATGAGGCTAAAAGTATCAAAATGTAAATCTACACCTTTACCGTTTTCCACTGCTTCAATAAGAAAGCTAAAATCATGGTTGAAATTATTCTTGCTATTTTAATTGAATTTCAAATATAGGTGTAGCCTGGATCTGAAAAGGGGAGCTATGCAGCCCTGTGTCTCAGAAGGCAAAACTCTCCTCAAGCACCTTTGCTCCCTTTCATCCTCACCATAAATCACTGCCTGAACCTAAATATACATTCACAGTCTTCTTTGCATAATTTTAGCATCTTACATAAGGAGACCTATCAGATGCTGCAGATTCAGCTGCATAAAAGACAGCTCGCCAGAGCACGTCTGAAATTTTGATGATGAAAGGCACACTTTTCTTTAGCTTTTGGATGGACAAAAGTTCATACAGGGAAAAGAAGAAAAGTATTTAATGTCATACATACAGAACAACCCGAACCTTGATTTTTAAGCTTATTCTGTTGTAGCTTTACCAAGGAAGAAATGTGCTGCTAAACGGAGAAGAAATTTGCAAACTGCCCTCAAAAGTCTGTATTTTACATAGCCACGGTTCAATAAAGTCATTTTGAGATAATCTTTGTGTAATATAGCATAAATATTCTGTTAAAGTAGGACAAGTGAATCTGCAAGCCCTTTTTTCATGTCAGTATAAGAACACAGAATGGATTTTACCTATGCAAAAACAGGGAGAATTTTGCTAGATTTTGCTTATGTTCTCATTTAAATGATGACAGATTTCAAGCTACTTTCACTCTCCCATAACAAATATATTTTTTATCTTTTTTAAGTTTTGATATGCCAGTTTTTCAGGTTTGACAATATAGTCTGAAAAGACAAAATCCCTTCTGAGCCAACCTTCACTTTCTATGCCAAAATAATGAAAAAGTTTACATCTTCTCACTCTGAATATATATATAAAGATGTGAATATCACAACAGATTAATTTATTCTTTTTTTCTGCTTGATGTCATGAAATGAGACATTCTGTCTTGAACTTCTAGAAATTACAGGAAATGGATTAAAGTCCATTTGGCTTATATTACAATATGATAAAACTATAATGGAAATAATATGAGCACTTTGTGATGAGTGAAATTACTCCCATAGATAGTAACAAGTGATAATAGAAAATTTGCCCACGAATATAATAAAGAGGAACAAATAATTATAAATATAATTCAGAAATATAATAAAAATATAAATAATAAAAGTATCAGAAGGTGAAAACTGGATTGCCAGGTAGGTTTTGTATTTATTTACTTTTGTGAATCCAAAGTGAAAATAATCCTTTGAACAGAACATTTTGTACTTTGGGTGTAAACAAACTTCCCCTAGCCTAAATTCAAATACACAGAGTGCTTCAAAAACATTGTAACAACAATATACTTCCTAAGAATACCAGCTAAAAATGTAAGCAATGAAACCAAAGTACTGAAAGATTCCATTTCTGAAAAGTAATAGTTCTGTTAGGAAACCTCCTGACCACTCCTGACATGAAAATAAAGTTTATTTATATAGTTTCTGCCAAATTTGTAGGTCAGGCACAAGTGAAACCAGTCATACAGCATTTAGATATAAACCAAAGAACATGTTGCATTAAAGGAACACCTAGGAACTTCCCCATTTGCTTTGGCACACAGTTGCTTAGGTAGTGATTTTTCATTTCTTTTAGCATTTTGGCGATAGGGTCTGATGAAAAATAAAAAACAAGCCTCAAAGGTAGATGGATAAAATTAGGTGCTGGTCTTTAAAAAATTTAGATCATTAGAAAGATACATAGAAAAACAGCTCAAGAATAAAGTGCTGACTTCAGGAGCTGATGTTGCCTACACACCTAATAAAGGCTTAGTTTTAATAGGCACGCTAAGATTTTAGAAGAGATAACCAAACTGAAAAGAAATAATGTTATTTTCTGACTTAGCAGTGCAAATAATAAAATATTTTGTTACTTTCCCTTTGCCATAAAGCTGGCCTATCACAGGGAAGGCTAGGAATTGGTGTAAGAACCACATATGATATGATTTCACTCCAGTTATTTTGGAGAGTGGCTCATTGTACATTTACTGCACAGACAATAAGCACTGAGCCTGCACTGTTAGTGCAGTGGAACAAGCTGTTTCATTTCACAGCTTGGCCGAGTCATTTATAGCCCATAAAAAATTACTTAACACATTGTGGCATATGTAACTCCATAAAGCTTTCTTTGAGAAGGAGGTGGAAGATGGCATTTGTATACACAAATATATCCATACACATACTCAAATCTAACACAATATGTTAGCACTCTTTTGTGCTATAAACCTAGTAGGCACACTATCATGTAACTGAAGATGAAAATTTCTGGTGAGAACCTGCCTTTTCATTCCTCACACCATGCTTTCCAGATTCCCCCTCAGATTTATACTGCAGCTCTGAGGCTCTTCAGTGAAATATGCTTAAAGTCTTGCTCATATCTCCCTGGAACTACACACTGGTGAGCACAGTCATGTGTGCTGCACAGCTTGGGTACCAGGCAGATGCTTCTGCACTGACTATCCATGTGGAAAACAGGTAATGTTATTATATTCATTGATTTTCTTTGTGTACTTACATTACCTTGTACAGTGGTATCGGCCCACTGTTGAGATGCTATTTCTCTATCATTAAATAAGAATGATTACTGAAATAATAAGACTACTAAGTGTAAGAGTATGAGTAATTACCTATTCAGTGTGATAGTAAGAGCTGTGATAATTCTAACTAAACTCATTGTGTCTAATATACTAAAGAAAGCTGAATCTTTCTTCCAGGACCACCAAAGCGTTTTGTGGCTAGGAAATTTTAGCACGAAAATGAATACTGTAATTATTACTGGGATTCAACAACCTGCATAATCTGTCCAACAGAGCAATGAGGGATAAGCCTTTCTATGCATCAGGATAAACATGGAATCAGCTCAGTCAAAACTGGAAAACTGTGTTAATCCAGATTTTGCTCAGGAGAGATGTTATGCAGAGTATTCTACAGTGTTATGCAGAATTAAGAGTTCTACAGTCCTTGGAGGATTAATGCCTGGAAGTATTGCTTACAGTAATGTGGAAATGTTTCCTAAAGTTGTATCCAGTTTGGAAAAATATCAATTTATCTTTCAGCTTCTGTCCAGAGTCTTCTGTTAAAGACATTATTTATTTTTTTAAGTGTTTGCAACCTTCCATTAGAAATCTTTATAGTCTAAAGTACCTGCTTTTCATTGAAATACACACTTTTCCTTTTCATTCAACATTCAGCAGTGCCATTATTCTTCATTTCATGAAAGGCTAATTCCCTCAAACTGCTATAATAGACATATCCTAAAGTTAGCATTTCATTGCACTACTGAACTGGTGTGTGTGGTTAAAGTCCATAGAGACACACTTGAATAAAAAATATTACATAAAAACCTAGAACAGAAGAAAAAGTACAGGGCTAGTACTGCATTTATGTAAATACAGCTTTGTGATGAAGACTGAAATTATGTAAAGGAAAAGTGAAGGGGAAAATATGTTCCTATTTAGAGTGTTCGTGAATTGGGAAGAAATCTGTTAAGTAAATGGAGTTACATAACACTTAAAAAAAAAACAGTGATGCTCAAAATTATGACATAAATCCATGTTCCAAGTGGACTAAATGACTCTGTAGAAGAGGTCTCAATGTTCTATGGGGGTGAAAATGTAAAAAATGTTTCTGAGCTTTCATCACGAATGTGGAAGATGATAGGAGTCCTCCTATAAAGAAAGGGAACTTAATTCAGAACTTAGAAAAAGGGAAGGGCCTAATGTTCAGTGATGGGCAAATGTGATAGGTTGGTATCAGAGATGCAGAGGGAAAATTGTTTTACAGTGCAGGACTGAAAATCTTACAATATGATGACTTAAAACATTTAAGACCTTTAAGATTAAGGAAAAAAGTCAGAGACCAATTCCTGGAAATTTCACTCCTCAGATGTTGAGACCTCTCTCTGGTATCACACAGAATAGAGATACTCAATCCCTTCTTCTGGGACCTGAGATTCTGGCCCAAATAAGGGCTAAGGGCTATGATCAGTTGGCCTTCAGCAAATTTGACAACATTTCCCCCAGCAACTGGGAAACTTTTCTGATGAAAATTTTCTTAAAACTTTGTGCCCTAGAAAAGGTGATTAAAAACACACACACATAATCGTATTTAAATATGTCTGGCTGGCTGGCTTAGAAACTCTCCCTATATTTTTTGAAGTTCATTGAAGCAAATACCCTCTATTTGTAGATATAAAAATCCCAACCCTTTTGTAACTCATTAAAAATCTTTTTTTTGCTCCTGGGCAGTACATATGCAGTAGGACTTGTATAATTAACTGAATCTTTTCAATAATGAATACAAGGGAGTTTCTCATAATGAGCTAATGCTCTGACAGCTCCTGTAGATTTACTTTCTGGCAACTGTCTTTAAACAGAAATGAGGCTATTTTTCTGTCTTGTGCCACAGTACAGTGAGACTGCTTTGGGAATTAGTGCCTCACAGACTTTATGCACTGAGGCCAACACTCATGATTTTATCAAGAATCTCTGAGATTTAGTACCACTCTTTTGAAGATAGATATTGAAGTCTTGCTTGTAATTTATTTTTAAAAATTTAAGCTCTGCATACAGGAATTGAAAGTAGGGTTTTGCAAGTTCTCACAAACTGAAAGTGCAGCATAGACTCTTTGCATAATGTGGTTTAAAACTTGGCTGGTGGTTTTTGAAATGTAAAATACCCGGGCCATGGAAAAATATTATTAATGTTGTATATTGATTATAAATTTGTAATAAAGTATAGCAAACATTGTATTTGTGATCATTACCCATGAACATGATTCTACTTCCTGCAGGAAGTGCATAATTTCTCTTTACAGTTTCAATCAATTTAGAACAGAAAGTAAAGAGATTTTTTTTAACTACAAATGAAGACAAATTTTAGGAGACCAGAACATCCACTCTCCTGGATATGGAACTTACTCAGGAAGTGTCCTATAAAGTAAGAGAGAATACTGAATAAAAATCTGATGTATAGTTCTGATTTATATGAACTGAAGAAAGATACTTTGTCCTGAACAGTCACCACAAAAAGAGCCTTGAATGACATAAAGAACATTTAAAAAATCTACAGCTCTGCCTTTTTAGAGATCCGAAAGAAACCTGGTATGTGTGCTGAATATCTGCTTGGAATTGGCTCAAAAATATGGAACTACACTGGCCCTTAGGGTAGTGTTCATGAAGAGTGACTTGCTGAGCTAATGCCAGGCCACAGTTGGTTACCATGCCAGCTGACACACTCAGCATAAGTACACAAAACCGTGAACAATAATGTATCACACGAGACTTCTTTTTCTAGCATCAGCTTGCAGCATTATTTGTGAGCAACGTGACATACAACAAATTGTTTCGGTATTCATGAGGAAAAATAGTCTATGTATAATTTCTTACAGAATACAAGTCTTGTAATTTTTCTGATCTAAATACGATGGGAAAAACACTAACAACTGTAGAAAATCTTAGAAATAAATTTAACTGCTTAATGTATATGCTGAGTATTAAAAGATTGAAGACAGAAAATTTTTTAGGATCTGGGCTACTTAATAGTACTTATTAGTGTTTGACATTATTTAGTGACTTGAACAGCTGTCCACTGAGTTCCAAACAAAAGTAATTAATCACTGAGAACATAAGCATAAAAGTAGAAATACTATTTAAATAGGCAAATATTGACATATAGATATAGATTCGCTCAGTAATAGTCAAAGTTACTATAATTCATTTCAGATTATGGTCTATCTCTAGAAGGAAATTAAGTTTTCCTAAAAGTCTTTGAAACAACCTTTTCTGTAGTAATGAATATAATTGGATATGAATTTGTCTTTGTCAAATACAAAGTACAATATCTGGATTCATCATGTAAAATTGACTTTCATTAACTTTCCTGAAGCATTATCAATCTGCTCATCTGATTTGGAAAATACTACATATTGATACTCGAGGATTATACTACTCTGCCCATTTTAATGGCCTTATTGTCTGTGGTGGTACTGCTAATGAATATTTCTGCAAACCGACTATCATTGTGAAAGACAGGGCTGCAAGGCTGAAGAACCTGAAGAACATGTTCTGTCTTTGAAGTTATTTCAGCACAATTTTACCCCCACATGTACCACATGCACAAAAGTGTCCCCTTGCATGGGGTTTCACAAGGAAAACTTTGGGAATCCACTGCTGAATGGCAAATCTGTGAGTGCTGTTATATTCATATTCCTCTCGGGACTGAATCCACAAGGTGTCTGCATTGTTACCACTTCCAAAGACGGGGAGGGTTTATTTTCCAGTCAAATCTATGCATTTTACTATCTTCAGATCTGGAATTTGAGGATATGGATACAACATGACTCAGGTCAACACTGACTATAACTTCTTTTATATATATCGTGTATATATATATATATCTTAATTCCTCCTTCCTGGTACATTTTGGCTATAGGAAAAAGTGCAGCCATTTAAATCCATGACTCGGACATCATACTGATGTAGAGACTGCAAACTTAATCCTGAAATAGTTAGCAAGATATCTAATTATCTCACACAAAGAGCTCAACTTTAAATTTTGCAATAAAATTCATAAAACATAGTTCAGCTGAGAAACAGAGACAGTCCTCTATATTAAATAGAATTAAGCCTGAGGTGCCCATAATGCTGTCAGTTATTGATCATGATTTCCATCAAGAGAATAAAAATTTCTGGTTTAAGCCCTTTGTGATACATACTCTGAACTGCTTCCACTTAGTAATAATAATACCAGTGGTAGTTAGCAAAGGACAAATCTTAAAAAGGATAGTATTATTTTCAATTTACAAGGAACTGAGGCTTAAAGACTGTAAAACACTGTCTAACATCAACCAATCCATCAACAAAAATTATCAGGTAATCCTGTTTTCTTTTTTAATTTCAGGTCATGTGGGAGAGGACACAGTGTTCTTTGTGCACTTATGCATTTGAGTGGTCTGTATTGTATGTTTACATTCATTATTTACATGAAATTATAAGAATTATAAGCAGGTTTTCCAATTAGACGGGTCAGGCAAGTACAGCTACAGACAATAATTGCAAATAAATGTATATTGGTATTCTTCATTACTTTTGTGATCTATCTCACAGAAGCACAAAGGGACAACATAATAGAGTTTTCAAGCTCCATGCTGAATTTTTCCCTTTCTTCATGTGACACATAAGCTGCAGCAAAGAGGCACTTTTTTATCAAGAATGCTTCAAGACACATAAGGCAAGTCTGCTACCCTGCTGAGCAGTGTAATTTCTGATTCTGAAAGCTGTTTGTTATGCTTTGAAAACAGGCACTGGTAATGGCAGTATTAACTCTGCTACTGTCAAAGATAAAACTTTTGTCACTGGGAACTATAAGCACTGTTGCTGAGTCTTCCTCAATGCTTTATCCATAAAGCATCATTCTACTGCTCAGACAAGGAAAACGCAGAGGAAACGAGTTTATTTTCTGTTATTTAGCAAAGATAATTTTAAAAAAAATCCCTCATTTACAGTCTCTGATTAGATATTCCAGGTCTTGCCAGCATGTAGTAAGGTAGGGAAAGAAAATAATATGTTATCTCTATGTAGTTGCAGTGAGGAACTTCAAGCAATAGAGCACAATTACCTTGGAGGAATTTGGCCAACTCGGTGGTTATGAAAAATGTTATGGAGTGTTTAATAAACTAGTGTAACAGATTGCTGCTTTAAACTCTTCCTGGTGAGGTGTCCCTTTAAAGAAAATAATACCTTCCTTGTCACCAATCTAGCTGCAAAGAACATCTTTGCATGTAACTAATTACTGATTCTTACTCATCTTAAAATGGCATAAACGGGCACTGGTGCTGAAAGAGCTCTCTTCACGCTCCTGCTTATTTCTTCCCACACAGTTTCCCTGACGTTATGTCCTTTAGCCATAGATGTTTTTAAAGCTGCCTAGTAAACTAGTTGGCAGAAATGATGCTACTAACTGCCATCTCCCCCCCTCCCCATATTGATTTTGGGTTAGTCACCAAACTCGATTCAGCACACGCTTTATGCCACCATGAAAAATTAAATGAGGTTGAGGGAAGAAAAAATGACATTTTTCATAAACAATGCTGGTTTATGACAGTGTGCTTTATGAAACGGTTGTAGTCGGATAAGATAATTCAAAGAGGAAAGGACTGCTGGACGTCTCCAGTCCAACCCCACATTCACATGAGGGTTAATGTATCTGCAGAGGTCCAAACTAAACACGTTGTTCTGGATATGGCCTCACAAGTACCCAGTGGAAAGGTTTAATCCCTTCCTATGACCTACTCCCTACACAGTTAAATTTTCAGTACGGTATGCAACAGCAATGATCACAAAGACATTTTCTAAATTAGTATTGTATAAAGAAAAATTGTTGGTGTCACCGCACCAGTGACTTTCTCAGAGAAAATCTGGTTTGAAGAGTGTTGTAAACAAGTTCTGTTGAGTAGAAGTGAGTGGACATCACACATTTTGAAATGAAAGCATGTAAAAACTGATGGCTCGGTGCTGGCTCTCCCATACCAGCACTTTCAGTATTTTAAAAATTGCTTTGGGCATCTATTGTATGGTTTTAGTTTTACTTATTTTAAAGAAGTCTAAAGAATATTGAATCTACTTTGTGGTCCCTGCATTATTCCCCAACTGTTTGAAAACAAGTAGTGGCACAAAAATCTCTTTTCATAGACCATCCATTTTAGTGTCAACAATAAAGAAAAGCTGCCTCAGGAAAACAGCTTTAAATATAGCTGTGGCACTATCAACAAGTTATCACTTGTGTATGAAAGCGAGTCCAGTTGTTTATTAGAGAGTTTTGCTGCAGGAAATAGAAATCAGTAGTGTTGTATCAGGAATGTAAGCCCAGTTCCTCATCACTTAGTTTTGCTGCAGGGAGCTGGAGACATCAGATGCATAGATCTTTCTGACTGGCCATGTATGGTTGGGCTTTCTCTTTATATAAATGGAGAGTTATGTGTGATTCCCAAAGGCTTCTAATACTGGGAATGCGTATTCATGAACTGAGCTGGACCAAGTCGAATATGAGTAGTTTATATAAAGACAGCTTGGCAGGTCTCAGAAGTGAGCAGGTTTGCTTCTGTCTCTTTGGCCCCAACTGTTACACTAAAATCAAAGAGGAAATGTAACTGCTTTGATCATTTCTGTCAGCTGTGTGCTAGAGGTGTGATTGTGGCACAGGCTGTGAGCCTATCTATTATATCAGTTCACTGGGAGCTGCTCAAAGTTCAAGGATACTTCAATTCCTTGTTACCATACCCTAGGGAAGTCTAAACAATCAAATTTAGACTTTTCCTTACTCTGTTTTGATGAATATATGCCTGGTTTCCTTATAGGCTGCTAACACCCAAAACCTTTAAGGTGTGTGTCCATGGTGTTGATTATATGGATTATTTTATACCCTCTGACTAGCTCCTGCATCAGTTGGTCCTTTCTTATTCCCAATTTCACCTTTGTTCCTCTAAAGGCTCCCAGAGTTCATCTTCCACCTTCCCGTCTGGGTGAAGGCAACCCTGCTGAAATCTCTCCGTTCTGTTAACAACCAAATGTCTAAATACTGGTAAGTTTTGAACACAGATGAAATCACTGAAGTATAAGAGAGAATATTCATGTATTAAGTATAAGAGAGAATATTTTCATGCCTGCCCCAAGGACTAATCCTGAAACTCTATGGGACTGTGGTTTAAATCTGTGACTATTTTGTTATATATCCGATTACCCAGTTGTGAGTTTTGACAAATATCAGGAATCTTGTGTAAAAAAGGAGGAAATTACTAACTCTTAAGTGTTGTGGTTTAGTCTGATTTATCTGTGTTTCCTGTTGCTTTTTGCACAGGATTATAACTGAGTTTATAACTCTGGTGTTTTTTTCTGGTGAACTCCAGTGAAACAAACAGGGATAGTGCCACTACCTTCAGAGAGGTAGAGAATTCAGAGAAAAGCATATGTGGTCTTTTTAGGCAACTCAGGGCTTCTTGCCAGGCTTGCCTCAGTTCAACAAGGGAGACTGCTATCTGCTAGTGTGCTTTGAGAGGGTGCTTCTTTCAGCAAATACAATGCACCAACTCTTCTGGGAGACAAAACCAATTAAGAGGCAATCAGTTGCTCCAGGTATAGTGTGAATCATGAGAGTTTTCCTAGTTCTCTTCTTTCTAATGAGCTTTGTGTCAACCACTGAATCTATAGAAGAACTCTGCAGGCTGTCTATACTATCTCTACAGTGTCAGGTGTTTTTTTTACTCTTCCCAGTAGATTTGAAAGGTGGAGAAAAGAAAGGGATAGAGTGGGGATTTGCTTAAGTAGAACTAAAAGAAAATATTTTTTTTTCATTGATCATTAATCTTTAGAGAATTCCTTTTGTTTTGTGAGAAAAAAATAATATAAAAATCAGGCTGATTAGAAACATTAAATTTGGAGAACAGAAAGTATTAGGTTATATAAATGCAATGAAAAGAGAATTAATATTTGTAATTTAAATATGCCCAAAATTGGTCCTTAATTTAGATTTGTGACCTGCTTCAGTTTTGATCTTTAATGAAGTAAACCTGATCTCTGTTATCTTGTTATATGTTTCTGATTTCAAGATGCTTATGTTGTATTTGAGTAATGTGTTGACTCAAAATTTCTTTTTTCACCTCCTAATTAGAGCCTTTTCTAACAAAAAACCACAACCAACCCACCAGAAAAGCAACCCAAAACCAATTGGCACCATCTTGTGTTTCTTGTTATTTCAAGATAATTATGGAACTTAACACTCCAAATGGTAATTACACTTGCTGTTGAGCACAGCAGACCAATTCAAACTAGCATTTTTGTCAAATAAAATTAAATGTGCTTAAAAGCTATTTCTTGATGCATATAGAATAACATTTTACAGTGACTGTCACCTAACGTCTGTTGTAGAGAGACCCTGGTGCTAGGACTCATCTGCTCAAGTGCTGATGTCTATATCTGAGCTAGATGTCATCTCCTTTTATAGCAAAAGAAGAGCAATTACTTTTATAGAACATGTTTTTTCTTATTGCAAATAGATCTCTAAAATAGGTCAGAGGAACTGTAAGTTCAAAATGGCTATTTTTTCCACTGATTGCAAAAGATTTACTTAAGGGGTCGGTCCTTTCATAACTCCCATGATAAAATTTCTCATTGCATTATCTATCACTCAGAGATCCCAGCTGTAGAAGAATATTTAATTAGGTTTTTTTTAAAATATATATATAGTAGTCAAAACTGCCGTTTTTTAATTAGACAATTAACATAGAAATCGATTGAGTATGAGAATGAAATATTTTTTTTTACTATTCAGACAAATTCCAAGACTACTTAAGCAGGTCCTGTTTGCAAAAATCTAAAGGATCATATCAGAAATCTCCTTATCCTCTATTTAAGATTGAAAAGAATTCGCCAACAACATCATTAATCATTATATTATTGTAAATGTGTTTAAATATAAATTACCATTAAATGAGTAGAACACATGAAAGTCAGTTTTAAAACTGAGTGAGATTAATAGGATTCATTGCTTTTCTGTGTGAGACTCAGTATGAAACACAGGTCTTGTTTTGGTTTTCTTTGCTTTCCATTGCAGTCACAAATAGTAACATTTATTTTCCAGATTATAAAAGCTCATGAAACAAAAGTGATATTTTGACTAACGGAGAGTCAGATGAAGCACTGAATTCAGAGCAGAGGGTGGTTTTTTCCAAACATGTATATAGGACTATTCCAAGGTCATAATTTATATAAGTATTTGTATATATGTGTAAAGATATGAGTGTGAATCAATTATTTACACTTGTGGACATATATGTATATGTCAATGCACATGTGTATGAATATATGTGCATTTGTACAAAAATATGCATATATATTATTGAAGTTGACCTAATCTTTGGAATCTACATATATTAAACCTACCATGATGAAGGACAAATTATTAGCTTGTTGCAGTAATCAACACTAAATGATTTGACTCTACTGTAATTTAAGTTTGTGACATTACAGCTACTTAAATAGACTTCAAATTCCGTTTTGCAATCTCACTGCAATAAAAAAAAAAAAAAAACCAAAACAAAAAAAAAGAAAACACCAAAATAAAAAAAA
Source organism: Scolopax minor (assembly GCA_028566535.1). NCBI lineage: Eukaryota > Metazoa > Chordata > Aves > Charadriiformes > Scolopacidae > Scolopax > Scolopax minor. The sequence goes on along the minus strand of JAOXNG010000001.1, from coordinate 10,419,142 downwards.
GAAACCCAAACACTGACAGTACTGAAACCAACTAGGGCAGTAGGGGAGCAAAAAAATTGCATGGTTTGGCTATTTCCCTGAGGACAAGACAGGTGGTCTAAATCCCAACAAGGTGCTGCAACAGACTCCCGCATTTGCATAAGCAACCCTCGGAAATAAAGTACTGTTTATTTAAAGAAAAAATAGTACAGTGAATCAGACCAGAGAAAACCTGGGAATTTAAGGATCATAGGTAGAGTAGGACAAAAGTGCTGCTACACTAAAGAATAAAGTAAAAGCTGCAGAGTCTGAGCTCAGAGGACAGACTTCCCACCTTCAGGGATCATTTTCAGCACTTTAGCTGCTCAGTCAACTACATGCTTTAATCCTAATTTAATGCTTTAATCCTAACTTTTCTGCACTCTCCAGCATTTCTCCTGTGTTGTTCATAGTATTTGAAAGTTTCTCATTGTGTGAACCCTTTTCTTTCACAGCAATCTTAAGCTGATCAGATGTCAATGATTTCATGGAGTATGTCCTGATCTAAACTGTTGCACAATATTAATCTACCCCACTACATCTATTAGACTGTGTATGTCACTTACATATGTCATGACCATGTACACTCCTTCTATACTTTATATTGTAGTATAGCAACATTTCCTATACAACACAGTTAAATATATTAAAGTAATTTATTTCGCATTTTACTGCAGAACACAAAAGGTATTATGGGGAATACTGACTCCCAATGGCAAAACTCCCATTAACTCACTAGAGGCGTTTTTTCCTATTAGAATAATTTGAATTCTGAAAGCTTTATGAAATAATAAGTTTAATAGAATTTTATGAATTAAAATTTATATATAGAGAAATCAATTTACTTAACTCTTTTCATTCAGTAAGTGAAAAAGAGAATTTACAAAAAACAACAGTAGAATCCTTATTGTCTGCAACAAAACTCAATATCTCTTGCATTAAGAGCATTGAATTTATGTTTTGAGATGAATATATAAAAACTACCAGATGACACGTCCTTATAGATCAATTCAGTTCATGTAAAATAAACCACCAAGGATAAGAAAAAAAATATAAGGAAAAGGTTAAATGGGAAGAATAACAAAATGTTGTGGGACTTTCTTGTAACTATTTTCTGCTCAAAAGGACATGAAAGCCTTTTGTTTAGAGACTTTCTCTCACTGCAGTGTGGTAGAAAGAGATGAAATGCTCATCATGGATTCACATCTATCTTGTCTGATTTCTTGTAGAATATGGCAGCTGACACATATATCTCCTTTATTTCATGTGACAGGCACAAAGGGGTGTTCTCACCAAACTGATCATGGGATGACAATATGGAAAAAGAGGTGTGTATATTTTTATTTTTGTTGATATATAGTATTTTTAAAGATCAGTAGAAAACTGGGTTATGTGTCAAAACTTAAACTGTGTTTAAGTGTATCTGTTTAAGTATCTGTTACTGTGTCTACATGACACTAATCTGGAGCAATATGAACAAATCCATAGATAAAAGCAGTTGGTACATCATATAAGGTTGAGAGCTTTAACTTGAAATTAGAATTACTCTGGTCTGTGATGATACAAATTTTCTGCATGTGGTCCAGTTCTGTCCAAAGGACCCAGCACTGGTCATGATTTATTTCAAAGCTGTGTTACTGCTCTGAATCATAACAATAAGCTAGATGCAGCCTGCATAAACATAGTGATGTCAGAGAGACTGTTGCAAAAGTAAAGCAGGGAAGCACTTGCTTTTAGACTGTAGGTCTCTGTCACTGCTGAATTTGCTAGCAGGATCATGCTTAGCTTGCTTAGTGAAGTGTTTTCTGTGATCCCTGGGATTAATTTTTTTTTCAGTGTAATTTTGCTTGGAGAATTTTTTATCCCTGTATTTTTTCCCATATCTTGTGCCTAAGTTAGTTTTGAAGATTTTTGCCTGAGCACAAAGAGGTTAGATTTGATGCTAGGTAAACTGGACAGTTATGGATTTTGATCTATACATACAATCTGCTACAATTTTTGTGAGACTACACACGATTGATTGTCTACTGAGGGTTTCACAGTCATACTGAATAGATGCTAAAGGTAAAAATATCAATATTAATTTGTCTACAGGTGGATAAATACATGAGTGCTTCTAGGAAAAGAAGAACACAAGGTACACAGTAAGTCTATGAACATTTCCAAGAGAATAGCACCCACTATTGCGTGGCATACTTTACTGATGCATGCCTAAACTATAAGTTATTGCAATGGTTTGAATGTAATTTCAAATATCTATGTGATATTGGAAAGATAACAGTTTAGACAGACAGATGTAAGGATGTAAGAATGCTCAGTGAGCACTATCTACATTTTCCAGATAGAAGCATTGTCTTTGGGTACTAACTCCTTTGTCTTAACAAAATGATGAAAAAACCTTGAAGTTCATCTACTAACCATCAAAAGTAACTTGGTACCATCAGAAAAGTTATTTACACAAGGCTTCATAACAAGTATTTGCAAAGTGTTTCAGGTAAATGAGAATGTACTCTCATTTTGTTATGGGAAACTACATTATAAAGATCAGGTTATTTATTCCAATGGCTCATCAAGAAATTAGGAAAGAAAGTTGCCATTTTTTTGATCCCTTCCTAAGTTTTTATTAGACATATTTTTAATTTAAAATTGTAATCTTCTGAAGAAATCTATTCTGAGAAGTTTGTTGACAGTAATGCCCTTTATTATGAAAAAAATCTGCTATTGTATAATTGGGCATATTCAGGTAAAAATGTAGATGAACTGACAAAATTAATCAAAAAAGATCTGACCTCTTTTTATTTAATTAATAATAATAGACATAGTATCCCTAAGAAAGAATTTTCTTGTGAAAATTATAGCAGAAAGCAGAATAATTATTTATTTCAGTCAATGCTTTAAATATACGTCTGTATATTCAGTTAATCCCAGAGAGGGACAAGGAAGAAAGAATCCGTTTGGATTTTTTTTGTGTGTGTGTTTTCTCCCAGGATTTGCCTCACTTCCTATTATATCAATTTTTCAAGCGGCCTTCAATTTAGAATCTTTAGCTAGTGGCAGAAAACTTTACTTGAAACAAATTACTCAGCTTTGTTTGACAGGAAAACTGCAATACTTAATTTTGGAATTTAATTCAGAAAAAGTAACCTGAGGGCAGTAGATGCTGCCAATAAAGAGGAAACTGATTTGTCATATTATACTTGGATGCATCTGTAATATCAGTGCAGTCCTTCCATCACAATGTGACAAGGCACACATCCAAAATCATGAGACATTAATGAGGAAGATATGGCCTCTTTACCTTTCCTCCTTCTCAATAAATGCATAGCTGCATACAACCAGTTTGATTCAACAAGCCAATTTTAAGAGGCTGGGAAAAATCCCACAATGAACAGTGACATATTAGTTACTGGGTTTTGTTGAGAGAATGGCAAAAGTTATGTTAGGAAGCCTGGCTTTGGCGCACTCATATTGGTTGATTTTCTGTTTTCTGATGGAAAGCAATATGCTTTCACATTGTTTCCACTACTGAAGGTAAATTGGAAAAATCTATTTCTCTTGTTGTAGGATTCTTGCAAGCATTCCCAATAAAAACAGAAAACTAGTCTTTATTTTATGAAATTCCAGAAAAGTATGCTCAAGTCATTTTCTGAAGGCAAGGTGAGGCTCTTCAATGTCTCATTCTCTTTGTACAATTCTGTAAATCTGAAGTAGCCTTTTTAGTTAACGGAACAACACCTGGGTAAGGTGGTGTTGATAAGGAGTGGTGAAAAGCAGCTCCTAGGCTCTGCTTCACAGAGTCTGTTTTACTTTTGGTGTGAAAGCTGGTTTTGTGCACAGTGTGTTCACCAGCAAGAAAAAAATAAATTGTTAACTTTCTTTCATTTTCTTTCTAATACTGCTCAGATTCCTTTCTTTGGAACGCCATCTCTTGTATAGAAAAAAACTACCATTATACCATAGAGTTTCAAAATTATGTAGCATATTTTTGCAGGATTTTAGGTAATTTTGCTTTGTAAAAGACAGCACTGAGTATGAGGGAAGATAGTGTGGATACTGTGTAGGCTTTACTTTTTCAAACATGGAAAACAGTATGAAAAATGTTTCTGTATAAAGTCCATACAGCTTAACAACATAAACAAAGTACCAAATAGCCTTAAAACCAACATATAAATGAGTCAACGTGTCTATGTTTGTTACTTTCTCAAATGTCCAGAGGCAGGAAGGAAGGCCTCCCTTTTCTCTCTTTCACTTGCCAAGAAAGAACTCTTAAGATGATCAGACTAGTGAGAAGGGCATAGTTTTATGTGCTCTGCGCTTGTCCCCTCAACTCTGCACTCTTGAGACCTCACCTGGTACTGTGTCCAAATTTGGAGTCCTCAACACATGAAGGACATGGATCTGTTGGAACAGGTCCAGCGGAGGGCCACAAAGATGATCAGAGGGATGGAGCACCTCTTCTATGAGGAAAGGCTGAGAGAGCTGGACTTGTAAAGTCTGGAGAAGAGAAGGCTCTGGGAAGACCTTATAGCAGCCTTTCAATAACTGAAAGGAGCCTATAGGAGAGCCAGAGAAGGACTCTTTGTCAGGAAGTGCAGTGAAAGGACAAGGGGCAACGGTTTTAAATTGGAAGAGGAGAGATTTATATTAGATACTAGATTTAGATTAGTTACTAGAAAGATATTTTTTACAGTGAGGATGGTGAGGCACTGGAACAGGTTGCCCAGAGAAGCTGTGGATGCCCCATCCCTGGAGGTGTTCAAGGCCAGGCTGGAT
>JAOXNG010000001.1:10397810-10414251 GCA_028566535.1 Scolopax minor | reverse complement strand
GGGCTTTGAGCAACCTGCTCTAGTGGGGAGGTGTCCCTGCCCATGGCAGGGGGGTTGGAACTAGAGGATCTCTGAGGGCCCTTCCAACCCAAACCATTCTATGATTCTATAAAAAAAGTCAAATAATTGATCAGTGAGAATCCAATTCCTTCAAAAATGTAACGTAGTATTCCATGAATATGTTTCTAAAAAGCAAAACACTCAGCCCAGAACAGCCAAGCTGATCAAGAGGCTAGTGAATAAATGCTATAGATATTAGATGAGCAGCAGGAGGAAACAGTAAGAATCCACACAAATTGACTAATTATCATAGGCAGTATGTTACCAGAGTTCTGGAAAAATATGTGACCTTCTAGGTACTACAGCAGCGTGAATGTATGTATCAGATGTTTGACCCAGCTGATGTCCAGAAGCTTTGTGCGTTTTTCCAAGGCATGGAAATTCAAACATGTTATGTTATTATCACATCACAGTCAGTCAGAGTGCAAAGCCAATGTGGCAGACAAAAAACTAAAGAAAAGTTAAAAAAGAAAGTATAACAGAAAGAAAGCACACCAATGTGTGTTTCAGAAAAGAAAGACCTATGCAACTGATAGCATTAACACACATGCAAACCTGGAGACCATTTGGTAGAACTATTCTCATCTGATATTCAGTCATCTAAACTTTAAATATGCAAGCAAAAATAAATGTTTCAAAACCTCATTATAATCTTTTTGTTCTAAACAGATAGTGGGAAAAGACTGACACTCCAGCAAGCTGACTCTGAAGGGAACCCTGCATATTCTCTTGGCTGTGGAAACAAATCAGGTTTATACCTACATACATATGGATTTGGGGCCATTTAAGATGTCCTATCGAAACTAAGTATCTGGTCAGGAATGGAAGATGTGACAAAGATACCCCTGACTTTTTGGAGTAACAAAGAAATTCTTTACAGTGAGGGTGGTGAGATACTAGAACAGGTTGCCCAGGGAAGTCGTGGATGTCCCATCCCTGGAGGTGTTCAAGGCCAGGCTAGATGGGCCTTTGAGCAACCTGCTCTAGTGGGAGGTGGAGCAGGGGTTGGAATTAGATGATCTCTAAGGTCCCTTCAAACTTAAACCATACTATGATTCTATAATATGCCAATTTTCAAAAAATCTGTTTTCAAATGCAACTTACAGTCCAATAATTAATTGGACTGTTTAATTTTAGCTTGCCATGTGATCCCACCTGGAAATGCTCTAGATTCATTTGCATTTAAATAGTATTCCAAGATAATTGTTTGAACAGCAATCTAAAAAAAAAGGTTTATACTACAAGATCATGTGAAGGTAAATAAAAAAATCTCCTTTCTGAATCCCCAGAATAACAGTTTAATTTTGAAGTAAGATATAAATTATCTAGAAAAAGAAATAAATAATATCTAGTTTTCTAAACCACACATATATAATACAAAACCAGTTCCTTTTACATGAGTTACAAACATTAAGGAGCTACAAAATAACTACAAAATACAAAGCTATTAAGTATAGAAACAGGTTATGATATTCCTTTTCTTTTTTCTTTTTTTTTTTGACATTTCAGAAAAATACAACAAAAGTGGAGCTCTAATACAGAACTGTTTGGTAGGAACAGCTGTGTTATCATTTGTAGGCAAGCTCAGAAAAATCTATTTATAGGAAGTGCTTGATAAAATATGCTTGTGAGGGGAAGAGTTTAGGTTTTGGGATTCTTTTCTCTCTTTCTGAGTAGTAATTTCAGAAAGCAAGCTTAAGCTCAAAGTTAGGAAAAATATTTTAGTGTCAAGGATAATCAAGCTCTAGAACAGACTGTCTAATGAAATTGTAAAGTCTCTATCACCACTAAAAAATTTGTGGTGCAGGTTAGCAAAAAACTTTTAGGAACAATACTGTGTTCTGAAGCAATGGAATGACCTCCCCTCAGCCCTGCAAATGCTTCATAATAGCTCACGCATATGAAAGTACTGAACATTACGGACCTTAAAACAGATCTGTTTTACTTTGTTCCTGATGTATGCACAAAATTCCAGGCCCTAATCACACTGCAAAATGGAGGAAATCACATGAGTTATCCGGAAAAATGACATTTAAAAACACTACTCAGTATCTCCTAGCTTCATTTTCATCACAGAGGGGAATTTATTTAGGATTTACCAATTCACTTTCTATCATATAAATACTTCAACCTGACTTCTGCTGATTCTAAATGAACACTGATCATGAAAAGTGACTCTATTTCAAAGATGTTTTAAATTACTCACTAGGTGAAGTAGCCCTTCTTCAGATTTACACCGGCAAGGCTCAGGTCCAGTAATCATACACTCCAGTATCTTCACCTTTACTCCATTTCTGTTTGTTTTCCCGTATTGAAGGTCTTCATTATTAAATGGTATTTGTACAAAATATTCCAGCTGGTATCAAATTATATTTCCTTCATAACCTATCTTTCTAAAAGACATAAGTTACAGAATTCTACCAAAATGACTTTTTTTTTTCTTTTTTTTTTCTTTTTTTTTTTTCCCCCCAGAAGTGAAACTGTGTATCTTTGTCAGATTTTCAACGGAATTACTAGCACCCTGATTCCCAGTCCCAGCCCAAACCCTCTGCTCCTATTCTATCTCCAATGAGTGACTGGAAGAAACCTCCTGAAAGACTTAAGCGTCTTCATGTTACTGGAAATGTGTTTAAGCACTAGGCAAATAAAAGTGATTAAGAATATTAGGCAAGAAAATTATCTTTCCAGTTGATTATTGAAGCATCATATCATAGGGTGATATTTTGGTTTCAAGGTGAAATATATGTCCTTTCATTTTTTTTTTCTGTTTGCTTAGCCATCTTCTTAGTATTTATTAATTTTCTCATGAGAAAAATGGAGATTTTTTAAAGAAAGCTTAAAGAAAATCAAGTTTTTTACAATCTCTTACCACATGAGTTAATGGCTAACAGCCATCCGGTCCCAGTTCATACAAGTTGGGCACAAGCTGTTGGCCAGCCCTTAATCACATTCAGGCTCTCTGGATTGTTTACTTCTCCTTAATGACAATTTATGATAACGATTCAGAAGCAGGATGATTTGTAGCTATGTAAAGCAATGTTGTTTGTGATGAGTATACAAGAATACAGAAGATTATTTTGTCCTTTTTTTCCGCTATGATTCTATCTCTGGCTGAAGTCTTTATTCTTATTTAAATTCTTTCTGCTTCTTTTTAGGAAAAGCAGCTGGATTATACTGGCAAGTACCTCAGGAAGGAAGAGCTAATTGCTCCTATTATTACTGGAGAGCCAGGTGGGCAAATTAGAGTACTTAGCCAATCAGGGTTAGAAAAAAAGAAATGTTTCCCAGAATTAGGGAGGAAGCTGATAATTCTTAATTTTACAATACTGCTGCTCTTTGTCTTGAATTATTTCTTTGAATTAGTGTGGTGTTTAGGTATTAGTAGTATAGCAATTTGTAGCTTGAGGGAGCATGTATAAAATACTATAGATAGCTTTAAAAAAAACACAACAAACCAAAAAAATAACAAAAGAGAGAGGTTAAGGACTACTAACAGTGCGCAAGCCTGATTCATTGCTTGAGTATCCCTTAAGAAAGAAAGCATATCTGATCTTCTCAATTTTTGAGATTAAAATTTGCATTCCAAAAATGAAGGAGGTGTCATATGAAGGGATCAACACATGACAGGTTAGCTGCAAATGTTTTTGTCACTTATTTCCTATTCTCTTGTGTCTCTTTTCTCCTCTGTATTGAAGCAAGTACTCATGCAAGAAATCACTCTTGCTGGTATTTTCTGCTTTAAATTTTGTTGGCATTGATTAATCTTATGGTGTCAAGAGTAATACACAGTAGACCTTTGGTAGAACCTGATGGCAAAAAGCAAGGTTGTGATTTTATATTAAAGACAGTTTAAACAATGCCAGGTTGAATTTTAGCCTTTTTATTTATAGAGATAGTAGAGAAGTCTGGCGATACCTTATTCTTTCATTTAGCTTTTTTCCTGGGCAAGGATCACATTTTACTCAGTAGCATTTTATTTCACAAACTGAACTCATCAGCATATAAATCAGAATGGCAATAAGACTAAAAGCAGTTATTACAGCTGTTTAAAATGTGTTTTAAGAAAGATATCACCTGGCTTATATTGCTCTTTAGGACAGAAACTGAGAGTGGGCAGCAATTTCTACGTATTACTGGCCATGAACTCAAAATCAAAAAATGCAATTCAACCTCCATTCAGATCAGTGTTGGTTACCTCCACCTGATTAGCTGGAGTTCTCTTTAAATCCATGGGCCAACATCTGTTACAATCAAGTCAACAGAGCTCATACTTCGTCAGTACAAAATTCTATTGATTCAAGAAAAACACTTGAAAGTCCAGACTGTTTTTTCATGTTCTCTGATGTTTTAGTATATGTTAGGATTAAGTGTTCAAAACTCCTGAGATGTTTGAGTTATCAGGAAGGCAACAAACAGCAAAAAGATAGTATTTGACATGTGCTCAAGACAAAATAGGTGGTGATCCCTGTGGTTTTGAGATACCAGTCTTTTCTTAAAAAGAAAAGAAAAGAACTGGATTGAGCCTTGGTGCAGAAATATGGAAGTATTCCAAAATAATGTAAATTCTCTGCTAATATGAAAGTGACTGGTTCCGACTTGGTCATTTATTGCTGCGTGTTATGAGTCAGGGATTATATTGTAGGAGTTAGGAATTTTTCTCTCCAGAAGACAAGGTTAATTTTGATTAAACTTAAGAAAAATAAATATATTTCAGTGTATAATTTGTAGGTTACTTGGAGTTTACTCTTGCTAGTAACCTCGGGCATGTGGATTCACAATTCTTCTGTCTATTCAGTTACTCCGTAACAAACATAAAAGTGAACAGTTGTATAATGTATAAAGATACTTCCGATTTTCCTTGGAGATAACAGTTCTCAGACTCCTACTACGCAATAATGTGGCATTCTGATGTTGCTTCAGTAAGTGAAGCTCAATACAAGGTAAGGAACTGGAAAAAAGTGAAATTTTCCTCCCATAAAGACTGCAGCTGTTTAAACCAAAACACTGGGTAAAGCAAGTAAGATGTGTGTGCCTGAAGGTCCTAGTGAAAGGTACAGAAGAAACCACTGTGAAAGGATAAAAGTGTTTCTGCTTCTATAACTGCAAAACATCTACTGAGATTAGTAGAGATTTTCCCTTCATACCAAAGGAAAGTAAGGGTAGAATGTCTAGAGTATTTACACTCATCATACAGTCCATGAGGAGACTTAGCTGCAGGGGCATATTCTAGGACATAAATTAGATGCTGAAATACTTTGTAACACTGGCCTAAAGTGGTGGTGTACCAATCCTCACAGAAAGTGAGGATGTAGTCTCAAAATACAGTGCTGCTAGGCTCTGGAGGCATACCAGAAATGATTTGCTGCCTGTAACTGGCTGCTACCAGGATAATAACTGGTATTTGTCTATTTTACAGCAAGGTGACTTTTTTTTCCTGTAGCCCTCTGGTATCCAAGAGCTGCTGATGTGGTAGAGGGGCACCTTCACCTCTCTCCTTCCGAGAGACATCCTCCAGCATGAGTCTCACAACACTTCCTCAAAATGGGAATTCCACTAATTTTGCCTTCAAACCACAAGAAAATCTGCTTCCTTCCATGAATTCATGCAAACCCCAAATCCCTGTTTTCCAAGCCCAGAACATCTGTTTTAGTCTCTTTATCAGTATCTATTTTGCATTTTCATTCTTATATTACAGTGCTTCTCTGATAATTATCAAAGAACTTTTTAAATAAGCATGTTAAATAAGATGTTTTATCATCTGGTTTCCCTTATGCACCTTAGTAGCAGAAGTGTCTATAAATATTGTAATGTCTGCTTCCTTTCTAATTCTTTTTTTTATGTTTAAGAACAGTTCAAGAGAAAAATTCTTGTAAGGGAAAAGCAGCTAAATATGTCCTTCTGGTATTCATGTCAGATGACCTAAGTTGAAGTTATGTTTCACAGAATTTACCTTCTAATAGATACAAAGATATAAATTAGACTTGATTATGAAAAGAAGTGAAGTGTCAGATGATCCTAAAGTTACATAAATCTAATATTTAACTAATCTCTGCCCTACATTGCTGCTAGTCTCAGTGTTTTCATTCCAAGTCACCAGTGCTCATGCAAGGACAATAAAATTCACCTTAATTTTAATCTGGCAAGAAGTTAAATTTTAATTATAACCTCCATGAATATTAAGTATCATATTTTAATCTGATCTCACAGTCCTCTTGTTTTGTGAAATGATACAGTTAACTTCAAGTAAATTTCTTATCTGCAGTAAACCCCATATTTTCAGGCTGGCCTACCAAGATATCAAAGTATCAAAGATTTGTGCATAGGCCAAAGCATTTGCAAATCTCAGTAAGTGTATTGTGATTAGCCATTAATAATTTTCTTCATCTGTATTTTTTCTCCTCTTACTTATAACTTTCTTATTGAAAGTCTAAAATTAAGACAATTTCTCCCTGAACATCTTAATGAGGATGAATATTATAGTTCTGATATTTCAACCACTGTAGTTAAAAAATAAAAATGCTAAATTTTTAAAGTGTGGAAGTGAAACAAGCTGATTTAAGAAACGTCTAAAACCCTTAGTCTTTTCTCAGTCATACCACAGTGAGTCCTTTGTCTTAGAGCTACTATAGCCTAACTGAAAAACAAATAAAAGCAGTATGAATCTTTAACTGAGGTTTAATTTATTCAAAGAACATGGCAATGCTTAGTTGTGCCTGTGCTGTCAGTTTATTTCATTACATGTTTTAGTCTAGAGAGCTAATTAATGTATGACTCCTGGGCATTCCTTCAAGACAAAGTGTGATACAGTTTGCAAGATAATTTGCTCCAGGGTCTATTCCATGCAGATATGATGAATGAAAATTTCGCCAGAACTATCAGAAAGCTATAAGGGAAAATTTATAAGTCGAATGATTGCCAGTCACCCACTGCACCTTTACTCCAAAATGTTATTAGAATGACCTGCTAGCCTGTTTTAAAGTTTGTGATTTAACCATTTTTCTCATAAATAAATATTAAACTTTCTTAATATAATGAAATCCAATGTTATGTGATGAAACTGTTAAAACCAGATTTTGTAGTTTTAATCCAGGTTGATGAACCTCAAAGCTCTAAAATTGAGGAAAAAACCTACTCTGAAGACATAAATAAAAGTCACAGTATTGTAAAATTTGCCTGCTAAAGCAAGATGTTACCTCAGAGCTTGTTTGTTTGATGCTGGTTTTTTTTCTTAAATCTGTAACTCAGGAAAATACACAGCATGCAAAAAGGAAAAGCGTATGAACGGTATATCAGAAGTTCAGTAAGTATGTGTGCATAATCAGATTTTGACAGAGTATGTATTTTTTCCTTCTGCTTGGGTGTAGAAATACATCTATAGAGGCTTTACTAGAATATTCTGCAATTTTCTGTCCAGGTTCAGTCGTTTATACAGGCTGAGAGATGCTTACTTACAGGACTTCATTTTACTGAACTCAGAAGTTGATTCTCAAAGGACCACTGGAAATGTCAGAAAATGAGCCATGGCAGAAATGTGTAGAGAAGTTTTTGGTATTCAGGACATGGACTGGATGGGAACATTATTTTTTTTAAGTAAGAAATCCACTCTTTTAGGACAGAGTGGTGGTGGGAAGCCACTCTGTTCCTATAAAATGTTTAGAGTTTTATGACTGAAAATCCTGACAATGATGAGGCCAAGCATAGAGGATGACAGAAGCACTGTGAGTATTCATTCATTTCAAAAAATACTGAATGAATGAAACTGGTCATGCTTACCAACATAACCATCCTTCGAAAAGGTACTTTGAGATGAACCTCAAAGTCTGTAATCCTAGAAGAATGATATTTTGCGTGTCTACAGCATCTTCAAAATGAGAAGTTCCAAATTTCCTTATAGTAAACTATTAAATCTAAATTTTTTTTTTTTACATATATATATGTGTGTGTGTGTGTGTATCTTCTACCAGATGGATAAGACAGTTTGGGATTTGCACTTTTGAAATAATATGGGGAAAATTATTTTCCTCATATATTTTTTCATTGGATAAATAGTTGATAGGTGAAAAATACCACCTGGGATCTATTGGCTGAGATATATAGGGCAGATAAACCAATCATGATCTACGACTGAATCAAGTTATTAATCATGTGCTTTTAATTGTTAGTTTCAATCCTTACATGGAATGCAATTATGGTTTTGTCTATAATATCTGTAATATTCCATAGCATTTCATAAGAGATGTTTAAACAAAAGATGTTGCACTTTCTGAAACTAATAGAGAAATCAGTTTGCATAACTCAATGAAGATCACAATATGTATCATAAGATTTACTGAAGTTTAAGAAGATGAAGTATTTCATCTTCTCAGGGAAGAATGTCCAGTGTAAGATAGCATGCAACAATGCATATCATAAAAATAATTGTAACACAGTGTCCAAGAACATAAGTCTGAATTATTTTATATTATTATGTAGTATGAAAATACAGAATATGACAAGATGGTACGTTCAGAGAAACAAAGATTATCATAGCAATACTCAGTTATTTATATTGACTATTTGGTTGTGTCAGCAAAGTAAATAGTACTGTTTTCCAATGTTTACTTATAATTTAACTGATACAAATTAATAGCACAAAAACTATTCCCAAGAAAACTTTAGTACATTTCTCAAGTGGAAAAACAATTACAAAAGGTGCATATTTTTTTTCCCTGCTGACTCCACTTATGTACATGTCTAATTTTGACCCTGTGAGCTGAATCCAAAACCTGATGCTACAGTTTTGATTGCACTGCCTAGAAACCAGTTTTCATTGCCATTTGAGAATCCTGACTTGCTTTCCCTCCAGCTACTATTCTTAAAGATCTTGTTTCTGTAAGTCTCCTGCCATATTCGCCAGGCCTGTGTGAAAGACATAGATGACTAAAACATTTCAAGTAGCAGTAGATCCACACGTTTAAGCAATTGAATTTATTCTGCACAGTTTTTAAGAGAGTAATCCACAGGCTATTATTCATAGAAGTTATCCATCAAGAATATTTGAAAATGTAAAAATAGTACTAGTATTAAAAGTTTTTAACTATAACACTAAATCCTTATTTGCATATGAGAATACAAATGTCAACTATGGGAGCTCTCTACAGATTAATGAAAAATGGGAATGAGTATTCACTTCCAGTTAATTGGAGAGCACATCTGGTCCACAACACAGATAAGTGCACTACAGAAATGTTACCATTTGATGTTTAAGATTTTCATTCAATTTTGTTCATCTATGAAAAGAATACCACAATAATTCAATAATACTGAAGTTATTATCAGTTAATGTTGAGTTTCTCTAAATTATGAATTACTTCCCTGAAAGATAATTATATTTAGATGCTGAAACTGAAATGCTCTTGAGTTGTTTTCCAACTTTTGGTTTAATTTATCATTTGAGATTGATCTGTCTCATCTTAGTCAGCCAGAAATCAGACACTAAAAGCTAGGCTGGCTGCCCCAGCTTCTCTCACTGGGGAGATCCAATGCTTAGTAAAAAACTCACATTATCAGATTTGGAGTTGTAATTCTTAGAGTTGTCAAGTTAGGAGAAGTGAATCGCATCATAAGTGAAAATTAAGGAATTGAAGCTCTTGAGTTATTTGCAGTTTTTTAAGATGAGAAGAAACATGCTTTTGGCTGGAAAAGTAATTTTAGTGATGAAATGCTATATATGCATCTTTTCAAATATTTCAAAAGTTGTTCCTTTTGTTTGCATCTGTTTGTTTGGAATGATTTTTGAATGATGCAAACGTTAAATTAAAATATTCTGACCTGAGACCTTACCTAAGTGGGAATTTATGATGAACAAAATGATGAAAAGCTATTATTTTACAATTAGTATTCTGTAAAAAACACACCATAACAAAGTAAAAATGGAAAATTCCTGATTTCCCATTTTCATCCCACCATTTCTCTTTTAGAAAAGAGTTTGTTCAAATACTTAAAAATACCTTTGAGCAATTTGAAGTTTGACAAGCAGCTGAATTTGGATTTTTGTATGATGAGTACTATATACTGAAAAATTTTGTAGAATGCATATACGCAGTTATGAATTCTTGCATTGGAAAAGACAGTTTTTCAGTTCTACCTTCAAATTCTAATTTGATTTTTTCAAATCTGTGGAACATTAGACCACTTTTACCTCAAATATATCAACAGTAATTGTTTCCCAAGTATACAGATTGCAGATACCTGAAAATATAATATTATTTTTTTTAAAGCTGAACTTAATATGACATTAACTTTAATTTTATATATGAATTTCAATTTAAGAATTAATTAAACCCCCAAAGCTGCACTTTACTGCATTAAAATGATAAAAGTATGATAAAAGTAGTATTTTTAATAATAAAACGACGTTCATGATAATGAAGTTTATATTTGAGGTCAACAGAAACATACACTTAAAATAAAATATCTTATGTGTAAAGGGAAACGGAATTTTCCTAACATATCCTTCAATACAAAACACTCTTTAATTTTCATGCAGGTGTCCATTATTGCACATGAAAGAGATAATCACATTGCTCATGAAACTTTGACAGCCATTCTGTCGGGCTCTTCCCAGATCCAATATTACAATGTCTCCTTCCTTGGCAGCCACATTCACACACAAAAAAATCACTCAGGATTTCCCAATCATACAAGAGTTTCACTATAGTCTATGTGCCGTAGTTAAGCTTCTTCAGCTAAAATTTTTAGTTAAACTTAATGTTTTATGTAGACACCAAAATTAATAATTAATTTATGAAGTAAATATTCTGAAATGCTATAAAAATATGTAACATTTAAAGCCATCGTATATTTTCTTCTGATATAATGGGTATTGAAGCAGCTCTACACTTCATATGTTTTATTCCAACACTATATAAAGTAATGAACATCAGGACAGGTATCATTCATTGCAATCTAACTGTTTAATTACTTCTAGTAAACAGGTAAGACACTGTTCTCATTTAAACTGAAGACTGATCACATTGATGCTGTGTAAAGGGCCCTTAGGGTAAGGGAAAGTCAGGATCTTAATCTATAATATGAAGAGAGCATAGGGTAATCTTCCACAGCATAATAAATAAAAGAAATAAGCATATTGATTCTATAAATATGGGATACCACTGTAGTGTTGTTTGTATTTCTTTTTACCTTCTGCATCGGTTAATCCTACTCCCGACTGCTTTACCGGTTCTTGTCCATTCTGGCTCATCTTCCCTCTGTTAAAAGATATGGTGGCAGTTGTCAATAAGATCATGGGGAGATGAGATCTAAGAAAATAATAGATCCAAACCTATGAGGTTTGGTTCTGTACAAAAAGGCAAACAGGTGGGGATTTCCAAAAAAAAAACCAAACAGTGAGTATGTGTATATATATATATATAATTTCAAGAAAATAAAGTGGATGATAGTTTTTTTGTATTGCTATTTGGACAGGTTGCTTAAGAATATTTTTTTTCTCTCTTTTGGAGCCACTGCATCTTGCTAAGCCTGTACATTCTCATAGAATGGGGCCATCGGGTGCTGTCTGCTACCTGCCCCGATCAGCCTGGTGTTCTGCAATCAGCCTGCATAGCTCCTCTTATCACTTTATCCTGGTATGGTGAACAGTGAAATATATAATATGGTCACAAAATTGATATTCGTTCTACAATACCATTGCTTCAAAGGTAAGAAATGTTTGTAGTCACCGTCTTTTAATGATTGTTTTTATGGTACAGTTTAGGTTTAGGGTAAGAGACAGTTCTATTCTGAGACTGACATTAAATGTAAGGTGAATGGAAAAAATAATACTCCAGAGATCCCTATCTTTATCCAGTGGATGGAGAAAGAACCTGGACTGAAACCTAGAAGTCTGTTTTTAAGCAATGACTGTTAGGTAAAATATAAGCTATCTTTAAACATAACTTGTTGCAAGCTCTAAGGCATGGTGACAGTCAGTCTCGAAAACATGTCTGCTATTATGAGATGTTTGTGCTTCTATTTTCCTTTCTCCCTTAAGTCCCTGAAATACTGTGATAGAGAATATAAAGCATTATCTTCAGATACATGTGATTGCTCTGGGGTTAAAGGGTGAGTGGTACCCTGCTATGAATGAACCAGCTTCATGTTTCACAGGAGCAACAGCTTTCCAAATTCACAATGAACTAAAAAATTAATATAAAAAAGTCAGATTTTAAATTGATTTTAAATTAATTTTTAACTGAAAGTTATTTTCTTCTGCAAGGTAATGCTTCATGAAATATATTAGAAATATGATACAAGAATGATTTTTCCCTAGGGTTAGATTCCTTATACATTGTTCAGTTGCTTCTCACCTTTTCATTTAATATAATTTACAGACATTGTAGATGGTTACATAATACAAAGGTACAGAGAATCTGGTCTTTATCAGAGATAATAACATGTGTAACTTTCAGGGGTATTACAAATGGATAATAAAAAGTTCTTTTAAAAATATCTCCCAAATAGAAAGACTGTACAAGATTTATTCAGCTGTGTGTAACTGTATATAATGATTAATCTCTCTTGATAATATTTAGTATTGGCAAGTATTCTAATTAGTTACCTCACCTTATAAGTCACATGGTGTCACTATTTAATTCTTTTATTTTTCTTCATGATTAAACATTCCTATGGTTAAAAGCATTTGGAACAAAGTAAAGAGTTTAAAACTCACCTTATCCAAAATTTTCTATTGATAGATTAGAAACTTAATCTAAACAGGGAGCTTAAAACCAAAAATCTTTTCATATGTCAATAAAATTAAAATTCTTTAGCCTGCATAATGTTTCATATCTACGTTGTGAGAAGTGGTCTTGTGGATATGCTGAATTAGCATACAAGGTCAGTGTCCCTGAACTCATTATCAAGCCAGTGTGAATGAGAACATTGGCTACAATTTCAGTCATCCCTATATTCATTTATAAAAGGATTTTTATCCACAATTTGAAATGGAAACAGTTATCTATTTTAAAACAATCTCCCCAGGAATGATCCCAAAGGTCTCTGATGGTAACCAGTAATTTTGTCATTCATTTCCATTACATTGTGATGTAAAGCCCTTGAGACTAACATGAAAAAGAGCATTTCTTGTCTGTATAAACATCGTGTGTAACTTCTAATGTCTCTGTGTAATACCATCATAAAAACAATTTAATTTAAAAATGTCATTACAAAAAAAAAGGTAAATAGTGTAGCCCTTAACAGAAAATAACAGGGATGGATACGTCTAATTTAATTTAGTAAAATTCACAAGAACAAATTGCTATAATAGAAAAGCTGAAGCTGTGCAGACTTGTTCCCACTTTTCAGTATAAATAAGGCTGATTTCTTGCCTGGTAGATTGCTGAATCTGTCAGCCAAACACCAAGTAACTGTAGATACTGTGACATCGCTAGACAATATTCAGAAAGTGATACTAGTTGGACTCAAATTTAGCATATGTGAGCTAAAAACTTCTGAGAGCTCCATCTTGTGTTTCTGTGCACAAATTTTATGCATCTTTGCTTTTTTCATTCGGAACAACAGCAAAATAATTTTGAGATTGTCATATCCAATTACAGACCACATTTTTGCCACTGGAAAGTACAGCTCATTTTAGCCTAGAATAACACAAGTGAAAAGTTCAGTGAGATTAGACGATTGGCACCCCACAACCTGAGCTCACCTTGTCCTCCTACATTCTAAAGATTAGATTAAAATATTAGATTTGTGTCTATTTTCCTTTTAGCCACTAATAAGCTGTAGACAAATACTATAAGGCTATACTATACTATACTATACTATACATTAAAAAGTGATGAATACTTAGAAATGTCACAGTTCTAGAGAATAATTTTTTTAATTAATTCTAGCTTTTTTAGGACGATTCTATCAAGCTCTTGTGACTAATAATTCAGGATTTCAAGGGAAAAGCAAAAACTTGTGTCCCAGAGAAAAACTATTGCAGAGATTGAACAAGCCATTTCTATCAATATTTTGAGAAAAGTCAATCTACACATTGTGTAGATTGAAACATTAAGTTGATCAGGAGCACCTACTTTTCCCTATAAAAGCATATAAATGAAATTGTTAAATGAAGGTGCATGCTGCCAAAGTTGAGGGGAAAATAATCTTGGCAAAACTTCTTTGTGGAGTAGTTAACTGGGTAAAATGTTTGAAAGTTAAATCATTGTATAGGTTCATTACAGTGATTGTAGCTTGATAATTCCTACAGGGACTCCATCCTAAAAACCTTTTTCTAAACAAGAAATCAGAAATTCTACTCAAAATCATAAATACCTGGAAAAAGTTGGGTTACATCCAGAATCTAAATTTCAGTTGCACTAGTAACACTTTTTTTCTAGAAGGTCAATCTGAAAACTTAAACTAAGCAGTCTCAGGTCTACTAAAGTTGCACTTTTAAAACATAACCCAAACCCACTGCTTACATTTTCATGAAAGGCTTAGACTAGCACCTCTCCTGTATGATAGCAACAAATTCATGAGGTTGAGGCAGAGGTTTGCTTGTTTATTAACAATTCAGTGCTTAACAAAACAGAATAAAATATGAAGAAACTACATAAGATGATGACTGACAAGTGAAAGGGCTATACAAAGTGCATAGAGGATACAACATATTAAAGGAAAAACCTTACATTCTTGGGATGGGAAATAGATTATTCTCTCCTGTGGCACTGCTGCTGCCTTCGCTATCCATGCTGTATCCACTGCCAAAACTACTGGCTGATGAGCCAGTGGAGACAGAACTTTCTGCAGGTCGGTGATTAGTAGACCTTGCTGTACAGGGTGGGAACAGTGGGTTACTAAAAAACTTGTAAGACATTAGTACCATCCACATTAAGAAAAAGTTTCATTTATCAAAATCACATGCTGCAAATGCAGTTTTTCACTTTGCAGTCTAGTATTGCATTATTATCTTTTGCAGATGATGTTTCTTTCCACATAGATCAAGGTGTTCTAAACCAAATAGTATACCACCATATTTTTTCTCCATGTTAATAGTTCAAATGAACAGCCTGAAGGAAAAAAAGAATGGGTTAGATTGATTAACACTGCTTTTCTGATTAAAGCTACAGAAAACCAGTTGTTCATCTGAAATTTTTCATACGATAATCTTGTAAAAATGAAAGTCCCAGTGGGCTTCCTCATGTTGCTCATGAAACATTCTTTGCATTTGGTGATTTTGAGAAGGAGAGGAAGCTGAAAGGAAATAAAAGTACACCATCTATAGTCACAGAGACTGTATGAAGGCATCCACCCCTGTCAGACATAACACAGTTACTGCATTATATTTCTCAACTGCTTCTACCCATCTGGATCCTTCTTACTACATGCCTAGAATTTTAATGCACATATTTTGATGGAAGCTGCCCAAATTTTGATTAACACCATTTGGTATAGAAAATGTACACCACTATATCTTGTTTTTACTTCAGATGCTTTATTTTGTATTTTGGATATTGTACTACATGAACAAATCTTCTAGTATCCAGCCCTTGGCAAGTTGAGAAATATAAACAAAGAAAAAGGACACTGTGACATTACATATAATAATCACTACAGGAACAATAGAATAGCTATTCTCATATTGAATAACATAATTGTATGGGAATATTAATACAGATTTTTTTAGTCTTTTGGTTAAATGTCCTTTATTACATCTACAGTTGTAGATATTGTCATATTTCATCTATTCCAACTGACTGAGCATATATGCTGAAGAAAAGAAACACTTTTTTTGGGATCATTATTTTTCTTTGTAGATTTAATTATTTTTTATGTTATTTTGGTGAGCTGTGAAACTCTAATGCAAGCAGTTAAAAAGATTCTTCTTCAAACAAGAAAACAGTCAAATATCTAAATGGAAATTACTTCAAATAAGAGCCAGAGACCCAGTGCCTTAAACTGGCACCCAATATTATTTATGTTTGACTGAATGAATAATATTTTTGGTGAGGACTACTTCCTACCTGATGTGACACCAAGAAGTTGAGTGCAACTCCCTAATCATAATACAAAACCAGATTAAAACTGAAACTAAAAGAGGGGAATGAAACAATTCACATACTATCAATCCTTGGGCCAAACTGTCAGTTAAGACAAGACTCTTACTTTGCAAAGCTATTCTTCAGCACTAAACCAAGTTGTCACATAATTATCCTCTCTTTCACTCTTGCCTACAGCCACAGAAATAACCTGTCAGTCCAAATTATTTTCAGGAAAAAGTATTCTTTAGTTCTATTTCAAGATTTTGTACATTGATCATAGGCGATCTTCTTGGATATTAATACAAAGTAATAAACCATAAATCACAGTGTTATTAACAGATGCTCTCAGTATCTCACCT
>JAOXNG010000001.1:10324223-10338556 GCA_028566535.1 Scolopax minor | reverse complement strand
CTTGTACAGAGCGATAAGGTCTCCTCTCAGTCTCCTCTTCCCCAGACTGAACAACCCCAGCTCCCTCAGCCTCTCCTTGTAAGACTTGTCTTCCAGACCCCTCACCAGCTTCGATGCCCTTCTCTGGACCCTCTCCAGCACCTCCTGCTTATTTCTATTTAGCAGTCCCAAAACTGTCTGTATGAGCAGCAAATGTATGAATGATATGGATTGATTCCACTTCACCCACACTATGACAGAACTAATTTAGCAAGCTCAGTGCTCACATAGTGATGAACATCGCCTGGAATGACTCATTTCCTTTTACTGTGTCATCTTAAAGGTTAATTTCATGGGATTCTGTGCAGCACATTATCTAGTAACTAAGAAATAATCAAACCTGCTATTCCTTGGTCAGTGCCTGTTAAATGGCACTGTCATTGCACTTGGGCAGGTAAATGGTATCCATCTTTCCCATCCCACTCCAGTGATGAACATGTACAATAAACATGAACGACATGCACTGGAGTTTGCTTTCTATGCATTTCCAGAAATCCTTTACTCTAGCTCTAACTAGATCATCCTTATACCTTCTTTACCTCCTTTCTGCTCTCTTTTACCTTGTGCTTGCCCTGATGTCACTAACATGCAGCCGGACTCTCTGAGACAGGACTGTCCCAACTTACTGTGCATTTGTAATTTGCTCTATCTGCACACAAACAGTGTAGCAGCTAATAGGCCTGGGATAAGGCAGCCTTGACTCCTGTTAGACAAAACAGGAGTCTTCTCCTGGCTCTGGTGAGATGTGCTCAGAACAAAGGATTTACTATTGAACAACACAAAGCCACTCTTTACAGTGCAAATTTTTGTCACTATCAGTCAGGGAACTACCCACTGCTTACTGGGAATGACATTATGACATTCTTTATAGCTATAAACCATGAAGGGTTCTTGTGCCTCTGAGAAAGCCATGGCCACAATCAGCATGGAAAATAACAACTCACTGTTTTATCTAGGTTTTTCTTCTAGTCAACATTTTAATGTATTTGTTCTGTTCAGCCTTAAATGGCATTCTCTTTCAGGTGAATTATTAATCTTAGCCTGCAACCATGCAGTTCTGTATACATGGAAATATAGTTCAGATCAACTGTAATTCAACTAAGATGTCGATTGGCAATGTTTCATTACTTTTTCTTGCAAGATGAGTATTTAGAAAAGGTAAGGATGTTATGGCATTCCTTGGAAAGAATATAAGACATGTAATTTGTTCACATTTTTAACCAGCATGTAATTTACTGTACCTGTACTATCTGTAATGAAAACTAAAGCAGTAGAATA
This sequence comes from Scolopax minor, assembly GCA_028566535.1. Lineage (NCBI taxonomy): Eukaryota > Metazoa > Chordata > Aves > Charadriiformes > Scolopacidae > Scolopax > Scolopax minor. The sequence goes on along the minus strand of JAOXNG010000001.1, from coordinate 10,337,239 downwards.
ACTTGCAGGAAATTTAATATATATTGGGATATATGCAAGAATTTGGACCTTAAGAACATTATTTGAATGCTTTTGAATCTATTGGTATGAGCATCCTTTTAATGAAGACTATATGAGCTTTTAGATCCAGGTGGGACCTGGCTTGACAATGGCAATTGCATTAAAAAAAAGATGAGACTAATTATAATTGATAACTGTTGCTTTACAAATTCATTTCAATGCAATAAAATCAAGACAAAAGTAGAAATTACCTAGAAGGTGCCTGAACTATCACACTAAATAACAGCTTAGAATTTATCACTTGGAAGACAGACCAGATGCAAAACAGAAAGCAAGATCCAATTAAAATAAAACACTCCCAACTGCCCATTTTTAATGGAATTTTATAGTAAGCAGCTTTATTTCAGATACAGTGCTTCTTAGAAGCAGAAGCATCTGAACAACTGAATATCAACTGTGTTGGGAAAGGACCAGAACCAAGGTTTCCTATTCCCTTGGCAGGTACAGAACCATTACATTTTCAGAGGAAAGCAGTCAGGATTAGCTACACCACACATGTGATAACTTGGAAATATTCTTAAAATCAAGATGTTTCAAGTGTGGTGTTAACTACTACACATACACTCTGTCCTTTTGGAGACTTAAGCAGAACTCAGACCCTGGAGAACTTAGTTTCGATCTGCCCACGTCTGCCAGACACCAAGATCAGCAGTCTGAAATATCTTTGCCTTCTGGTTTTTTTTTTCACATTTAAATCCTAGTTTGCTTCTGCTGTTATCCCCAAGAAGAGGAAATGTCAGTACACGTTGACCTAAAAATTCTCATTCTACCATATATTGTATGTGAAATCCGATCTCCAATACCCAAAGTAAATAGCTATAAGATTATTATTATCTTACTGAGTTGAATGTAATTTTCTCCAAAGTCTTGTATTTTGTAATCAGTTATTATTCTACCCCCACAACCAACCAAACCGAGACTTTTTCAACTTTTCAAAAATGATAAAATTTAAGTACCTAACAAAAACAGTTTGAAAAGTACATATGAATGTACCTGTAAGGTCATTTCAGAAGTTTCCAAAAGGACCATAAAACTCGAAGTATTTAATAGAATTCTGCTTGCTGCTGTATTTAGAGAGATATCATACAATTTTATATGCATTTTGGATCCAAGGCACTCCCATTACAAAGAAAGAAAAAATATACATATTTCAATGAGTTATGGGTCAAATATTTTAGGATCTGTATAGGGAGAAAAGCATAGCTTATCTTCATATTTTTCAGGTACTATTACAGGCAATAAATATTTTTAAAATTAAAAATAATTCAAAGTTGGAAAAGCTCTGTTATCAGTTACTTGCACCAAAGTTTAAATGAAATATAAAGATCCATTTTGATTTTTTAATATTTTTAATAGTTTTTTTGTTTTGTTGTGCAGAACAAAAATAAGATTTGTTTTTGCTTGATGAAATTATTTCAAGCGTTAGTCACTAATGATACAGATAATTTGCAAATCCGTATCTTCTTTTTCAATTACAATTAAATTGTATTATTACAAATATACTTTAAGTAGATTTTCTTCAGCCTTTTCATGTGAAATGTGAATTAACTACCTTATTTTACATGATAAACCTCAAATATGTACTGTAGTTAAAATGAGAAATCTGGTTAAAGAGTAATAATTTTAAATCAACATTTTGCTCTGTTTTGTGTCAAATGATATAATCATTTGCTCCTTTCATCTCAAAGAAAACTGAAGATTCCCATACAATATTTTTCCAGCTATACCTTATGGATGCTCTAATTACTTTATGATCTAGATCATGCTTCAGAAAATTTGAAAAAGTCTTTATGTGATTTTTTCAGAGTGCTCAGGATTTTTCTTTCTCTAGGGTGACTTCTAAAACATATTCTGTATTAATATACAAAATATTCCTATTTTATAATGTACTATATTGGAAAACCAACTTTGTTTTTTTTGTTCTAAAGGTTTCTTTACCCTTTCAATCGAATAAGAAAATCATTGTCATATCAGATTATGTCAGAGCACAGTACAGGCGACTTCAGCATCTCCTATGAAAACAGTGGACATAAGATACTTCAGAAGTTGTTTAGAAAACCTGGAAAATTCTGGAATAATGTGATTACACAATTACTACTTTCCCTAAGTACCTCCAGAGATTGGTTGATTTAATTTACATTATTTAGGTACTATCTTACTTTTATCTATTTCCTCTCTGTGTATTACCCAATACTTGTAGAAAACACAGGCTTTATCTATGTGACCACATCACTTTTAAAAACACTAAAATGCAGCTCTGTGACCAACAACTCCAAATTTGTGTTCAAGCCTTGCATATTGCCATGATCAAAGTCTGTCTAAAAGACAGATAACGTTCTATTCTGAGACAACCCACTTCTAGTAGCCCTTCTTTCTTCACAGCAAATTATTAGTAATGAATAATGCTCCTTATAGTCTTGGAAGAATCAAATGTGCATGCACGTATCTAGAAAATACTTTGAAATAACAAGTCATTAAAGAAAGTCTGTTTGCTGCTGTATCTAGTTTCATTGGCAGGAAAATGTGCTGTTTGTTTCAAAAAAGGCTTTTTACTTCTGGGAAGTGTGATTTGCAAACAGATAAGACACTGCCTCCAAGATATTCAGTGACAGAGGTTATTTGTTTACCTGACTTGCAGCAGAACAAACCCTGACTGGAGACAATTCACCTCCAGCCTTCAACATTTGCTATACTGTGCATTAATGTCGCACTCCATGCAGTGGTAAAACTTTCCTAATATTCCTGGAAGACCAGATTTCAGGAATGGGATTGAAGGTTAAAATTGGCATGTGTAGGTGCAAAGTGTTTTAATGCACTTTTTGGAATCCAGGAACATGGAAAATTATCCATAAGGACATAGATATATTTAACCTGTGCTTCAAGATGACCTTCACTTTGATTTAATTGGATTTTTTCTCCCAATAACATCACATCAAACTGCTATTCTGCTAGTTTCAGCCCACAAAAGTCTGCACAATAGGAAATGGAATTATGGTATTTTTAGTTCCCAGTTCACTAGGAAGTCACTATCAAACAAGACAGTTCAGTGGTTATGAAAAGACTTTTTCATGCCATAATAAGATTTTTCTACTTCCAATGCCAATGTATGTGAGCCCAAATATATATTGTTCCTTAAAAGTAACATACAAAAGATTTTTGTTTTATGAGATGTGCTCCAGCATGCCTAATGTAAGCACTTAGCATCTACATTTTAAGTTGTTAGTGAGACAGTTCACCTAAAAGAAATACCTAAGTTCCTTATACAGTCAATGGAGACGGGGGTGTTTTTGATGATTTCCACTTCTAAGACAGGTTGGCCTCAGTTTAGGTACCAAAGGATTTAAGTTTGTCTGGTATCTTTGTAAATCTGCTACATGGAAGCCTGTTCTAGAAAACAGAAGTCAACAAACAGCAATCTAGGCACACATTTTTGACACTTCAAGTTGAAATTCAACTCTCTTTTATCACCCACAGCAAGTAGTTGCCATGCAAAGGGCAGGCACAGCTTCTATTTGTCTCCTTGCTCTCATTATTTGCCTGTGTATTGGGTATAACATGATCTAGAGAATGTATCTCCTAGTCTATCTCTTACAGCTCCAGACAGACTGTCTTTGTTTGACTAAAGCCGTACCTCTATCCTGAAATATCTTGGGCCCAGTAACTAAAACCATCTTTATAGCTGTGATTCACATCTTTGCCCACAGAACTATCACTGCACTCTATATTTTTCCCTCCAGTGTTGGCCAAATCAGAAAAGTCACAGCCTTGTCACCTCTGCCAGTGTGTACCAGGAATGCAGAAATCCGCTCAACTACATCATAGGTCTAAGTTACCTCTAATGGCTATATTCAGTGTTGATTTTTATTGCAGAAAAATTAAATATAGAGCAATTACAGTCCTAGGCAGAAACATTACAAACTCATATTACCTGCTTTATCTCATTAAAGCAGGTATTCTAGGCACACAAGATGTTTTCTAATGAAGTATCCTTGCAAAATTCCATTTGTATCATTCTACCACCATAAGATTAAACTAAATCGCTATAAACTAGATGCTGTATATTGCGAAGCAAGGAAAAATATTATTTTCTAAGTGTATTTCAACTGCCTTACACAGATTTAGTAAATAAAGTTGTAGACAGCTCTTTCAGATTTCCATGTCAAACTTTTATACTGCTGATCTTTCTTCCCCTGATTCCTTCTCTAAGGCCCACACAGGTGCTAAAACATTTCTCATTCCTTCTGCTGATTCTGATTTCCTTCTCACAACTCAGCAAATGGCCGAACTGAACTTTCAGTACAACTCATCTCCTTCCAGATTAAGAACAGGATTGAAACTATCAGTAGGATTGCATATGAAATGGCTAAACCCATATGAGAAAGCTTTCTGTCTTCCTTGCTTCATTCTGACAGATGCAAAGTTAACTATAACATGTAGTTATACACTTCATTGGGGTGTCCTTCCTACTACATTTTTAGAATAGATTTTCCTTCTTGAAGAAATTGATTTCTAAATATTTTAAAGTAGTTTTCTTACATGCTGAATGTCCACAGCCATATTTAGCAAGAAAAGCACTGCACATTTATTATTACTTATTTGAAAGAAGTATAAGGCAGAACAAAATACATGGAGGAGAGGAGCACAAATACACAAGTGAAGATTTGCAGCTGATGAGGGACACTTAGGGGTTTGTTTAGATTAAGTCCTTTCTAAAGAGCTTTAGGGCAAAACTTTCAACCAAGCTATGGCATTGTCTGTTATTTTGTGCACATTTCCTTTGATAAAGTCACTTTCTGCTGGGACAGATAAACCTGAGCCTGTAGTCCAGGGGATATGTTGAGAGCAAGCTCCCCTCTTCTAATCCCACAGAACAAGCATGGAGAGCAGAATAAATCACTAAGACTAAAGCTCAGAGAACAGGAAAAAGTTAATTCTTTGTTTTCTGCAATGCAGTAATAAATTAAAGTAGTCAAACTGCAAAATGAAAGTGCAGGATGAGAAGACTGTTTCTGTTCATTTAAGACCTGATCCAAAGATTTCTGAGGATTTTTTGTTCCCTTCTTGTGTTCTTTTTAATTTCTTTTCATCATTTTCCAGCTTCATCATGGTATCTGCTTTCTGCCAAGAGTGTAATTACCAGAGAGACTCAAGGAGAGATGCTGGCTCTTCACTATCCCTAGCTTCATGGGGACTGGAAAACCTCTTTTCACTGTGATGCTCCAATTAATGTCTCCAATTTTAGCTGGCTAAACAGCAAGCAACACTCACTACAGTCTTTTAAAACTCAGGAAGAACTGGTGTCTATTGCACTTCACACCAATAGATAACCAAGATCAGTCACCTTGAGCCCATCTATAACTCAGGCATAAGAGGGAAGTAGGGGAAAGGATATAGTGATTTACTGTTTACTATTTGGGTGACCATGATGATTCCAGCCACATTCTATTTTCCAAACAACATCCAAAGCATGTCTATGCTATGACAAGAGACAGTTTTGATAAGATGAACAGCCAGTGCACATGCTATCACCTTTGCAAAAGACCTTCTGAACCTGGTACTGGTCTTGTTATTCAGAACTTGGTGCTACCCAACCTGTCTCAAACAAGCTGCAGAAAAATCATTCTTAATGCTTTCTTTCTTTTTGGTTCTTTCATGGACTACTCAATCATTAGTTGCATGTCCCACTGCTCTGAGAGGCCTTAAATCATGTGTTTCCAATGCCAGCAAATAATATGCTTTAAGATGACAAGGACTTAACAACGTGACCAGTTGTGATGGAAAACTTATGAGCTGAAAACACACGAGGGAACACACATGGGGCACAGCTGAGCCGAAACAGCATTTGGAAATTGGCTAGATGGCACTTTTACCTTGAGGAGTAAGAAGGCTGCTTGCATGTAAAGATGTTGTTGCCCAGAACCCAGGAAATACTTTGCTGATTAAACAGTGATGTTTATATTCCAACCGCCTCTATCCAACATTGCTTATGCCCAGATTCATCTTCCTTATACTAGAACAAGAAAAGTACAGCTAATCATCTCCCCAGATTAGCCATCTCCTCTCTAGTCTGCTCATTAACCTTCTTTATATTCCCCTCAAAGGAAGCATTGTAGGGACGATAAATACTCTAGATATTTTTCTCCAGTTAATGTAGACTGCATGTCCTGTAAATAATGAAGAGCTGTGGTCATGACACTTGGACCTATACAGATGAGGGTCCCAGTGAGCCCTGTCTTTTTCTTCCCTACCTTCAAACAAATCTCTCAGCATCCTTTCTTCTGTTGTGAAGCCTGAGGCTAAGGCATGCTTGAAGTGGGCTAGTTCAGAAGCCAAAGTCCACACCATGGGTGAGAGCCATAAAGCATTCTGGTTAAGGCAGACTTCTGAGAGAGCTGCCTGCGTCTGCCTCTTTCTGCAGAGAACTGAAGATGGGAGGGATTGGCTGCTCTCAGAAGTGCATGGAAATAAAATAAATAGGTGTTTTCTTCTTTCTCCTATCACATTCTGATTTGTGTGGCAAACATGGTCTAGATGTGGCCCTCTTTTACCGGCCACAGCATGAAGTTTTGGTACACACTGTTCACCTCATATGTCAGTCCTGGTATGGAAAGTTGTATGGTGGCAAGCAGGGAACCATATGCTTCTCCCCATACTGGCTTAATATCTGTGAGGAAGTGTTCTCTGACACTGTGGCCATGGTCCATGGCTTCAAGAGATAATACGCTGTGCCATCTCATGATAGTCCAAGGGGAGGCTCTTAGTTTCAATCTGAGAAGTGATTCTAATATTTCTTTGGTCTCCTATTAGGGCATTAAAGAGAGAGGGAGAAAGCTGTGCACCAAAGGTTTCCTTACAAAAGGAAACTGTGACACTTCAATATATGACTTCTTATAGAAGGAAAAGTGTGAATAAACAGTGGTAAGAGGACTGTGGAGAGTTCAGTTTTATTTCCTGAAGGCATCTTAAAGCTCTGAGATTGCACAGTTTTCTAAAGATGAAAGAGAGCTCTGATATTCCCAATAAAGACCCAGTCATTCAAAACAGTGTCCTCAGGGGAACTGGCCATGTGGTCTGGAGAATTTCCAGTACAACTAAAGGCAACCAACCAATTTGGAAAACTGTGCATTCTGCATTTTAGCAGTTGATTCTAAGTCTAAAAGATATTGAGTACATTCAAGAATTCATCGTCAATCTTCAGACTTTGATGCTGAGGACATTGGATGTGCTTTTACCTATTCTTGGTACCTGCACGTGGCTTTTCTTGGAGGATCTTCATGGTCCTAAGCTTTGAGGAGCAATGTCTCTTGCATCCTAAGGGAAGCAGTTACTCATCTAGATCAAAACAAGTGCCTAAGGATAGGATTAAGGGGCAGGGCACCATTAACTACCACAGAACTCTCAAATGTTAATGTATTTTCTCTTCTCTGACCTACTTAACAGCTTTAACAGGGTGGCATTACCTTTCACTGTCTGCACATACACCAGGCGTTTTTTCTTATAATATTATTGCAATAGCTTCAGGATGGGGAAAGTTCCCCTGTATGACAAGTATTTTTATTCAATTACGATATGCAACATTCAACTAAACTGCATTGAAAAGCATGTCTCTTTACTAGCAGAGACTGTTTATATACTAAAATTCTACAGTGAAGGTCTGTGACTCATAAAAGACGTGTTATGATAGAAATATTACATTGTTATATTTGCTATAAAATAGAAACTGGGACTGCTATTTCAGTATTTTTAATAACAAGTTTTTGTCTTCACTATATGTGATTTTCCTATTTCTAAGTTTGGGAAAGTATTATTTAGGTGAGACATATATATTAAAATTAAACATGCACCCATAAAGCCTTTGACAAGTTATCAAAAACTTATCAGTGCCATAGCTGCTGTTGAGTGGAGAGTCAGCAAAGGCAGTAAGACCACTATAATCTTTTAGACCATGCAGGTTGCCCAGAATTGCCAAGAGAAAGGAAAGACAGGGAATCTCTTCATCTAGGTGAATGTCAGCTGGCTTCAGCATTGTCACAGCATGCCTGCCTGCTTGAAAACTTGGCACAAAGGCACCCATGGTTCACCAGTTTCCAGGATCTCCAGTCAGCCTGCTGAAATGGTCCAAGGAGAGAACCTGAAAGCTGAGGGCATTCACCAAATTTGTAACAGTTGGTAACAAACATCAATATTTTATTTCTGCTCTTTACTCTGGGTTCTTCTGTTTCTGAAAAATGCTGGCACCATAAAACACCATTCACTCAGTAGATTTACCAGGTGGAATATAACTGATCTGTTTCTGTCAACACAAGAGGGAGCACAGACACATCTATCAAACTGACACAGTACCTGTACTTGATGAGCTCAGTGGAATGAGTCTTCCACCTCCAGTTTTTGTAATGCCAAAGAGTGATGAATCAGAGATATTTCTGACATCTGAAAGCAATTCAAGGTGAGAGAACCAAGACGACTGGTATTTGCTAGTCAGAACTATAAATAAACTTTTCAGTGCTAAGACTCCTACAAAGCTATTTAAATAGGCCAAAATTTTTTGGATTACTATTCCCTAAGGAAAAGAATACTATCTTTATTTTAAAGTGTGTCATTTCTTCTTAGATGCAGTCATGCAGACAGCAGGTAGAACTTTGCCTTCCTTCATAGCTATGGTGAATCAATCTTTTTTCCTCATGCTATTGATAGCAATTTCAGACTTCACCCAGTGCTTTCTGTTTTTAGAATTAGAGGAATTAATTAAATTGATGGGATTTTTTGCAGTGAATCATCTTCTTAGAAAGGGTTGTGAGTCAAGATATTAGATTGTAGTGACATTAGTATATGTTTAGTTGATGACTAGGTATATACTCTAATTGGAAGTCACAGCATTTCAGCAGAAAAAGTGACTCATGATTACTATATAAATTATTAATATGTAATAGTCATTTACAGATAATGACATATAAAGATTTCTGTATGTGATGGGAGAGACAGCAAATAACTTGAAAAAGAAATGAAGCCTAGCCTCTCTTTTCAGACACTACAATATCAGCAATATCAGTAACATTAGTGGTTTGGCTGGATTTACACAGATCAATATGAGAATGATTGAGGACCTCAATGGAAGTTAGCACTTCTGAAGAGTCAAGATTAAATGTGCACCAGCTATATTTCCACAAAAACAAACAAACAAAACCAACAGTGAAGTAGCCAAATATTCCTTGTTGATCTATGAGAGCCATCTAACATGACATAAAAAGTAAACTATATATAAAGGCAAGATTTAAAAGGTAAATGACAGTAAAGAGAAGTATTTGTCTTGTTTGCTACAGCAATGTACATTCTGCAGAATGCATTTTTTTGCTCTGACAGAACATTTGACACATCAACAGTGAAACATGTTCTGGGAGATCGTGTAGACAACTTCTACAGATTAAGTATAGTGATTTTAATGGAGTTGATTTATGCCAACATACCCAAGTCCAGGAAACTTTTATAAAGGTCATCTCAGAAACATGATTGATCATATGATGGAAGAACGAAATACAAGAATATTTTACCTGTCCTGTTCATGTTTCTATAAAACATGAATAAACCTTCAAACTACATTATATGAACAGACAGAAAGGCAAACTGGCGTGTCTGAACTTTTCCTTTAGTTATTGTAAATCCAAGATATTCTTGATCACTGCTTGAGTGATTACACTTGATTACAGTGAGTGAAAAACTTCTTTTAAACCTCAATTCCCAGAAAAATTCCTGATAGAAGAAACCAAAAGACTGGAGATAATTGCAAACAGTAACTGCTCATTCTTTTTCCCGAAATGTCCAGTCTTGGAGCATAACCATATTTGTCTCTTTACCTGCTTTGTACTGAATCAATGCATGCATGATTTAGCACAGCTATGAAAGACCTACTCTTTTGTATGGAGGGAGCCAAAACAAATACAAAAAAATAAGGTCAATTCTTAGATCTTTTGTGTGCAATAAATAACACTATCATTTGATAAATGAGATATTACCTATTAAATATGAAGGGCAGAACCAACTCTAGGAGAAAAAGGGAAAATTTTTTTTGATATATCATTTCTTCAACTTTAAGTTGACACTGACATCAGTGTATGTGCAACTTTTAAATACTGGCAAAGAAACAATCAAGGATATAAAAAGCACTAGGGTGAATGCAGGTGACACTGTTTTGTAATACCCGCAAGATATTTAAACTATTCTTCTCTGTGTGTGAATACTTTTTTAATCAATTTACTCAGTTTTTCCATCTGAAAAGTACTTTTGATTTAACTGTGACTTTTGTTGCATGTTTGCTGTTCAGAAAATTTATGTAAATTGAATTCTGCCTGGGAGAACTATTCTTCCTGCTTATCGTCTTTATTTTGCTATTTATTTTTCTGCTTTTATTACAGAAATAAAAATAATTAGTTGAACAAATTAGAAACAAATTTATTCTATTTTTCTTCTTGGATAAACTGATAGTTCAGGTGCATAGACATAGTCATATTTAAAAATAAAATAAAAAACAATTATACAGAGAAGGGTCCATTGATGTGGTTATGGCTAGAAATAAATATTTATTAGACAGAATTATAACCTTGTAATAATCCTAGAAAATGTAACAATTAATATAGCTTTAGTTGCCTAAGGAGATCCATTGTCTAGTATAGTCTTCTTATAGTCAATTAAATGAGGAAGGAACTCCCAGTTTTTGAAATAGAGGTCCTTGGTAGATGAAATCAATTGCCATTTTGTAGATGCCTCTTTTTACCTCTGCCTGTTGTGCAGGTTGGATGGCTATCTCAAACTGGAAAACTAACGTTAGATTAGATATATTTAGTCAAGTCTTGCTTCAGGGAATTAAAAAAAAGTTAGTGCCTATAACTGAGCAAGAACTGGATCTGTGATTCATTTCACCTGTGCAACTAAAAAATGTAAGTACTCCCCAACGTAGGTATTTAAATAATCAAACCAGGATAAAGATTTTTAAAACCACGCATCCATGATATATGTTAATTATGTACATCCATGGTATACGGTTAGATTCCAGCCATATTGTCTTATGCCTAGACAGCATGTTAGCATATATTACTGAAGATATGCCATAATACTGCTCATCACGGTAATTCTATCTGTCTATAGAAGTCATAAAATGGCCACCTATCAGTCTTTTTCTGCTGTAAGACTCATGGAGGTTTAGAGGGTCTCTCAGATGCCCCTCACTCCTTGCACAAGATTACACCTGCTGAACAAGAGATAACATATATTATAAATAATTCCACCAAACTCCCAAATCTCCTGTAGTTCTGATTTTTGATAATGTATTTATCTTACCTTCTATCAGCTTCCCAGTCTGCTCTGCATTGCCCCCTGGCAAGATCTTGGCAATGTAAGCTCCAATTTCCCCACTGCTTCCTGGAATTTCTGTCCCACCTACAACTCGGATTCCCAGTCCATTGCCTGTGATCAAAAAAAAAGAAGAAAAACTTTAGAGCCAAAGCAATGAATAATTCACTGGAAAGAAAGAGAGAAGAAAAACTCATCAGAGTGGTTGGAAGATTAAGGTTAACTGCAGTCCCATCTGCCACTTCCCCAAAGAAGTTGGGTAGAAGCATTATATTAGAAAAAGACCTTGTGTAACTACAGAATGCCTGACAGCACAAATAACTGATTCACTAAAAATTACATCTTACCTTCTTCCGACCACTTTACTGTACTGTAAAAGGACTATTTGCATGGCAAACTTATTTCAAGTAAACCATAATTTGCATTATTAATTAAATTGCATTACACTGCTAGAAATTCATGTGAGATGTGGAATCAAAGGATAGCTTTATCATATGCCTAAAACATGGATGCAATTTCACTGAGCTTTTAGAATCACATAAATATGGAGAGAGGCAGAGATCATTGAGCTCCAGCAGCAAAGTTTGTATATATACATGAACCTGTATTTGGCAGATGTTATTATTTTTCTGAAATATTTGCTTTTAATTGATATCTTTTACATCAAAGGATGTACAAATGGAAAAATGCCTGTGTAAAGCATCATCAAATCTAACATATTTTCTCCCTTTTTAAAAAAATTACAAAGATGAAAACATTTTGATCACTTTGATTATTTTAGCTGGAGAGAAGCAAATCACTGATCTGCCTTATATATAGAGCAATGAGTGAAAACAAAAGCTTAAAAAATAGTTTCATAAAGCTAATATTATGTGTTGCCAATGCATTTTCATGCTATCTTGCTTTATAAAAAAAAATTATTCTTATAAAAGAAAAACAAATTTCTTCTTTGAATAAAAAGAAAATTTCATATGAGATGATTCACACTTTGATCTGGGAATGTAAAGGCTAATTTTTACACCTTTGTTGTAATGGCTAAATAAATAATTTTAAATTTATTAATTTAATAAGCCAAACCTGCTGAGTGATTAAACTAATCAGCTATAGGAAGTTCACCACACAATCTCTTTGTAAAGCTTTATCTTTTTTGATTAAGGGTTTTCCTCATAATGCTATTAGGATTCAATAAGTCAGCTCTCAGATTGTTTTAGAAGCAAGGTAGCCACATTGAGTTTCTGTCCAGGGAAGTTTCTACTAGCTTTTCTATCCCAGTTTAGCTAAATCTATATCTGTTTTGTCTCCACTTTCCTCATCATTGCATATTAGATGTATTCCAAACAGGCATTTTTTTTTCTTTCAGAAGATGCCTGGTGTTCAGATACCTTAATGGATCCTGGCCAGCACAATATAAAGGTAAGGAAAGACACTCATGACTTAAAGGATTTGGCAGGAATTACTTAATGTGGGAAAAGCTCATTCCAGTACTGCAAGCCTAGACCAAAATGGTGTATCCCTCCAATATACTGAAAAAAATAAGTAAGTGGGTGAGAACAACCACGGAAAAATAAAAAAGAGGAATTAAAAGGAAAGATATAAGGGTTGTTCTTACAGCT
>JAOXNG010000001.1:10302483-10315627 GCA_028566535.1 Scolopax minor | reverse complement strand
CCTCTTCTTTCAATTTAAAAGCATTACCCCTCATTTTATCACTACATCCCCTGATAAAGAGTTCCTCCTTTTATGTCCTCATATGACATAAGTCATATCTGTTCATCTAATCTAATTTAAGATCTCTACAACACAAAAACTGTAGTCTAAGTTAGTCACCTCATGCTCGCTTTATAATCAGTAGAGGAATATAGCCATATCTAAAACGTGATTTATTTAAACTATTTCAACTTCTAATTAATTGCCCTTTGTAACTGCCTGGTTCTACAGAAATTATTAAAGCTATCCATACTTTTGATAGCCAGCGCAGAGAAAGGAGCACATATAGGGTCTTTATTTTCTTCTGAGAGCTGTTAAGATAATTTATGCCTCACCTGTGAAGCAAAACCTTAAACTGACATTTCTGCGTTATTAACTTTTTCTAATGTCCTTGACAAGTTGTATCACCGATGACATGCATCTCTGAATGTCTCATTTTCTAGTCCTTCATCAGGAAGTGCTGACCTGCATTACTTATCTGCAAAACAGAGGGATTTCTGGTTTGACTTCTGTGAATCTCGTTCTTATATGCCTGCTTTCCTGCTCTCCATGGGAGCCTGGGGCCTGACTTCACCCTAACAGTGAGTGTTGCAGTGATATGTTTCTGCAGCCTTTTCTGCAGGAGAGCTATGAAAGTAAATTGGACCTTCATAACCACATTGCCCTCTCAATTACCTCCACTCTTATTAGATATCCTTCCATAGATGCTCATACACTGACAAATGCATAAACAACTGAGATGCCAAAAAGGGCTCATGGATATTATTTTAAACACACAGACTAGCACGTTTCAAATTAAGTTAATTCAGACAGAAGGCACATAAACATGGAATATATGCTCTGTATATCTACAAAATGTTTCTAATAAATACATAAATTTTGGGTTTATTTATTTATTTAGAAAAGCAGAATTATATTATGTTATTTCTAAGATTACTATTAAGACACAGACATCTCTCCGTCCCTTTATTTCCATTCCTGTCCTCAGTTACTGCCATATGACTTCACTGCAAAATCTCAGATATTGTCAGGCTGTTACAGCTCTGTCCCTTTCTGATTATGGGATTTTACCTTCTATGCCATGTCTCTGATAAGAAAAGAGTGTTTGAGGGACTGATGGCCATTAATTAGGGATTAGATCCTTCCCCAGTGATGAGTGTTAGAGAAGGGTATTGGGTTTTTGTGCAAAGCATTATCTCAGTTCTTCACAACATTAAACCAAAGAAACAGGATAAGTAATCCTCTAAGAAAAGAATATGAGGACAAGGGATGGGTTACACTTCTCACCCTCTGTCTTTGACTAGTTTATTGCATTCTACACAGACTGTGACTATATTTAATGTGTTTTTAAACTGATTAGTAATCACATATTTACAGCACTTCAGTATTTTGTTGTACAAACTGATTATGCGGAACTTGCAGGTGAAAGAACCCTAAATATATAGGGTTATTTTTTTAGAGCCTTTAGCAGTGAGGGATTGATATAGGAAAACTTCTAATTCTCTTCCTCTCTCTTGGGATAAATACCCCATGAGCTGGCATGCTGCAGAAGTGTTGTGTTGTATGAAGGAATTCATAATCTTTATGGAGAGTATGAGGCATCTCTGACGTGTGTGCAGCATTACAGCTACCCTGTCATCCTCTTAGCAGTTTCACTGACATCACCACCGAGGTGAAGATTAGGGTTACAGTCTACTGCCTACAGTGTAATTGTTGTCTTTACTATAAAGTTCACAGCTTTTTCTGAATTGCTTCTCTGCCTTTTATTTTTTCATCAGAATTGAAGAGAGAACTCCACAACATGAACAGTCTGGCTGATTTAAGGTACATTTTGCTCCCTGGAAACAGAGAATAACCTACCTTTGGAAAGGGAAGAATTACTTGTGACTCAGCCTAATTGAGGCAAAGCAGCGAAAATTACCTGTGACTGAGTGCACTCATTGTCCCTGTACACCTACTGTCTGCCTTGCTGGATTTTCACCCAGTGTGTCTAAACAGCTTTCTGATCAGGAATAACACTACATAGGGCTTTGTCTTTGTAAAAGTTCCAAAGGCATTTCCAATGCTTCTGTTACCTTCAATAGCCATGTCCTCTTCACTTTTTCAGATATAACTATGACATGTTAAAATACAAAAAAGAAAATGTGAAAATGATGGCAGTATAAAACAGTGTTTACACACTATGTTAAGGATCTAAAAGAAACAAGGGATTCTCAGTAAAAACAAACCATGAGATTGTAGTGTGTTAAATACTGCAACATTATCATTCACTGATCACTACCATCGTTGCTTTGGCACCTCAGCATAACCATGATGCCAATTCTTTCTCTCTTTTTTTTTTTTTTTTTAAATGCAAATTATCAATCAATCTTTGCAGAGAAAATCCTTGGCAATTCCTTCATATCTATCAGCACCACACTCAATGAAAAGAAGAGCTGTGACTTCCAGGTGATCACATATGCTAAAAAAACAAGAATCCACAAGATGGAGGTCAGCTAGAAGTATACATTCATTTTTCATTCAGAACTACTAATCTCTTGCTATCACAATCTCAGCACAGTTCCTCGTTCCTTAAACACCTCGTTCACATGCTAAAATTTGCAGTAAATACTTTTGTGTGCAAACTTATGCCAGATTATGTAAGAGGCATCAAAGGCATCTGTACCTCAGAGCCAGTTTTCATTAATCAAGAAAGCAAATAAACAGAATGCACGTGAACATAATACGTAGTGATGCAGCCCGAATTTTAAATGATGTGGAACTATTCTTATTATTCATATTCATAAGGGAACAATTTCTGTATCCACAATCAGGCAGTAACGTCCACTATGGTAATTATGTGGTAAGATCTATGGAATTCAAACTTCAATGGTGAGATTGGGATGAAATTCAAGCTTGCCCTGTAGTTACAGCTGTGGTATAGCTTAATACCAAGGCTGACCCAGAGCAGTGAGTCATTAATGCCCAGGTTCACCCAGGAACTCCCCAGTGAGATGAGGTGATGGGCTGATCCATTGGCCAGTTTCCCAGCAAAACAGCTATCAATAGTTACAGGAGTTCTCCAAGTGGGAACTGTGGACTGTTTGGGAGATTTCCCCATCTAACTCCTCTAGCTCCAACCTCTAGTTGAGGCACACTATTTGTATACTTAAGATGTGTTCATTAATTCCCCAAGAAGAGAATTTGTCTGTCTCGGGCATCTCCCCAGGCAACTCCTGCTGTTGAACTGACCAAAATGCACATACATCCTTTAACTTATCGGTAGAAACTAATCTTGCATGTGCAGACATGATCACAAAGAACAGGCTTTTGCGCATAGGTAAGATGGGATGTTTTGTATATACTGTAAGATAATCAGAAACAATGGACCAGTTGGCTTGTAAGAATCCAGACACACAACAGTGCAGGAATCTCATCTGACACAGCAGAAGATGCTGCTGCAAGGATGGTTGCAACAGAAATTCCCATTGCCACCTGGTCAGCGACTGGCTGTTCTCTTGGGAGATCTGGCTCCCCATGTGAGCTTTATTGAGGGTTCTTGTGTTCTTTTAACACAGACTTTTCCTGTGCCTGGGCAACAAGTATAAGGCAAACAGTTAAATAAAATGACTCAACACCTCACTTTAGTACTTTTGATAAGAAAGAGAGGGGAAAGGAGAAAGGGAGAGCAGAAGAAGGAAAGGAAGGAAAGAAACAAAGAAATGGAAAGAAACTAGCCAGCCAACCAACCAACAAATTATGGCATCTAGATCAATATCCAATAATCGTGTAGGGAGGGAGCTGTGGTGTATAAGATACTTATTGATTAATTTGTCAATATTTTAAGTAACTGTTTCTGTATAATAGATTTCTAAGTCAGCTTCTGGTTAATAGTAATTGTCTGGTTAATAAACAAAAAGATACTTGCTATTAGTTAGTGGTTATTACTATTAGATAGTGGTTAATCAAAATTGAGTTTTAATAAAAGTGAATAAAACCCCTAAGTGTGGCTCTGGGAGAGGTCATTTGTGAAGATGAAAGTTAAGCAGAAAGCACTGCACATTTAAAGAGAGCTGTGTACTTTAATCCTTCAGACATCGAGAGGGGGAGGAAGGGAGGTATGAAGTCAAGATGTACAAAGAGTGAAAAATACATCAGAAAAATATATCAGAAATAGTACCCTATTTCCACCTTTGCCTTTTTTTGTACAAGTCACGTTTAAGTCTTATTATAGTTGTAGATAAATCTATACATACATCATATAGAAGTATGTCTGTGCAGGTCTCCATGGGTGTATCTGGACAAAAAACAAAAAGTATGACTACAGCTTGTAAACACGTATCCAAGCTTGCTTGCTCCAGTTAGAATTTAGGTACAATACAGCACAACTACAGCAGCAAGCAAACCTGGTGTGGACTACAAAACCTTTGCAGCATCCTGAGTGAATATTTGATCCTGTGTGATCTCATGCTGTGCATGGCATTAGTAAATGGGAAGTCACTATCTACATCTTGGTTCTCCACTCATTGCTTACAGGACATTTACTGTGATACACAGTATGTTGCTGTGGTTGCCAGTACGAGAGCTTGCACAGAATATGGAATAGGCACTTTGGAAGTCCAATAAGAATTGCACGAGGGTAAGTAACTTTACACACGAGAGCAGGCCTTCAGCAACATTAAATGTGTTGTTGTAATGCCACTTGTTCTTGAGTAAGGGAACGGCTTACCTGCAGGGGGATGATTCATTACCTGCAGGGGAAATTCTCCACTAGGATGTCAAGGAGCCCCATGGACTGACAGGACCAGGCGTAGCAGAGGCTAACACAACAGTGGACCCAAGGCTTCTTTCAGATAATGCTATGTGGGTGGAGGGGTCTTTATGCATCCTGAAATCACCAGTGGGTGTTACGCTGACTAGCAAGAAAATACCTCATAACATATACAGAACGCTAATTTAACACCCTAAACATGAGGTGGATACTGGAGGTGGAAGTGATCAAGATTTTACTGCCAGAAAACCTGTGAAAACAATATTTAGCAATTCAAGCAAGTTTGTGCCACTTTCTACTTAATGCTCAAGAAAACACCAGAGCTGGAAGTTGGTAACTACTGCTGCACAGAAACAGTTTGACACACATTATTATAATTTTTTAAGCAAGTTAAAAGAAAGTCTGATGGTTTCAGGGCAAAACCACTTAAAGCATGTACCTCTGAAAGGAGACAAACAGCATATTAAAAACGCTTTGAGTTCCTTAATAGTACTAGATGTGAGAAAGAGTGCAATTCCAAAAGCTCAAACAAGCAGATCTCACCTGTGCTAGATCCTGTAACCTGCAGCCTTTTACAATTTGATACATGAAAACACGACACTCTGTGCCTGCGCACAGTCCAGGAGGAATCACAGAATCACCTAGGCTGGAAGGGACCTTTCAAGATCAATGAATATAAACTTTGCCACTTTCATCTCCTTTGCAAGTGGACTCAGACTTACACCAACATTTGTGCCAGCATTAGGGAAAAGAGAGTAAATCTGAAGTCCTGTGATAAATGTCTCTATGTGAAGATATCACAGAAAAATGGGATCTGTTTGTTCTGCTACCCGGCTCTGTAAAATAGTTCCAGTAGAGAAAGAATTCTCATTTCTCTACATGTTGAACACCTACACAAGCCTATTTTATAGAAACTTCTCATGCAGAGAATATAGTTATATAAAAAGCTACAGCAAACCAGACTGCTCATATGTGCAACACAACAGATTTCCCCTCTGTTTTTAATGTCTGTATAGCTTATGTATCTTGAACAGATGTTGTGACCCTTTTTCTGCACTGCTGCTTTCTGTTATTACCAACTAGCAAGATCTAAAATGAACACTGAATTTCCTGCTGCATATGACACAGGAACTATTTTTAATACTGCAAATCTTTTGCATGGCTCATGCTAATCAAATTAATTATCAAGTCTCATAGAGAGTTGTTGTTTTTTACCTGAAACTGTGTGATCCTTTGGGTCTCTCAGCAGTTTGAGCCTTGCATGAGGGAAAATGTATTGCAGGGTCTTCCCATTTATCTGAGGAAGACAAATGTGCATGTCATAAAAAGATAAAACAATGTCAATTGTATCAATAATTTTAGACAGTTGGAACAGAAACAAGCAAACAAACTTATTTCATCCAGAGAAATATCACAACTTCACAATTCAAACACTCTCTTGAGTTTCAAGACATTGGTGAGACTGCAAAACCCTTCTGCAGAAGAATGGAAGAAATAATCTTCCATAAAACCAGATTAATTTTGAATATAGCTTTAGTTTCAATTTTCATTTTCTAATGACAAGAAAATGGTCACTGTCTTCTGTAGCTTCTATTAACATTAATATTTTGTTCAAGCAATGTTCAGGAGAATGAAATGAAATATAATTAATGTAATAATTATAAAATCCTGTTCCTACAGACCTAAACAAAATGGTGGTTGAACGTGTAAACATCCATGAGTTATTGCTGCAGTTTCAGCAAAACCACATATTCCAATCTACCCCTTCATTAAATTTCAAAAGCCTTTTGAAAGACCCAACCTTAAACTTTTAGGACTATCTTTTATATGAAAATGTGCAACTTTCACTTGGGCTGATACTGGAAAATGACAAAGCCGAAAGAAATGCATCTCTCCAACAGGCACTAAAGAGGCAGGTTCCCAGCTGGGATGATCCCACCTGCCCCACGCAAGGGCACGGGAAGGGCCACGCAGCAGAGGCTGACCCACTTGCCAGGGACCAGCACTTTGAGCCCACAGCAAAGGGCCTTTGCAGAAAAAATGCTTGTTGCCACATTCTCACGCCTCATAACTATCACACGTCCTCTTTGCCTGTAGTTTTGGTCTTTGGGATGCAAGGGAGAATCCATCCTCTCTCTGTCTCTACTGCACTGGTGCTGAGTGAGCACTGCACTGGGATGGACAGTCAAAGGGATGGGACTTGAAGCAGGGGGCAGATTCATAGAGCCAATGGGACAGTATTAATCAGCATGGATATGATGCAGTTTGAGCATATCAACAGCCTGCTGTCAATGACTTATTACCATTATTTATATTTAAGTAGCATTTACAGGGATCAAGCTCCTCCTAAACTAAGCACTTCAAACCCAGTTTTGGCCCTGGAGAGTTTGTGATGTTAATGGTCAGCACATATAAATAGTGGGAGAGGAAACAGAGAAGTTAAGAGACTCGCTTAACTCAATCCCACAGTGAACAGAAGAGTTTATATATCTTTTTTTTGTAATTCAATTTCTTATCCAGTGGATGACATTGCATCTAGAAGGCTGAAATCCTGTATCACACGGAGAGTGGTATTGACGGTAATTATCTCAGACAAAAAGGAGATCATGGATTTGGTAGTGGACAAGCACTCCAGAATAAATCAGAACTTGAGATCAGGCAGATTTTAGGACTTACCATGGAATTTTGCCAGGACATAGGATCTAATACTACCAGAAATGTATAAAGTGTCCCGAGACTTCCATGTCCTGAGTCCACTTCTCAGGACTTTTTTTCCATGAAGTCCTGAGACTTCCTATCCAAATGGATAGGAACATTATCAGAAATTCAGTAAGTGTAATTTAACAGTAAGAATAATGTCTTTGCCACATGTATACAAAATTTTCCTGCTTATATAAGATTGCAAAAAATCTGGAAAAATATGTATCAAATTTTATTTTTAATTAAATAAAAAAAAATGCAATTAAAAAAAAGCAGTATGATCCTTAGCTGGGATCCATTTTGGTGGGAGCAATTTCATTTAACTGAGGAACACTGCAGCTTCTAAACTTAAATTAACATTGTTTTTAATTGCACTATCATAGCTTTCTTTGGCCAGATTGCTTTTTTGAATAAATAATAATCCAATAATATTCAAAGCCATAATGTACATGATTTGCTGCCAAATTTATCAGAAAAAATAGACTGTCTCCTACTTTAGTCTATTACTTCCTCATTACTTTCACTTCCAGAATTTTATGATAAGTATAAATCTTGGTGATTCATATAGTTACAAATAAAAGCATTAAAGTTTATTAGCATTCAGGGTAGCACATTATTTTTTATTGTTGGTGGAAATCCGTACTTAAATTGAACATGTCATTAAGCATTTACCTTCAGAAGAGTATTTGTCTGAAATGGCAGCATAAATAGGAAAAAACAGTGGTTACTGTAGATAATGGAAAAAACAGTTAAGTTGTTTTTGAGGGCTAACTTTAACCACTAATGCCATACTGATATGAAATCTACTAGTCCATTTGAAACCCTATAGAATTATTTTGTGTTGCCAAATGTCCACATCTACCATCATCTGAATGTATTCCAGGGTCCCTTCTAGCTGACTTTTCCCTCAGTTCCCCCAGTGAAGATACAGAAGGACACCCCCAAGGATAAACAATCCTGACAGTATAAGTCTGTGCTATGGCACAAAAAGGGGCAGTCCCTCTGATGCAAGGAATAGAGGATGTGTAAGTTCCCACAAGCCCAGGTTTATGTCACAGGGCAAAAAGTGACTTGATCCCACTTCTTTGCTATAAACCCCAAAGATTCCTGCCATCTGTCCTTGTCGTGGAGATCCTTTCCTCACCTTTTTGGGAGCATTCCATATGCTTGAGTAACACCTCTTGCGGTTCAGCCCTGGCAATGCCACACTCTACTCATCACACACACATTTTGACTCTCCAGTGTACCTTCCTCTCTGCGCTGACAGGGACTCGGGTCACTGTTATTCTGCACATTACTCAGTGGGCCCTTGGGGGTTGCATCCCAGTGAGTTAAATGAAAACTGGACTATAAAGTATTTCCTCCAGGAATGTGAGCTCTGGTCACGCGTTTCATGTTATTAGTCAGATCAAAGGCCCTTCAAAAAAATTGAATGAATGGCAAATAAATGTGCTGAGGTTTTCTAACACTGTTACAGAAACTCAGTTTAAACATACACTTTATTTTCCCTTTGTTATCTTTACATGGTTGTCTAAATAAGAAACACTATAAAAGCCTCATATACAGGAATTTTATAAGGGCAATTAAAAAGGATAAATTTCTTTAGTGCTGTATTTAAGTCTAAAAAATAAAATGCATCAAGTGTAGTTTAGTATTCCAGGCAAAGACTGCAGCAACAGGTATAACATATTAACTGGTCTTTGGATCAGGTCATCAAAGCCACAGTAATTTCTGGTTTTAAGTGGTTCTGCACCTCCGCTTCCACCAATATCTTAAACAGGGCCCAATAATGTGTATCTCAACAGCTACGTCTGGCAGAAGTCCTTTAGGAAATACAGTCCTCAAGGAAAATTTTGCCTGGGTTAGGTACCCAGGAACAGGATGGTGGATGCTCAAGTTGATGGGTCAGACAGTGTCTATCCTAATTTCCAAATACAGCAGGTACCTGCATGATCACACAAGTCCTGTGAAAGCCAGCACCAGGAATTTCCACAGCAAAGGTAATCCTGCCCCTTTGGACAGCTACATTTCCTCTGTGCAGAGGAAGATGGTTAAGTTCTTTAGGAATCCTAAAGGTGGAAAGTTCTCTCTACTGATAGATCCCTGATGACAGAGATATTTTGCAAAAGAAGTACTGAAGAAAACATTAACAAATACAACGTTCCTGCTCATTAATAAATTGCAAAGTGAGTGGTCTCTGCATCTACAATAGGTCAGTACAGAACTCCCCCTCTTAGAGTCATTTTAACATCCCCCTTTTAGATGTCATTCTGGCACGCAGTGAGAACGTTTCTGGGTGACTGAAAAATGAGAAACTGCCTGCTAAATTCCATCTTGAATTACAGTGAGGAGGTGGGTAAAAATTAATTCATTAGATTAGCTGTTTTAGCAATTACACTAAATTTGGACATGTCCTATTTCTCATAGTATTTCCAGAGAACTGGAATCACAAAATGCCTCCCCATCCAAGCCTCAGAGAAAGCAGTTTACTACAAATTCAAATAAAATATCCTTGAAAGTTGGAAAACAATCAAAACTAAGTAGAATGAACTTACAAAATGAGGAATAAAAATTTGCAGGCAGCCTTCTGGATCTCTGTTGCAAATAGCATTTTCTCATTTTAATCCCACTGCTCATGTTATGACCCATTTTCTTGTAATTTCGAAATATGCAAGTACCCCTAAAAAAGCATGACTTAAATTTCAAGGGAATGGTACGGACCTATAAAGCAAGACAAGCATATACTTTTTGAGGGCCTTTAGAAATAGGGGGTTAACATTCAAAAGGTTGCATCTCTGCAGCCCTTGCCTTCTTTTTGTAATCAGAAAACTGTTGCCAAAGTGAACTGATGACAACACACTAGTATTATGATTAGTTTGGGGATTTTGTTCTTCATTAAGGGCTTAAAAAGACCCACCTATGGTCACTGGAAGTTCTGTTTTTAAATCCCCTTACTGAAAAGCTACTTAATCTTCTGTTAATATACTCTCAGTGTCCACCTCCTTGTCATGATCTCTTATTCCTCTGGCACATCCTCCTAATGTTCTTTCACAATCCATTTGAAATAGCCAGTTTAGTTCAGGATACACGAATCATTTCCACAGAAAATAGAAACAAAAATAGCCTTGATGTCTAAAGATTTAAAGAAGTTGCTGCTCAACTGGAAGTGACTAAGCAAACTGCTGAGGTCAACAAGGATCAGTGAGAAATCCGCAATAGATTATGTATTGATTAGCTTTAAAGGATGTTTACCCTCCTCAGGTAAGAAATTCAGAATCACTATTTTGGGAAACAGCTAAAAAACTGCACTGCAATTTAATGTGATTTAAGAATACTATGTAGCACCACAGGAGTTGCTATAGAAACAAATATATTTTAAAACTAATAATACAATATGTGAGCCTAATCTACTAGTTTATAAGAAATCCATGGAAACGTGGAAGTTCATGGTTATCACTCCACTGCATTCTCACTCAAAAGCCCTGGCTTGTGCTTTATTTATAACCTTGAATTGTACAAGCTCTGTGGGGCGTAATCAAGCAATTCTGATGTTATCTAGAAAGGAAATTGATGTTTCACACATGTGAAACTAAACTTTCTGGAGTACAAATATCATAGTGTTAGTAAAATTCACATTTTTTGCAAAGGAAGAAATATGAATGGCAAATTGATAGCCAAAAAGTGTATCTGGAAAATTTGACTGATATGTTACAAGCAGATTAGTGCTACTGATGGATATTTTTCCTTTTGTGGCTGGTTTGCCCTCAGAACAGCATATTAAAGGAATTGCAATGGCTTAATTACTATGCTAACTAGGTAACTGCCATCCTAATTGATTTTAGGAAAGCCTCTGAAACAAAGCAAGCTCTGGGTAAAGGTGGACCTCTTCAGATGGTCAGGAAGAATGATTTGCCATTTTTGGCTGTAGAGTACAATAAGCTTGGACACAACAGCTCTCTGTGCAGAACAGAGTTGCGTATACAGGAGACAGACAGCATGGGACAATGAATTCACCAACTTTTTTTTGTTAAAGAAGAGTCAGGACTGAAAAAGCCTTTAGGGAGTATGAAATTGGTTTGAAAAGTTTTATTTTTCCTGATAGCTTTAAAATATAAAAGGAATGCTAAACAATACCGAGGTTAACATTTATTTACTTGCCCCTATTGCTGAGTGTTTTACTTTCAGAATTAAATGTGGAGCTAATGAAACTTTTTTAAAATGGCTCTGACCCTTTTTAGCTTGTCTTGAAGTAATTTAATTTTAGGATGTGTCTGAAAATTTGATTTTTTAAAGTTATCTCAGTGTTTTTTAAATAAAACAGTTTTTTAAATTATCTTGAAATATGTTTTTTTAAAGTTATCTCAAACAAATGTACACAGAAAATATTCAACATACACAAGCTCTGAATAAATTAAATAAACATTTTGCCAAAGTAGATTATGGATATTTGGTGAGAACTGGCATTTCTCCCTTCTGCAGACACAGTGACACTATTCTGTACCAGTGGGTGAATGAGTACCTAACCTGGATGGAAACAAATGAAGAGGTAACTACTTTAAAGCTTTTCTTCCACATCACTTTTCTTCTGCAGAGCCTTTACATGATATGACACAGAATTATTTAGAACATGTTCACTCTCCCATTTCCATCCCGGATTTTACAAAATCTTTAAAAATGCCTTTGTCGAGATTTCAAAAGTGCTATCTCTATTTCCATATAAACACGTGGATATCATAACAGTTTCCAGGAGAAGAAAATATATTTTCCCTCTGGAAATAAGCCAGGAAACAGATACCTTCAGGCCCCTTAACTTTTGATATGAAAAATGTTGAGCAAAGTCTTTCAACCAGTCCTAATGTAGTGCTACTTAAACGAGAGAAAAAAGTAAAGATCAGACCTTTGTAACTAGTAACTTGCCCTGCAACTGTTTCCAAGGGCAAAAGCTCTGGAGTGCTAAAAGTGAAATACATCTTACTGACCACCTCCACATCACAGAGCTCAGGATAATAAAAATCTTTTTTGTTGGATAAACTTTGTTTTCAAAGCAATTTTAAAATTTTATATCATGATGCTATAGTGGTCAAATACAATTATGTAAGCTAGGAATAATGCATGTTTCTCATGAAGACGAAAATGCTCAGGTAGCTATTTTTTCCATCTATTGCTAGTAATAGTAAGAGTTGTGAAGACTCTTATCCTATTGCAGGATCCTTTATCCTGCAATAAAATTGGTTCATAGAGTGAGTTATTTGAACAGTTTCTTGCAGCACTTGTATCTTGTAAAGCCCGCTTTCTCAACTGCAGGCTCAGTACAATCTAGGTTCTGTAAATTTCAATATATGTTAAACCAGAGGTAGGAAAAGGTGGAAAAATAAAAATAAATGGGAGCTTGTACTGCAAGATATTTGAATTCTTACTTCATAAACCCAACATTCTATTGTCACGTGTCAATGAAAACGCTCACCAGCAAAAGTCTTGAAGAGTGCATGACAGTAGAATATTCATTTCTGTATATTATCTGAGGAATTAACATGAGCAGTATAGGATATTGAGTGCCAGAAAGGGGCCATGCAATACCCCATGAAACATTCAATTGATGCAGGCAGCAGATCAGAGGACAGGTAAGACTGTGGCTGAGCAGCAGAGAGAAAGTTT
>JAOXNG010000001.1:10272784-10287593 GCA_028566535.1 Scolopax minor | reverse complement strand
TCTTTACCCATTCCCTTTAGCACCATTCAATACTGTTTGTGAATTAGTTTCTTCCATAGCTTAAGCCTTATACAAAAGGAAACATTTCTGACTGCCTCATACAGTAACAGTATCTTCAAAATTCACCTGAAAGCAATTATTTTCTTTTTAATTCTTTTTTTCTTTTTGCCTCTGTTATTTGCTGATAAATCTTTGTAACATATTACTCATCTTTGCAAAGTGTTGTGGGATACAAGCTTATATAAGAGATTCACTGTCCAATTATATTAAATGTATATAGAATTACATGTATCTCAGTTACTTTACAATGGGGAAAATATCTCTGGCAGATTGAGTCAGACAATGGGCATCTGTCAAGTTAACAGAGTCAAATTGTCAGAGTTGAGCACTGCTTCTGCATTGAAAACCAAATTCCCAAGTGCTATTCCCATATTCCAATACTGTGGTTTTAGTATCAACTGAAGTTAGTACTGTGAGTGCTATAATACTATAGCCCTAGTCCAGGAATGAACCCTGAAACTGATAAAAAATTAATAATAAATTATCCTTTCTGTGAATTTTAGTCCCACTTGTAAATTAGTCGTGGATTTTAAGAAGATACTTCAACTTTATTTATTTATTTATTTTTTAAAAGGGATCCAAATGAATGGATTTATCTAAATGTTATCTTCCTTGTGACTCATGAAAGTTTCTGAAGAGGAGGTTTCTGTAGCATATTCTTTTGCTTTGGCAAATTTTGGCAACCCAAAAGATTACGAAGTGACAAAATAGAGGAGAAGGTATACGGAACTCTATGTACTGCACAACAGTAAGTCAGACAAGAGAAAGATTCAATATCTGGAGAAACACTAATGGCAAAGCAAGAATTGCTATGAGGTAGGTGTTTAATAAGATTAAGACAAAATCTGTAGATTGATGGTGACTATGTACTATACTGTAACATAATATAGTACATTGTAACATAATTAATACTTCTTAATCAATCAGTTCTTTTCCCCCCTATTGTTTCACTGACAGTCTAAGAGGTATTTTACATATATACAGCACTGTAGATATTCAGAACTTCTAAGCCTAACCTGTGGAAAGTTATCAAATGTTCTATGAAGTCGATGGGCCTTTTGATGCCTGTGCTAGGTGAAGATATAAATATTGTTTGCACATGACGTGCTCTGTCTCCAGCACAGCCTGGTTTTAGACTTAACTAATGTAATAGCTCAGTAATATTTTCTGATATGGAGGTGATGTGACTCTGCCATTGGCAATTCAAAACAGCTACATTAAATGCTACATGTACAAAATTAATATTTTTTAGCTTCAGGATTCATTGATTATGAAGCTATATGTGGCAGTAGAAACAAACATCACTCAGCTTCATATTGGAGTGATGAAGTCCTTGGAATAAATCTTTTTGGACATAATGCAACATCCTTAGCACGGGTTCATTCATGCATAGCAATTAATAATAGTGTTTCTCATCATGTAACACACATATCAATATGTCATTCCCCTCAAACAGAACATCAGATTTTATTTGAAATTCAGATCTCATCTATGGAAAATTTTACTGGACTATAAAGAGCCTTTTCCCAGTCAACAAGAACATACTCTAAATTCTCTTCCTTTGGAACCTAACTGAGAATCCTGGCCAGCAAATACTGGTGAGAAAAATTCAGAACAGTTTATACTTATCAGTAGGATATGCATATGCTGAATTAACACCATCTGTTTTCAACTGATATCAGACTACTTTGCAAACTTTCAGCTACAATTAAAAAAAAAAAACACAACACCAAAACCCCCTCTATGTCTGAAAGAAAGAAAATATTAATCTTGTTTTACAGGGGTAAAAAAACCAACCAAACAAAAAAGGTGTGAGAAAATCTTGGCTTTTTCTACTTCTCCTTCACTACTGACTTCCTCCAAAGAATGGTAGCTGATGAGACTCCACATGCTGAGCCACAGCCCTTGTTTATTCACAAGAGGGAGGATTCATCTGCCCAAGCGCAGACATAATGTACAGAGCTAATCTGAGCTAGTCCTCCAGACTACTGAACTGAAAGAAAGTGCAATTTTTCTTCAGCTCACTCCAGAATCACACCTGTTCCTCTCACTTACTGTAGAACCAGCCGCATGTAACACAGATGTCATCAGTAAATGACTCAAGGCAGAGGAGGTCAGTCTCACTCCCAGCAACTGCAGCAGACTGAATTCTTCCTTTTGGCTTCTCGTGTGGGATCTGTTTTGTAGCAGAGTTTTAATCCTTTTCCCTGTACAGGAGTCTTGCCATCTCTGCTATTCTTCAAAAATGACACCTCTCCTTGGCAATCAAAGGCTCTGAGCTTGGCTCAGTGATCAGGCAGTATTTATTTTATTCTGCTCTCATGATGCTTTACTTCCCTGGTCTAAAATTAAAGGTTGTAGAGTACGCAGAACCCTTTCTCTAAAATATGGTCCATGCTGGGGAAAATTGGCCATGTAACTCCTGCTGTAATGCATAGATTAGACAAACTCACCAAGTGCCCAACCACCTAATTCAGGCCTTTCTATAAGCAGCACAACTAAGCCATCTCTTTGGCTTTTCTGTTCAGCCCCAAATTTACCCATACGGCTGTGCACCTGCAGAACAGCCTGCATCAAATTTATTTCCTCCTCTTTCCATAACTGCCTTAAAATTTACCAATGCAACACATTCTATTGTAGACAAACATACTTCTTTCTCTGCTTTGGTACCATGTATAGCTTTGTAAGGCTTTTCAAGTCCTGCAAGGACAATAGTCCTTCATGGTGGTTGCACAGTTGTCAAAATGCCAGTATTATGCACTATTAGAATAGAACAGAAATAAAAGGCAGAACAGAAACAAAAGGAGGTTTGTGAAACTCTCCTGGGTTGCTGATGCCCAGTTTCCATGCTTCACTCCATTTCAACAACTCACCAGCTTTCTGGTTTGCAGCAAATTCTGTATAATCCCCTCTGCCTCAGGTTGCTTTCTCCATCAGCTCAAGTTGTGAGTCCATTCCTCTCTCTCTTCCACAGTTTCCCTGTGTCTCCTTGAAACTTCCTTCTGCCAGAAACTTTTTGTTTCCCCTCTCCCTCCACCCTTCTTTTTATGAAGCACAAGAAATCCCCCTAAACCAGGCTCAGTGCTCCCAGGGAAGGAGCAATCTCTCTCTCTCCCCACAAGCTTTCAGGCAACCCAATCCTCTCCCTTTTTAAAGGAATGTGACTGAACCTGACAACAAACACAGAATAGATCGTCTGCCGCAGATGGCTAAACTTATGAAGTGTGAAAACCACTCACAGTATGTCCAGATTTTCTATTACACTTTTTCTACAGCAAGAATGTGTACTGGTCAGACCACACAAAACCCCATATTCTCATTCTTATTCTCATATAAGAATGGCATTTCCAGTTAGATATAAACCGATTTCTAAGTGACACAAGTTAAACAAAACCAAATAACCCCTGCTCCCACTCCAGACCTTGAAAGAGTCAACTTTTCAGAGAAGGCATATACTTGAATAAACATGTACAGAAATTTTCCCTACTTATACAAACAGAATATGTTCTCATAGAAAAACAGCTTTCACTATGTTATCTGTTTAAATTTATACCTCTTTTGTTTTTTTCAACAAAATAGTATTTTAAAAGACATTAAATACTTTTTTTTCCCCCCACCTTTTCCTTGTATATTTATATACATCAGACTAAAGTCTGATGATGCTATAACAGATTTAATCCATGGGGCTGGGAAAGAGAACTGGCAAATGCCTCATCATTTCAGAGTATTTAAAACCAGACTGGAGATCAGCACCAGCTCTTCACCAAAGAAATCCAGCCAACGCACTCAACTCAGTCTTGATTAGTTCAACTGTGAAGAAAACAGGGAGGAAGTCTTGATTTTTAGAACCACCACCATCTTTTATTTTTAAGTATAAATGGATATAATTTTTATACTTGATTGTTTTAGCCATTATGAAAAATGGTTTATATGACTAGCACTGAAATCTAGATTCATTTTTAGAAAAGGAAGTGTTTCACTCCTGGATAAATTCAGTCAGATGACAGCCTTGCAGGCAATGTGATATTTAATCAAACTGTATAGGGCTGGGGAAGAAGCAAGCAGTAACCTTTAATGAATTTTCTACCTACTATTTTAATAGCAATTATACTATTTTTGAATCGTGACCTTCCTCTTCCCATTTCTGCTTACTTTGACAAGCAGTACAGGAAGATAGAAATTTGGCAAGCTTACTTTTAAACACTAATGAAGTTAAAAATACAAAAAGGTGGCAGAAAACCAGAAGCTAGTATGAAAGACATGCCATTTGCAGTTTCAAAACCTACATTTGTGTCAAGAAAAAAAAAAAAAGAAACAGAATTTAAACCAACTGCAACAACTGTTTCAAGACACCGCATAAAAATGAAAATTCTTATGTTTGACCCTGGAATCTAGGATATACTTTCACTACAAGTACAAAAGGAAAAAGGTTCTTTTTTCCCCCCTTATTTTCAAAGCCTATGTTATTTGTGTTCCAAACCATTCTTTGTCCATCACTGCCCACAGGTCAAAATAAATCTAAATAAAAAGTAGCTCTGCTTGATTACATGTATATGGACTATACCAATTACACTAAACATGCAGTTCTCACTGTTTTAAAATGTCTAGTGACACTAGTCTGAAGTTAATCTTAGAGAGCAGACCCAGAGTTTACAAATTTTAAAAAAAAAATCAAAACTCTGAAATGTACATAATCATGCAAATGCACATTCTAGACCAGTGGCGGAGTAAGGGCTGAAAAATTAGTCCAGACCATCCAAACTGAATGGCTGTTGAATATACTAGTGACATATCAACTTCACAAAATATTAGGCTTTATAGTCATGTCATTCAATGTTGTTTGCACCAGGTGTATTCATGGAAAGTCAAATGAATGTTCAGTTTTGGGTCCTTCACTACAGCAGGTACTGGAGGTATTGAGTTACTGGAGTGTGTCAAGAGTAGAGCAACAAAGCTCATTGAGGGTCTAGAGCACAAGCCCTCTGAGGAGCGGCTGAAGAAATTGGGGTTGTTTAGTCTAGAGGAAAGGAGGCTGAGGGGAGACCTTATCACTCTCTACAACTATGTGAAAGGAGGCTGTAGTCAGCTGGGGGTCGGTCTCTTCTACCAAGTAACAAGCTATTGGATGAGAGAAAACAGCCTCAAGTTGCACCAGGGGAGGTTTAAATTGGATATTAAGAGAAATTTCTTCACCAAAAGGGTTGTCAAGCATTGGAACAGGCTGCCCAGGGAAGCCGTTGAGCTACCATCCCTGGAGGTATTTAATAGCTGTATGGTAAGCTTTATTTAAAGATGGTAATCTTAAATATATCTTTAAATACATACCTGTATTTAAAAGATGTATGGGTGTGGTGCTGAGGGACATGATTCAGTAGTAACTTGGCAATGTTAGGTTAATGGTTGGACCTGATGATCTTTAAAGGTCTTTTCCAACCAAAACAATTCTATGATTCTGTTTATGGGTTCAAAGCAGAACTGTGTGCAAGTGTGATTTGTCAAATATGTACTCCCTAAAGACTTAAAAATGCAAAAGTGAGTAATGTTTTTTAGCTGGTGAGGATGTCAGAAGAAAATGTTGCAATACACATCTCCAACCCTCCAAAGGTTTAAGAAAACAGTATTGCACAAAACAAAAACAGTGAAGGTTTTACAGTATCAGGATAAACAAGACACAAACACTAGTTAATATTTACTCAGAAAACAGGGAAAAATGGCTGAGCATGAAAAGGGTTCTTCTAAACATTCACTGCACAATGCTACTAAAGCATGTCATGATCAAGAAAGAACTTTAGCTCGGTTTATCAAATTCAGATGGGGATGCGCCCTGATATCCCCAAGGTAAGTACCACCCTGGAAAGAGGCCTTAGCTTTTTGAAAACACCGAGTCAAAGGATGGAAATACAAGCAGCACAGACTTTAAGCAGCTGATTTCTGAAAGTCACCACGCAGTTACAGGCCATAATGATATTTTTAATAGTACTGTAGGGGTAAAGACTGCATACCTGAAACACTAAATGCCTGGATGTCTGCCAGCATTTGATATACAAGAAGAGTTTTGGTCATTAGTTCACCTATATAAAATCTATAGGGGCAGAGTTCTTGTTTCAATTCTTCTCATTTCTAGGTAAATCAGGGTTTGTGCAAGTCCCAAGATCATTAGCACTGAGATCTAAATGACAAACATTAAAATTATTTTTATTTTATCTTTTGCAAATTATGGATAGTTTTGGTATTTATTTAAGGCAAGCAAAGCAATGTCATTTAACTGAAATATTTTGACCCTGCAACAAAGTTAATGCTTAAGAGGTCTCAGGCTTATTAGCCATTAATTTATTTGCCTCTAAGCTAAGACTGACAAAAGTTTGTTGTTTAACATCAATCATGCACTGATTTTAGAGCCTTGGACAGACAACCATAGAGATTATCAAGTCATCTCCCACAATGAAAATTGCTATCACTTAATTTCTAAGTCACCAAGTCAGGAACCTAAATGTTTTTCACTTCATTTTCAGATGATGGTATTTAGATTCGTAGACCTCTGATAATTCCATAAATAAAAGGAAGAACCTGTCTATAAATATTACAGAACTTGTACTACTTACAGAGGCAGCTGTTTGTATTTCAGCTGGAAATATGAAATACTTTAATTTTTAGATTTCTCTTCTGGTATCTGAAGATCCAGTAATCATTCTAGTACATCACTGTATGTATAGCAGACAGGAGCCAGGATGGCTGAATAGTGCTGAAGATTATCTTGACTGACGAATCATTGATGGCATTTCCCTCAGCATGCATTATCTATGAGCTCTCTGTATTACTGTGCAATTCCTTATCATGTTGTTTGAACATCAATTTACAAATAACACTAAGTACTGAGGTAATGATGAAACATTTTCCTTTATCTGCTCTGTTCACTTTCTGGAAAATATTAAATGAGTCGTATCTGACCATAGCCAACATTTTTAATTTACACTGTGCTTCTGCCAGAATATTATTTCCTTCTTATAGCACTTTACAAATTATATATTCATGAAATATAACTACAATGCTGTAATATAATAGTAATTTCAGAGCTGTAAGATGACAAATTAAAAAATGGAATGTATATCCAATATATTTTAGCACAAAGTAACACAAGAAGCTTTTTTTTTTTCAAATTCAAGAATAAGTCAGAAGGAACTTTGTCACTAGGCTCTCCTCCAAAAAGCAAACTTTGAACTCTTTGTAAGACTTAAAAAGAAGATTCTGATGAGGAGAGGGAAGGTGATGCCACTACTTTCTTACATGCTTACAGATCTGGGTCAGAGTATAAGATCAACCTTTTTCATTCAAGAGAAACGAAACACCTACCTCATGAAGCCCCAACACCAAACATTGTTCCTATGCAGCAGTTCTGAAAGAACACTGGAAAAGCACCGCACCACTTTATATATGAAGTATATGGGTCATATACATGAGGAATACACTCCATATCTTGTGAAAAATCATGCGTTTATATGTAAAAAGTATGTGATTATTTGTGCATAATTCTCCAGTTGACCCCAGGAAGGGTAAGCAACATTCTTGTGGTTAACACTTTGGAAACATACAATATGTGAAAATGTCTGCTGCAGACTTCCTATATCAAGTGGAAGAAAAAGGTCAGAAATAAAAAAAGCCA
Source organism: Scolopax minor (assembly GCA_028566535.1). NCBI lineage: Eukaryota > Metazoa > Chordata > Aves > Charadriiformes > Scolopacidae > Scolopax > Scolopax minor. The sequence continues at coordinate 10,279,873 of JAOXNG010000001.1, read as the reverse complement.
GTACTCTGTCCCAACACTTTCTTTAAAGCACTGAATATTTTCTAAAATATAATAAATATGTATATTTTCAGTTCTGTCTTCAGGTCAAAAAAATTACATTTTTTTTAAGAAAACGTGTTGCCTTTAATAGGCAGCATTAAGTAAATATTTAAAAGAGATATTATATTAGCTTTCTGGGGTTAAGCCAAGTTCTATTACAGAGGACAACGTATAACCGTAGAAGTTGACTATTTCATCCTTTCTGAAAATACATGAATTGGTCACTGTCATGGAGAAACATCTGAATTAGGTGGACCTTGATCTGAAATTGTCTTGCAAATCCTGTTCTCAGAAATCTACTCTCCGACTGTTGAACTTCATGCAAAAAAACCAAGTATCTGAAAATCTTCAACTTGTTCTTCAGCCTATTCTTTCTGTATGACCCACACAGGAGAAACTATAGAACATGGATTTCAATTTGTTCTTTCTCAGTTCTCCATTATATTTCCAAACTATGTTCAAACTCCAGATATTCTGAACTGCAGGAAAAATTATTTACAACACATTTATTAAAAAAAAAGTTTTGAAGTTTAATAGTAAATTATTAGTGATACTATAACTTTCAGCAGAAAACTCACAAGTGATGATAATGATTTTCAGACAGATGATCAAGAATACGCTGGTATTTTAAAGCCTTTACATGTTTCTCCCCAGTATATAATTACCAGGTGTATTGAATATACCAAGGTATAATGAAATTTGAATATACCGTATTTCAAATTTCTATGCTTTGTGAGCAGGAAACCTTTCTTGTTACATCTTGTTTCTTAATTTAATGCTCATTCCAGTCTCTGTCTAAAGTAACGTATCAATACGGGTAAGATACATGTCAAAGTAAGTTACTAGATAAAGATAAAACCAGCATCACAAATCTGATGCAAACTTCTACAGTCAGCTATTCTATTAATATCTCTAGTTCAATGCACACATTCAAAGTTATTCTATATATTGAACTCCTTCTAGGCTTTGAAGCAAATGGAGCTGATTATCATTGTCTGTCACTTCCCACCATTTACTTCATTGACTATTCCCAATACTTCCAGAACAAGTCAGACAATTGGAAATTCTTCTCCATTAATAAAGTTTTTTTTATTTTCCTGAAAATATTTCCAGTAGGATCAGAAGTAAAGGAAAAAGCAACCCATGCCTGTTTGTTTTGGTCTTTTTTGTTAAAAATATGGATGGGGAAAAACGTGTTTCAGGAGAATCACTATTTTTTCAGCTTGCCAGCTGCCAGGGCCTCATTTTAACTTTCTCCCCAAAGGCAGCTGGCAAACTATCACTTTTTACTCCCTCCCTTACAGTATAAATATTCATTCTTTTTTTCCTGTTCAAACTTGAAGTTCTCCAATGTAAAATTCAGATTTAAAGGATATTTTCTAATAGAACATTTCCAGTGGAACAGCCTTCCTCCCTGTTCCCCACACTCCATCTTTTATAACATTTTTTCTAACAATCAGGACTGGGAAATTTTGGTTTAAAGAGAGTGCAAAAAAGCCTCTACATATTGGAAACAGTGGAATAATCAGAGTAAAAATAATCATTCTAATATCTTCAAAGCATGATCCACATCTCACTGAATCAACAGACTGTACGATTAACTTCAGATAATTTTATATGAGCTATCTAGTTAATGCTCTACAATAACCCTGAGATATAAACCCAAGCAAGCATCCATGGCTTTAGTGGAAGTCAGTGGAAATACTCAGCTCTAAATTTAAGCCATCATAATAGCTCACAAATGCAATGCTGATTTAAAGTATTTCCTTCTCTCCTACTAGTCCACTTTCTGCTTCTCTTTTTGCATCCTCAGTACACTAGAATAAGCTGGTAAAGTGGAGCAGACACAATTTTGCTGCTGAAATCAGTATTTAGATTAATGGGGGAGTAAGTCTAGTATTGCTAAGAAGTTAATTTGCCTTATCTTGCATAAAGTGCAACATTAATATAAGACTTCTAGTTGTTTAACTTTAAAGACAGTTTACATTTTTTTGCTACTTGAGTTCTATCAAGAGCTGGACATCTCTCTGTTTTCATGGGCCTATGTCTCTTCTCCTTTATCCACCTTTAATTTTAATCTATCATCTTTGGACATTTCTTTCTGAGCTTGACCTATTTGATGGCAGTTCTCTGTGCTTCTTTTCTGCTAACTTTCCTCCCCTTGGTAGCTAAGGTGGCAATTTGGTTGGAGTGAATATTAATGAACTAAAAGATTCATGAAGGCAGCAATCATGCTTGAAAGTAATGACTCCATAGTGAAAATAGAGAAGAGAAGTGACATGAAGAAACACAAAAAGGAGAAAAGAATACAATTAATAAATGACAGGAAAAAAGAATGGAGAGAAGAAGGACCAACAAAAATTGTAAGAATGGATGGAGACAAAACAGGAACATTTGCATATCCAGTGTGAACTGGATGTGAATGACTGGGGAAGTAATAACAAATAAAACCAGAAATTATAATTGTCTTTGTTTATTTTCTACCTTTTACTTAGCCTTCTACAATAAGCACACAAACAGGTAAACACAAAAAACAGAAAAAACCCAACCCTGTTATCAATTTTTATTATTTCCCTTTTCTTTCCTTCATTTATATCTTAATCATTTATCTTAAATTCTACCTGCCTTAAAACTGATATTCAATTAAAAAAATGTATATCTTCTAACAAGCATTGCTTCCCTGTTCCTTGGTATTTATGGATTATAAACAAAATTTGCTCTTTCAACAGGATTTGAAAGACAGATCTTCTTATGACCATGAAATTATTTGCTTAAACATACTATAAGCAGTCAATACTAAGCAATAATGGAAAACATTAGTATTTCCTTAAGACCAAAGGTCATACACCTCAAGAATCTTGAAGAATTTCTAAAACAAAGTAGAAATAGGATTAAAAACCATTCTAGTCTCAGATTCACTCTTCTGCAAGAAAATCTATAGCTATTTTAATACAGTTATTTTCTTAAATATTTTTTTTAAAACTTCTAAAATATAGGAAAAGATTCCAACGCTGAGATTCTAAAAATCCTATTCAAAGAAATTACAAAATTAAAACACATTAATGAGAGTCAAATTGAATTTGGGATGGTGCTGCATCTTAGAAGTGTTTTGGCAGTGCTCCATTATCATCCTTGATTTATAGCCACTTTTATTTTGTACAACTCCTGAAAATACCTTTTATGTCATATTTTTTGAAAGAAATCCCTCATAGAAATGCTTTACAGAATACTCTTGCTGGACTTTGGGGATCTTTAATTTCCAAGCCCCATTTTCCATAGCATGGTGATTAAAGAGCATTTTCTATTCTCTCAGGTAAAAATCTCAAATAGATTTTTAATAGATTTTCAATAGATTTTCTCTGTAATGATGACAGATACTGAGGACTTAGGATCTCAGAATATATATATCCTTTATGCATTATGCCTATAAACAGACACTAGTTTTTATTATGAAAGGATGGTTTCTCAAAACTTCAGTGCATTAAAAAAAAAAAATCCAGAAATTTCCCAAATGACTCTAACCTAATTACTGGGTTTGGGAGCTTAATAGGGGGAATAGGCTAGTGATTCCTGAACTGTTCTGTGTATTTCTTTATAAATCTACATAGGAAGTTCTTGAGGAAACAATTTGCTTCTGAAGTGAAGCAGTACAGCAGTCTGAGTGTCACTGCACTTGAGTTAATGAGAACAACAATGCCAACTAGAAGAGCAGGACTCAGATGGGAGAGGTTACCATACTTTTCCCATCCTGTTTTATATCCACCCAAAGCATTAAAAACCTTGGCTAGAGACCTCATTGTAGGGCCAGTAAGATGGACATGGCTTGAAAAGACTGAATGTTCTATGAAGAGAAGCTAAGGGAACTGGGCTTCTTGAACTTGAAAAAACAGCTAATTGCCATCTTCAGCTCTCAAATGCAGCACTACTGAAAAGCCAGACTCAGACTCTAAGATATGGACAGCAAAGGACAAAAGGCACAAATTGCAGAAGAATTAAATATTCTTCACCACAGAAATCCAGAACAGGATGCCCAGAGAAAAGGTGAAATCTCCATCCTTGGAGATTTTCAAAATTCAACTGGACAAGCCCTCTAGTCATATTTTCACCTCTGGTAACTGCTGGATATCTAAATCAAGCAGCTACCCAGATTTAGAGAAACCAGAACTGTTACTTCTCCAGCATTCAATCCTCCTCCAGGCCTTCCTCCATACTAGTTATTTAATTTCAAACCCTGCCTTTAATTTTGTTAATCATTAGCTCATTTAGCCTGTTTGGCATTTATGATCCTACACCAGGGAAAAGACTTGTCAGGCAGTGTAAGAGCACCAGCATGCTCAATGCTTGAGCTGGATTCGGCATTAGCAAACAGCTTGCAAAGTGAGTAAGGTGAGATAATAAAAGCTGTATTTTGATAGGAATCACTTTGATTGGATGAGAAAAGGTGTCAGAGAGAGACCGTCTGGGAAACAGAAGTAGGGTTTAGCAAGGAGATTAGAGAAAAGATCTGTACAGATGGAGAATGTGAACAGAAATTGAACCAAGATCTGAATTCAGTCTGTACAAAATGCAAGAAATCTGGAGGAGGAGAGCCAAAAGGCAGGCTTCCTCTGTAGTCTCATATGGAGAGTTTCACAGAGATGTCTAAGCCATATCCTGTGACAATGTTTCAGGCTTACCTCTGTATTTGGAGTTTCTAAATGGCTGACTTAAGCATCACAGCACTGAGCAAACTGGCTGCTCTTTAATTCCTGTCTCATAATTTCATTCTAAGTGCAGAGACTGGAAGCACTTAACATACCATTATGGGTCCCACCCCCTGAGCTAAAAACTGCAGCATGCAAATGACTTTTTTGAGTTTCCAAAAAAGTTTACCAGTGTTCAACTCCTTCTTGGTAACAGAGCTGGAAATTATCTGAAGAAACTGAACTGAGAAGATAAGCACAAAAGAAAAAACTATCTTGGTCTCTCCAGGTCAGATTTAAAAACTGTTTACAGGATATTTTCTGAAAGTCTGAATTGATGTCAACAAAGACAATCTTGTTCTGTAAATAAAAGCTTTGTCTGCACAATGATGCCCACCTGTCAGCAGCCATTCACTGTAAAAGCATGCTGGGAAAAACTGGAAACTATTAGTAAGAAGTTGTTTGGTTTTTTTCAATCCTAACTGTAACTGCATCACAACTTGTGCTGTGCAGAACTGAGAAAAGGAAATGAGTACATAAGTAAATAATACTTTTTTTTTTTTTAATGAGATAAAAAGCAGGAAATAAGAGCTCAGAAGACTCAGAAGACAGGCTTTTTGATAGACCATGGGATTCACGTGACCAAAAGCAGTCTCTGCCATCTAGAATCAATTTGTAGTCAAGAGAGAAACCAGTAGGATTAATCATATTTTAAAGTACAAATACAAAACAAGTAGATGAACTCATCTTCCCTTGGAATATTTCTGCCTGCAGACTAGAACAGGAATCTACAGTGACCAGGTTAGGTGTGATTTTACACCACCAATATCTAACATTAAACTTGGTGTTTCCAGTCCTTCATATCTTAACTAGGTAGCCTGTGTCCTTGTGTCAGTCAAGGAAGATGGTAGATCTTTAGGCGTCTGAAGAGAAATGTAAAGGGAGGTAACTAAATGGGGGATAAATACCACATCAGCTAAGAGACAGAATCATAGAATTATAGAAGGAGCAAGACAGATGACATTTAAGCTATTTGATTATGGACCTATTTTGTCTCAGTTTCCTATCTTTTCAATGAAGAATGTATAACTGAGGTCATTCAGGTTACAGAAAGAGCCCGTATACGGTCTGGGTGGTTAGTTTACTTGAGCAGTCTGTGACAAATGCTTTATCAGCAGACATTGACAGTAATGATGTGGATGACAATGTTTAAGAAAAGCCACGAATACTAAAGAAAGTAGCATTTAATTTTAGAATTCAAGTTCGCTGCTCAAGATATTCTTGACTGGGAAGGGAAATCAAACATATCATCATGTAGGTACTTTATATTATTCCCAATAATCAGACATAACATCTGTTAATAGATAACATCTTTTAATAACATTGTTATTCCCAATAATCAGACTAACATATATTGATATCCAAGGCCACAAACTAAAATAATCTATTTCCTGCCTCCACTGGATGTGAAGAGTGGTTAGTAGCTCTCGTATTTACAATAATTTTTAACACGGAGAAAAACTGTTATCTTGTTCAGCTTTGGTCTTCCTTCTGGATTAACATGGCCGGATCCTTCAGCCTTTCAACCAATGTACTGTCTAGATATTTTATACTTTTTCTTTTGCTTAACTTTGAAGTTTTAGAGCCTTTCTAATCTTAATCTTAATCTTTCACTGCCTGAAACTGCAGTATTACAGCTCAAATCTCACCATCCAGAGTAGCATAGAACAATTACAACATTATATTACACATCACAAGTTGTCAACATTTCCAAAGAACACCATTGCCTTTCATGTAAACACTTCATATTTTTAAGTCGCATTAAATCAGAACTTTTGCTACTATACTTGAACATTTTCAGTACTGCTATTGCCTAAACAGCTATATTTTGTACCTTCAGTATGTGTATCATTACTGAATTTCATTTTGGAACATTGCTTTGAATTGCAATTCTGCTTTCCAAAGTAATTGTGTTTCCTATATTGATCTGCAAATGCTGTATGAGTGCTTTCTCCATACACTAAATTGCAATTTAATTATTAAAGAATCAAGAACCTTTGTTTGACCCACTTAAAAATGCCTTTCAGTTTGACAGTGACCAATTTGACCAAAGATATCTACTTCCAGTTGGCAAAAAGAAAATAAACATCCATTAAAAAACAGTAATTGCAAAAATGTTAGTTTATCAATAAATAATTTTGTGCTGGAGAAAGAATATAAAAAACTATAGTAGAAGGGACTATATTCCTCAGCATTTTATACTAAAATTTGATTTTGCATCAATATGTAAACCCATATGCCTACACCTAGTTGAACTTTTAACTGTACATAGTTACTCATCCTAACAAATTATTTTTAATATGAAATC
>JAOXNG010000001.1:10248118-10272301 GCA_028566535.1 Scolopax minor | reverse complement strand
AGGAAACCAAACAGGAAGCTCTGTACCAAGCGTATCTCAAATGCGCTCAAATCCCAGCAGGGAAAACCAGTCCAAATGAATGATTGTCTCCATTTGGACACCACCATAATATACTCACAGATACTTAGAATCAAATACCTTTATTCGTCTTTCTGCTTTTATTGTACCAAACAACTTGCTAACAAAGCACATTCAGTGCTTCCTTTCTAGGGAAGATTTGATAGACACTGGTCTTCTGCTTATTTTGGAGAACGTACAATTATTTGCTCAGTAGAACATGGTTTTCCTGTGTTTCACTCATAGTTGCTCATAAAAGAGTATACAGAGTACAATGCTAGAAGCCAAACTTATCAGCATAATATGTGAAATAAACCCTTTTTTGAGTTCAGTCAGGCAATTACACTAGCAGAAATATCACTCTCCTACTGTTTATTCAGACTAACTGCAGTAATTCATTGCTTGGTAGTAGACTGTCATGGTTTGGGTGGGGTTGGACAATGACAAGACAACAGATGCTCTCACCTACCTCTTGCTCTAAGAAGCCGAATAAAAGAGATAAAAAGAGACTTTTAAGTTTAGAAAAAAACCCTAAATTACTTTAATGAAATATTAATATTAAAATAAAAAGAAAATAAAGAAATAAACCAGGTGTCACCTGCAGACACTGGGAAGGCTCCAGACTGGACTCAGTTGAGGAATGGGAACTGGTTTCCAGAACGCTCTGATGAAGATCAAAGGTGGCCAAACTCACAGATCCCTCCTCACTAAAGAGGAGCCATCAAAGAGGATCCAACCTGACCCATTTGATCCCTCAACCTTTATAGTGATCCCAGCAGACAGGATGGAACACCCTATTGGTCACTTTGGGTCACCTGACCTGCAAAGAAGGGCAAACCATTCATGGGGTAAACAACCAGTCTGCTGACCCTGGTTGCCATGGCAACAGATATAAGCAAGAGCTTCATTGACCAGAAAACTGCTTCACTCCAAACCAGGACAGAGATGAAAGTCTGAGGCAAAGCACAGCTGAAGTAGGCCAAAACTTGCTGGTTGGTATCTGCCCTTCTGTTATTCTTCCATGCCTGCTTGGTTCTGCTGTATACATTTATATGCTGTATTTATTACTTTAAAGCAGGGAAGGAGATGCTGGCCTCTCTCCACACCTTAAACTCAAAGTATTCCTAAAATGGATAATCAAATCAGCTGGAAATGGGTGGAAAGATATATTGTACCTTCATTCTTCTTTGTCTTTTATGGAATATAAAAGAGTGAGGAATGGGATTTGTGGCCAGGGGCCTTTTTAAAATGTGTATGTGAAAGCTGGCTTAAAAGAAGATGGATAAGCTGACAGCAGGCAAGACAAGGCCCAAGCGACAGAAAACCTAGGCTCCTTATCAAGTCTGCCATAAATCTCTTGCTTTGTAAAAAATTGTTATGGATCCCATTTGCAAAGCAAAAGAGGGAATACCATAATAATTTTCTATTATGCATGAATGTCCCTTGGTTGAATAAAGAAGGGGTGAAAGCAACTAATTGTATAACTATCAGGCAAGACAGACTGACCCAGTTAACTGTGTTTTAGAAAATAATGTTTATATGATATGTTGACCAAATGTGGGGTAGTCTTTCTGTTTTGAAGATCTGACTTATGGAAAAAAGATATCTCATTTGAGTCACATAAATGATATTCCAAAGGATTTCAAATACAGCACAGGATGCAGTAGCTTGAAATGTTGACAGGACTCTAAAATCATAAATTTCAGACCATTAGTAGAAAAAGTACTCTTAAATTTAGCTAAAACCACAGAGTTAAATAAGAAGATAGGTAAGTTCTATTTTACTATTTACTCAAGGATAAGATTGTCTAGAATTGTTTCTAGATGTGAGCGATATCCTCTTTTTAACTTCGTTTCAAGTGTTCGAGATGCACAAAAAAGTGTGTGATTTGATATTCAAGCACAGAAGGAACTCAGTGAGAGTACACCCACGCCTCCTCTGAATTTCTGGCCTGAATTAAATCTCAAAATAAGATCTCCTGTCCATAAGGAATGAACAAGCCTTATTTGCAGTGGTAGGGGACTCTTTAGGAATGCAGGAACCTGTGTGCCTAATCAGACCTTGTGTCTTAACCTATTGCTAATTGCGTTGACATACTGTCAGGCAGATCCAGATATGCAGTTCACAAATTTCATGCAAACCATATGAACTCTGCAAATCAGGCTGCTCCCAGACCATTCTTTAAGACAAGTGTTTGCATGGCCAAAATGCAGGACCAGTTGTCACCAGTGCCCGAAGAAGAGTTTAATTAAACCACAGCCCACAAATGTCACTTAGAAGCAAAGGAGAAAACACCTTTGTGCTTTATATCTAGGTTGCTCTAACATACTACAAAGATGGTTCCTCACTCAACATCTATCTGTACCTAAACCCAAATAGCAGCTGTTTCTGCAAGAGATAATAGCTTCATTCTATTTAAATGTAAAATTTACAGAAAACAAAATGTTATTCCTTTTTTCTGGACTGAATCATGAGAGTAAAATGGAAAACTAAAGTCACTGAATTAAGCCCTTTGCCATGTGACCTCAGGCCACAAACCACTTCTGAATATTTTAGAGCAACTATAAGACCTAAAACAAAGTACCACCTCAACTCCTTTTAGCTGGAATTACACCCAGATAACAAGAAACCAAGGGAAAGATCAATGTCCTGTGCTCCAACAATAGCAGAAATCTATTACTTGAGATTCTGGCATGACACTAAGAAACAAACCTGCTCCCTGCTTCTGAAGAAGGTAAACAAACAGAAACACCCAACCTCAAACCATGTAATTATCCCAGCTCTTTGTCTCTATTCATTAGCCAAGCAGAACATTCCTTGCTGAAACACAAGTCTGGTGATCATCTTAGTCCTGAATAAGCAAACAAAACACCATGGATACGATATATGGAAGGTTGTAATTCTATGGAGAGCAACTACCCTGTTTGCCCTCTTCAGTGCTCAGATGTACAAGATCTGACACACCAAAGGACAGCCCAAATCACTGAAGTCCTAAACTTCAGTTTTAAAGTTGAAACTTTAGAATACCATAGAAGATAAAATACAGAATAATGTCCTTTGTTTTCATTACTTTTAAATTTATGCTATTTAAAGAAATTTACACTTTTAAAATCAGTATAATATCAATACTGCTTTTACTACAGCAATAGATCAAGTCCTGCAATTCTTACCTAAATAAAGACACAATCTTTGGCATTTTGCTTGAAATCATTAACTTTTTTACTATAGTATAGCGATTTGAATTATATTTACCTTAAAAGTACAGCAACTCACATCAGATAAAAATTTCTAGAATAGTCTCTGTTAACTCTCTTAATAAACAGATTGATAGAATTTGTTCTAAGTGTTGAAGCTTAAATGTACAATTTCTACCCTGAAGCTGACAGGCTGTTGACAGATGTGTCTTTGCATTAGTTTCACGAATACAAACACTTCTGCTGAGTCTTTATGCACTGCTTAGCTGTGGATGTTGTATGTGTATGACAGTTCATACACAAGATCTTCTGCAATTTGCTTCAGTTTAGTTGAGCAGGCATTTTGCATCCAAAGGCTAAAGGAAGACAACTTCCATCTTTCATTACACATAAGAAACGTGTACAAGTGCCAAAGTTGACTGGCTGGCATGTGACTTGATTCTGCGGTGCTATTTCTTTATTAAACTAGACATGTACTCACAATTTTTGTCGCTGCTGAATGGACGAATGTCAATCTCCACTTCCAAACTCTACTAACACTTCCCGGTGCCCACATTGAAACCACTGCTATGGCTTTGCACTCCATGGAATCTGCTGCAGAGCACTCTAGCAAAGTCATTGCTGACCTCATGGCCACTGGGAACTCAAGTGGCACAAAATAGGAAAATTAGGTATCTTTGCAAAGTATGAATTTCAGATGGGTGGCTTCCACAATTTTTTTCAGTTTTTTCAGTTGTGCCAATCAGTAGCTCACAATTTTACCTTGACATAGCTACACTTGAATACTAATATATATCACAGAAATGTATAGCACATAAGAATTACCAAAGGTAACATAATGGAAAGCAATTACTTTAGATTAATAGGAAATGGCCACCTGTGTTCATTCAAGTGTTCATATAGAGGTAATGACAACGCTAGATAGTAAATGAAAATGCAATGTAAACATATAACTTGCTATCTGAAAATTAAATGCAATTAAGATTAATATTGGAAGCAATATTATCTGGATGCTTATTATGTGATTAGCTACCAAGTTACTTTTCAGCCTTTCACTTATGCTAGATTAGATACAACATTGTAATAATATCCTATAAAAAGTGCATTAAAGAATAAAATTATATTTAAAGCAGCAGTTCTAAAACATAGAGATAATTTTATCATCTTAGTCATAGTCTCTATAATCTTTTTCTTAAAATGTTGTAATAAATAATAAATATATTTTTCAGTGGAAGAATTACATGAATGATAAAATTGCACGACAATGTCCAAATGAAGGACAAGGTATCTTTTCACTGCAATCCTTAGAGAGCCACCAATTTTATTCTTACCCTTTTAGTCCCAATGATTGCATAAGAATCAACCTTTTTGATAAACTGTCATGAAAGAAGTTTCTTAAACATATACATGAACACATGAACACCCTTTTCATTGGCAATGTTTATGAATGCAGTCAAAGACATAACCCTGAAACAAGAACTATTAAAAAAGTGATGGGATATTCATCCATGCAAAAAATATTCATATACACACTCCATTTCCTAAGGTAGTGAAAGATCAATATTTCATTTTCACTTTATTCTTTTATGTTCAGCTCCAGTAAATTTTCTTTTCCAGAGTGAGCTGTTTCACAAGTTCTTCTGCACTGAACTTCATTGTTTTGAATGACATAACTGATCCCTTCTACTTTTCCCTTTTTATAACTAGGCAATTAGGAACTCTCCAGTCAGGAGGCACAAAAATGTACACAGAGAATTAATAGACACAGTCCTCATCTGTTGTCGTTGCTGTACAAACACAGAATGAAAAAATAGTCCCAGTGCCAAAGATATTTTCAAGTTCAGGAAACATCTTGCTTTCACATTTATGAGGATAATGCAAAAGTGATCCTGTATTTAAACTCACGTCTAACAACATATTGCTGTAACAACACAGTTCTACAGTTGCAAAAGTGTCAGTAAGGTGCATACTTTGTCAGCTGTGACTGTGTGTTGGGAGGAATAAAGGGTACAAAAGAAGAAATCACTGTCTACTCTTTCCTGTGCTTCTAAGAAGTTACAATACTAAAACCAGGTTCTCAGCTGGTATACACAAACATGGACATACTGGAGAGAATACTGTAAGTCTTATGGAAACTAGGATATCATTTAGGTCTTACATCACAAATCCCTCCTTCCTAACATAACTGCATTGAGTAATTGAGATCTGAAACTGCAAAAGCAATTTATGCCCGTATTCCCAGATGCTGATGAGATCATTAGATTTCTTTCTGTGTCAATCTAAATATTTTCTTTTTTGTCATATGTCTTTTCGTCCTATAAATTTCATGTACCTGATCCAAGCCTAAGATAACTGAACCTCAGATTAACAAACTCAATTAACAGAACTCTATCAAAAAGAGAGGGTGTAACGGGCTTAATACGTAACATAACATCAGAGCTGAAAGCAGCCGTGATCATTATGGGAGCTTTACATGGCAGCTTCCTCGCCATATGCCCTATAACACAGTTAGTGCAGTCCATTTCATATCCATGGAAGTATTTTACTTTCCTTTCACTTGTCTATTTGCACACCATGTTCCATAAAAAATGTCCACGTCACTTATGTCCACACCACCTCCATAAAAAATGTCCAAATGTAAGTACTTTGAGACATGGGCTATTTGCTCCTTGATGGTTACATGCTAATAAGAACAATATAGCTATTTACCGATATAGCTGATTTGGGCTCAAGGCAAAATAGTAAAAACACATGGGTAAAAAGTAAACAATGATGTACAAGCCCTTTGTTTACATGTCTCATTAATGAATACTGTATGTGTTCAAACTCTACTGTAAAATCCTTTAAAAAATCAGCTGTTCATAGAATTTATCATCCATTTTACAAAGTATACAATTTGTATCAAGATATATGTATCTATGAAATAAGTGAAGTGAATAATTGGTCCTCTGTAATAGTTTCACTACACTAACAGTTATTTTACAATATTATACCTACTCTGCAATATCTAGTAGAACCCAACACTTTTCAAGTCATGAGCAATGTTCTTCAAGATGCTGTTTCAAACCCTCTAAGTGAAACTATAGCGTTCATGCTACAGCTTCCCCCACTGTGCTAATCCTGCATTAAAGAACAATATTAATATGGAGGGACAATGCTATGACTACAGATTTCCCTTCAAACTTCCAAGTACTATTTTCCAAGCAGTAGCAGTGTAGGAAGCATTTAATATCCGTACAAATATGTTAAGCTGCAGAAACTGCTTATAGGGGGAGACTTGAAGGGTATAACCAGATAATCCTGCATTTGAAAGCCACCTCAAATTACCAAATATAAGAGAACAAAACTTCTTTTTTCTATGCAGGCTGTACTAATCACAGTATATTCACAAATAACAACATAAAAGATAAAAGCTGCTGAAAAACTCAAATGGCAGCTCTTCTAGAGCTCTCTCTCACAAACAAGACACTGACCCTGCAACTGGCAGAATGGAATGGACTTGGACAACAGGACAGTCAAGCACATGTTAAATTATGAAGGTATTTTTTTCCTCACCAACACTTCCTCCTCTTAATCCTAATTAATTGACTGATTCACAAATCAGAAATATTACTTCTCAAGGAAAAAAGATACTGCAGAAATGGAAAACTTTAATCTTGAGGATGTCAGCCTTATTCAAAATTGCCTCCTCTGATCCCATAACAAACAGCCCCTCAATACTCACATAACTTCTTGATAATCCTCCTTATCCAAAATAAATAAACTAACAATGAATTTGTAATACGAGACCTTTTGGTCTGGAAGACATAAAAGATATACAAATTGGGACACAATATTACCCACAGAATTAAAAATGGCCAAGAAACCTCATGAGGGTCAAAAAGGACAGCTAGCTAAGGTAATTATAAATCTGGCATGAGCTGCCTTTCAGAAGGCTCATGTAGTAATTTCAAGGTAAATGCATTACAGACCATGCCACAAGAGCTGGGTGTTGCATGATTGGACAGAAAATGCTTTTCATTTTCTGAAGAACTTGCAGTAACCATATTATTGGAAATTAATTGCCATGTAAAACATAAATTGCCTTCAAAATTTTGAACAAGAATTTGTTGTATTTTTCTCTAAATTTCAGTAGGATTGTAGTATGAATTTCTCTATTTGTCAGCAAAACCAATGAAGCAAATCATCATTGCTTCAGACAGTAGACATTCCTTGGGACTTTTCAGCAAGTTGTGCAAGAAAACTACGTACAGGTACTACAAATGAGTGTGTCAGCCCTCATGTTCTCCTGGTAGTGGCAGAATTAGATATTACAAAAAAAAAAAAAAAAAAAGCAAGCAAATACTTCTTACCATGAAACCCTCAGTGTACTGAAACTGAGCTCTGGAACTGTCTTCTGCTGTGGGACTCAGGGGCTTAGGATCAGACATAGAGCGTTGCATCATCTTTGCTGCCTTTGGGCTTGATGGAGGAACCTTGCCAATGTCAGCATGCAGCATCTTCTGAGGGCTGATGTCATCAGTGATGGGTTTTTCATAGGGTACAAATGCTGACTCTATAACTTTGCTAGGTGAAACAGGTGAAATGGGTGAATAGAGAACTTTGGGAGATTTGGGAGGGGAAGGAACTACCTGCAGTGTGGAGTCTGGACGAAGGTGGGATGAGTATCCTATCTCTAATGGTGTTGGGCGTTTTTTATCTTTCTGGGGAGATGAAGCTGACAGATATTGGGGACTTTGACTATCTGACTCTGTCTCTGTTTGACATCCCAAACTTTCTCCTTTATATGTCTTTTCTGGAGCTGAAATGTGCTTTATGATTTCAACCTTAGCATCCAATCGGGCCCTGATTGAAGGTGTTCTTATTGTTCCTACAGGTTCTGTTTGTACTGAAATCTCTGCCACTGTCTGAACTGCAATACTAGATACTTTGGAGAATTGTTTAGCTTTGTCTGCCTCAGTGGTACTCTCACTGTATTTCCCTACACGAGGCTTCCTTCTGGATCTGCTAGAAAGATCCCATTCATCTTGATCTTCATCATCTGTCTGTACACTGGTATCAACACTCTTCTTAGGTCTCCGTCTCCTGTTTGTGTAACCTCTGTCTGCTCCATCTTCATCATCAGTTTGCACTCCACTGTCCACAATCTTTTTGAAGCACCGCGGCTCTTCTTCCAGGGTCTCCTCAAGCTCCTCATATGGACCACGTAGTTTTGGCATGGAACTTCTCTTTTTCAATTGTTTCTCTTCTCTAACATCAATATCCTTAAGAGACATTTCTGAAACAGAGCTTAGGATGCCAGACCTTGGTATGTATTGGGTAATGCCATCAGATTGAACTGTATACCATGTTTGGCTTTGTGGAATTTCAATACCCAGCACTCCTGAAGCTGTAGTGGTTGCATCATCAGTAGGCCAAAACTGGCCATTTTCTGTGGTTGCATACTGTCCTTCCAAAAGTGTTTGATCTGTGGTAGTTTGTGGTGAGCCATTTCCTGCAGGGTCATAACCATACTGATATATTTGACGAATTTTTTGCTCCTCTAACTGTTGGTGGAGCTGCTGTTGAAGTTGTTGGAATTGTTCAAGCTGCAACTGCTGCTGGGCTAATGTCTCTTGCCTCATCATAAACTGAGCTTGTCGTTCCTCCTCTTGCTGAAATAAGAGATGATGTTTCATGGACTGCAACTCCTCAAGCTTTTTTTGCACCATAAACTTTTCTTGTTCCCTAAACCTTTGAATTTCCTGGCGTTCCCATTCCAGCTCTTCTGCAAAGCGTTGTTGCTTAATTTTCTCAAGCTCAAGAAGTTCGCGCTCCAAATCAAGCTGTTGCTGTTTGCCTTCTTCAGGAGCAATGAGAAGGGCAACCTCATCTTCAATTACATCTGTATAAACTTCAGATGCTGTAGTTAAAGCAGGTATCAAGTTGGTTGGCTCAGTGGTAATAGTTTCTAAAGTAAGAGGTGGTAACCCTGTCTCCATATCAATGGCAGTAATTGCACTATCCTTTTCAGCTGCCATTGTTGTCAAGAAACTGTATGATCTTGGGAGTGGTTGATTCTGTTGCAAAGTTGATAGAGAGGGCACCGAGTCAATCGTTTGGAGAGTAGGTAAATCTCTGACAGTTGTACTGAAAATAGAACCAGGTTGTGTAGTGATGGCAAATGTGGATGGGATCGGAGTTGCTACTGAAGAGTAAACAACACCATTGGATGATCTTAAAACACTTCCAACACCAAACTGGGAACCCAGAGATGATACCATTCTTGCTTGGGAATATTGTGGTGTACTGAGCCCGATGCCAGAAATCACCTGCCGAGTCTCTGGATAAGGACCAGTGGTCTTGCTTGAGTAATCCATAACCTCACCTGAAATTACAGGGCAAAGTTACAGTCCAGTCCCACAACAGAATGCTGCTTTGCGGATTCTGAAAGTTATCCCGTCTTGATGAATTAAATGGGAAGGGGAAACTGCATGCAAATCTTCAGGTTAATGATCTACTTTAGATGCGAAGGAAACAGCATTTCTGAACATGCAGGCACATGCAGGCACCTCTGTGCAAAACACATATGTAAAATGAAGAAATAAAAAACATGTGTAATCCAGAATAATTTGTCACACTGTCCAAAAGAAAACAAAACAACAGAAGGAGGGGAAAAATAATAAAAAAATCATCCTGAAATGAGGTGAGGAACATCAAAATTATATTTCAAAGAAAGATCTGCAGCTGTGTCATACTGACCTGTAGTAACTCTTCCAGAAGTAAGATCTACTGCTGCATCAGTTGCCCCAACTCGATAATCAAAACTATTCTTGCTTTTGTATGCAAACAGTCCAGCTTCTGATAAATTTGTGTCAGACATAGATGGTTTCATACCTCCCATTCCACGGTAGCCATATGACCCTGGACGGTCATACTGATAATGATCATCTCTGTAACCAAAGCGATCTTCAGGAAGTGTAGTTGGCGGCTGCTGTGCTGTACAGCTCCTACCAAATGGCAATTTATAAACCATATCACAGCAGACAGCTCTTCTTCCTGCAGTCAGATCCACAGGCTTTTCATCATCTTCTATTACTGTTGTTATGATACCTGAAGTAGTTTCATCCATTGTTACTACTGTTCTGTGAGATTTTGTAGTGCTAAGGTCAACTGCTCCGCTCTCCGTTGGCTCCTGAGAAGCAGAGAGATCAGTCCAACCATTTGTAACACCAACAGGTGGTACAGTAACAGGCTTTGTAGTAGCCCATGTCACTGCGTGTGTTGAAGTGCCTAGGGACAAATTTATTGGCACTTCATCTCTACTTGCAGAGAATGCCTGGCTGCCTGCTAGTCTGTATGCAGGCTCAAAATGTTTTGATGTTGTCAGCTGAAGTGGCGTTGTCATTGTGTGTCCCAGATCCACAAGGCTGTCCGTACTGGCAGAGTAGCTTACAGTGGCGGTGCAGGTCATTACAGTTACTGTCTCAGTGACTACAGACAGAGAAGGATCCGTGACACATGCAGTGCTAAGGTTAATTATAGCTGGCTGGACAGTACTTACTGGCCGCCCACATTTATCACTCGCTGGCACTTGCCTTCTCATGTCCATGGAGACGGCAGACAGATCCATACAGCTGTCTCTCATTTCAATGTCCATCTTAGTTAAAGTGCGAAGATCTATCACATCACCCAAAGGATGGAATCTTCCATTCTGTCTATACCTGGGTTGTTCTACTACATGTACTGGCTCTGGAGGTATAGTAATAGCAACACTACCTAAACCAAACCCAGGCACAGGGCCCTTAACCACAGAAACTGTGGTCTTGGTTACCTCTGTTGTTACTACTTCTGATTTTGAACTAGGTATTTTTTCAAAAGTTGATTGTGTTGTGGCAGGAATAGCTTGCAAAGCACCTGAAATATATATACTCTGATCTGCCATACTTTGAATTTCCATTGTTTTCATGGGTGGAGTAAAAATTGGTTGCACAGACTGGGGAATCTGCTCTTTAGAGGGTGCTTCTAAAGGCCAGCTGGTAACAGCCTGACTAGTTATAACTTCTGTGGGAGTTCCCGGCTCAGAAGGCAATGTGATGACAACATAGGTTTCCTGTGAAGGTTTGGTCAACCTTGGTGAAGATTTGTTAGAGTGTGGAGACAAAGGGGAAGTAGGAGATGCTATTTTGTATTCAGCTGCAGAGACCAAATTCAGAGTCATACTTGAAGTCAATGACAAACCTATTGGTTTGGGCTGTGTTTCTGCTGGCTTATGAACAGTTATTGGGAGTGGAGGAACTGCTGGTTTAGGAGCAATTGGAGGTTTAGTTACTTCAGCAGGTCTGTGACTGAAAACAAGCCCTGCTGGAATGGAGGATGGTTTGGGTGGTACAGGAGGTGGTGTTGGGGTGTATGTTTTTGTGATAGGTACCACATGATTCTTTAATACAGCTGTGGAATCAATTGTTGGAACAGTTGTGACTGAAGGTACCACAGTGGGAGCTGTTGCTGCTGGAGTCTTAATCTGTGACTTCTTTTTGGGATAAATAGCTGGCTTGGGTAAAATAGGTGGAGGTAATGGTGGTGGAGGAGGTGGTGGAGGAGGAGGAGGAGGTGGGGGTGGAGAAGGTTGTGCAGGAGAATCCAAAGAAGAGCTTCTAAAAAATGAAAATACTTTGGATGTTACAGCAGGAGCCGAGGAAGGCACAGAGACCATGCTGGTCTTACTTACAACACTGGGAGTAGGTACAGAAGATGTTTCTGATGCAGGCTCTGTAACTGGTACTGAAGCTATACATACAGGTGTTTCCTCAGATGTAGCACTAGTCAAATCAATCCTTTTCATATCAAAACCCAATTCTTTTTGAGAATCTTCATGATGAATTTTGACACTGTCAGCCTCTACTGTACTTTTCATTTTTCTACCTGCCTCCTTCTCTGCTTTGGAGTTATCAAAGGTAATGGTATCAGCTGCATATTGCTTGGTTTCTATAACTGCAGTTGCCAATACTGAAGGTGCAGCTTCAGGTAAACAAACTGCAGCTTGATCCATGCTTTCCATATCTGATTCTATAGATGGTTTTTTAGTGGCTTCAGCAATGGATTCATAAGGCATACTCACTTCAGAGTACTCTTTTGTAGATGTTAAGGGAACTTGGGGTGTTACTCTGACACCTTCAGAATCTGCTAGTTTACTTACAGCATCTGCTGTATCTACATAACCTGTGGTTGTACTATCTATAGGTGATGAGCTATCTGTGGTACAAACGGAAGATGTAGATGATGTTAAAGAAGCTGTATCAGAAGGTAAAACTGATGCAGCACCTTCCAGTGTCTCAGAGTATGTTAACATTGATGTTTCATGAGAAATTATTTCTTGAATTTCTCTGGCATAATCTGTTAAGTATTCATCTTCAATTTCCTCTGCTGTAAAGTGCTGTGTTATTTTAACATCTGGAATAGAAAGTGCTGCACTACTACCAGGTGATACATCTGAGGTTGCCGAAGTAGTGCTTGATGTTAAAGACGTACTATCCCCTATTTCTCCAACACTAGATACTCTCATATCAGATGTGGAAATGAAATCTGAAGTTGGCTGTGTTGGACTGGACCCAGGGGTTAGCTGCATTCTTTGTCTTTTCATAAGCTCTTCATAAGCAGCTTCTGCATCTAACAACTGCTTTTCCTCAGTGGTGGAAGTTACTGTGCTGTCTAATACAACTATTTCATGACTTTCTGGGATAATGTAAGAACTAGAAACAATATCTTCTTGAGGCACAATAGCATGTAAAGTCTCAACACTATAGTAGTCTTTCTGTAGATCAGTAATTTTCTGTGGTTCATCATAGATCTGTTCTGAAGCTCTTATTTTTTTATCTTTTCCTCTCTGTTGTATATATTCACTGCTCTCATCTTGTCTCATTACAAGACTAGCATCAACAGTTCCATTGTAAGTATCCTCCACTAAAGATTCATAAATATAATCTTCTATTAGCATCCCACCATATAAAGATTCTTTTTCAAATACTTCATCTTTTTCATTTGCAATTTGAAATGGCTTGGACTTATGGGTCTTATGCATCATCTCCTCATATACCTCTTCGGCACTTTTCAATGCCTTTTGACCACTTTCTTCTTTTGGGAGTCCAATCGGTTGTTCATCTGTTGGTGAGTATAGAGAGACAGCAGTAGGCAATTTGTAAACTTTTTGTACTTCTATTATTTTTTCTGGGCTGATTTCAAATCCTTCAGGATCTGACTCAATACTAGGTGAATATTCAGAACAAGAAGATCTGTGCAGCTCTTCCATTTCTGCTGCCTGTCGTAATTCTTCAGTTGGAGATGCATCTTCAATGGGAGAAAGATTACTTGGTGGAGTCTTTGGACGTTCTCTTCTTCTCTGAGCTCTAAGTTCATCCTTGTCCTTTTTAGATTTTTTGCTAGAACTTTTTCTTTGTTGCTGTTCTATTTCACGCTGTTTCTCCTGTTCCTTCAGGAGTTCTTCCTCTTCCCGTAGTTCTTCTTCTTCTGAAGAATCTTCAATAGTTGGAAGAAGAGGACCATGTGACCGATGTCTGGCTTTGCGCTGTTGTTTGCTCTCCCCTCCCAGTTTTTTGTGACTAGGACTGCTGTCACTATCTTCATCAAGTGATGACACAGAAGTAGGAGATGTGCCTGGTGTGAAACTAGAAGCATGTAAACTAGAAGACCCTTCTCCTCTAGATCTATCTTCTGGTGAATCTGTAAGACTCTCCATCTCTAGCTCAGGCTCTTCATCAAAATATAAAATACCCTTCTGTTGTTCAGATGCTTCAGAATATTTGTTTGTTACTGTACTGTTTAATTCTATTGTTTTGAAACGTCGAAGGCCTCCTCCTCCAGTTACTCCAAGTTCTTCACTGTCTTGACTTTTAGTTTCCCTGTATTTTGGCTCTGGACTTTCATCAAAAGTCTCATCATCATCATCATGCCATGAATGTCGTCTTCCTGCATCCTCATCAAAGCCTGCACTACTTTTCCGTGCCATTCTTCTGTGTTTTCCAGCTGTTCCTTTGCCTTTGCTTTTCACTTCATCCTTCTTTTGGCTTTCAGTTACACTGATCTCTTTGAGTTGATTTCTTATGAATTCATCATCTTCAGAACCCGAGGCATCTTCATCAGCACTCATCTCTATAATCTGTTTTCTAATGAAGTCCTCCTCATCACCTGATCCCTGACTGTCATCACGTTTGTACTCATCACTGCTAGATGACCCAACGCTAGCTCTTCTTTTTCTCCTTGGGACAGGTGAGTTTTCACTCTCGCTGCTGTCTTCCACTGAATCGTAGCGTTGTCTTCTTGTTGATATGTCACCTCCTTCCTCTTCTTCCTTGTAGTCCGCCCGAGAGGAAACACTTCCTTTGCCATCTTCTACAGTGGTTACTTTACCTTCCTGAATAGCTTCTAAGTCTTCCTCATCTGAACTGTAAGATTCTGGAGTGACTGGCAAAGGCTTTGTTTTATGTTGATCCTTTGTCTGTTCACCGTATGTTTCATAAAGTTCTTTGCTTTTCAGAGTTTTTTCATCAGCAAGTGTACTTGCTTGAGCTTCCAAAATAGACAGTACAGTACTTTCCAATTTAGCTAGATCTGAGGGGCTTGGTGGACTTTCTTGTGAGATAGTGTCTTTTTTATTAGATTCTCTGTGTAAATCCTTTTCATCACTGGGGATATGACTTGGAATTTCACCAAGTGAACTTGATATCCCATCAGAAGAATACCCGGTGTCACTCAGACCTTGTGGACTTTTCTGTTGCTGAGAGCTTGATGTGTCTGACTTGTCATCCTCCTTTTCCTAAAAAAATAAATACATACGCGTGTGTATATATTTATATATAAATTCTTAATGTCTCCAGGCAATTAAATACATGTGTCTAAAATGTGAGTTATTGTCTCAGGTGAAAAATTATGATGCCAAGAAGAATTACATTAAAGTATAGATAAAACCATAGAAGACTGAACACTGATTTTATTATTAAAAGCTATTAAAAGAATACATAATGTTCCTCAAATTTTGGGGCTTTGCACTGAATCTAACTGTGCTTTTCATGGCTGTCCATTAGCTGTAAGATGATCTATTTTTCAACGTAAATAAATACTGCATTTAATTATTTTCAGAGCACTTACTAATGATAATCTATCATTTAGTCACATATGCATGGGCCAAGTTGTTTGGAGTTTAATTTAAATAAAGTTTTTAAATACCTACGTTTGAAAACTGCCTACATGGTTCTAGACACAAAATAATATATCTTGCCAAACGTCAGCTGGCAGTATTTCTGGGGTCTGCTCCTTTCTTTAGCCACTTAAACTTTTATAATTGTTTATCACTATGTTAAGCGTGGACATTTTGTGTCAAATTTTGGACCTATGGTTCCATTTTGTTGATTTAAGTGATATACATTGTAATAAGCAACAGAACACATAGAGTATCAAAGCATGATGGTGAGACACTGGCACAGGTTGGACAGAGAAGTTGTGGATGCTCCATCCCTGGAGATGTTCAAGGCCAGGCTGGATGTGACTGAGCAATCTGGTCTAGTGGGAGGTGTCCCTGCCCATGGCAGGGGGCTTGGAACTCAATGATCTTTAAGGTTCCTCCCAACCCATTCTATGATTTTATGATTCTGTGATTCAGTGCAATTTGGAATGTTCCCACATCTGCAGTTCAGCATTGTACAAACATTTTCTAAGTACCTCATAAAAAAGAAGTTTCTCAATAAATTTGTAATGCAGAGGTAAGCTGCTGTTAGGGAAGTGTAATTGCAGAGAGGAAAGCACGATGGTCAGCTATCAATCAAAGGAAATCAGGAAGCAATCAAGGCAGGCATACCTGACTGAGCATCATAACCAATGTTTTCCTTTCCACCTGTATTTAAACACCCTTAGTCATTCTCCTGACTTACAGATCTTTCTACACCATTCTGAATGACAAGCACCTCTATCTCCATCTTTAGATAACAAAAATATCAAGAACATCCTGCAACAAGTATTTGCACATCAAATTTTCCCTCCTGCTTCTCTCAACTTTGAAATTCTCTGTACTGACAAAGTATCTCACCCTTTGGCTAACAACACAGCTCACTCTCCAAATGGCAGGTCATCTTAGCTGGCAATCCTACAAAGTGTCCCCACTTCCACTAGCAACTTGAGAACAGGCATGCTAAAGTCTCCTGATTGTAATAACATGATGTGATCTTCATATCTGTTATGGCCCTAAATAATACAAGTAGGTACAACTTTGCTAATCTAAGTCAATGATTTCTGAAGTACAGCAAACCAATTATTTAAAGCTTTAATTTATCAACTTCCTTAGCAATATGCTGAGTTAAAAAAGATTCTGTGGAATAAATAAATTAAGAAAATGATGGCAATGTAAATATAATTTAAAGATATATTTACACCCATGTTAAGTTGCCATCAATTATAAGTACTTTTAAATATTTATTCAAACTAAAGTTATATTTAAGGCCAAAATATCATAAACCAACTACTTGTAATTGTTAATTATTCTATTTTTAATTTTTTTTTCATTAATTTACATGTAAAGTATTTGTTTTTTTCTATAGACATATCACTGTGCACATAATCCTACATTAAAACACTATTATTAATATCAATATTATATTAATCTACTAACTAATATTTATTAAACAATCTCCATTTCAAAGGGGTGATTTATTATATGCTTTACAAAATCAGATACTACCTTGAATATAAATTACATCTGTTCTTACCAATATTGTTCCCAAGTTGGATCAAAATAACTCCAAATATCTGATATCAGAGCAAAATCCATACCAATTAAGAATCAACTATCAAAACAAATATTTCTAAGAACAACTCTAATAATAAGGCTGTAATTAACGTATGAATATAGAAAACTTATAGTACTCCAAACAACATTGGGAAGTCATCACAACACTTCAGCACTTAATATTCTGAAAAACGTACTCTTGGATATTCTCCAACCATTAATGACAGAATTATATATATTCTTCATACGAAGTCAGCAATGAAGCTGGTTTTGTATGTTATATTTACATTTTTGTTCCCTTCATTAAATAAGAAAGTGTTTAAAGGGAATATATTCTGTTATGTTTTAAAAAATTGCACCCAGAAATATCATGCCCCTCACTAAAACTTCAACTTTGACATTTGAATGTTATTTTTTATTTTATTTCCATTATGATCATGCTTATAAAGACATACACAACCAAACACACTGTGGTAAAATTTAGATGAGCTACTAGAGAATCCAAGCATTGCATTCAAGCACAGAAGGTCTCCTCAGGGTTGGTGGACAGGCTATGTCCAACTAGTGAAAGTGAATCTGTCAGACCCAGACTCTCCAGAGGGTGATGAAATGATACAGTGACTTGTAAAGCAGAGAGACGAAGGCATCAACTAAACAGTTAAGCTCCAAAATAGGTAGACAACAACTACTCATGGAACGACTTTAGCCATTCTCTTTGTAATTTGTGATGGTGAGTCCAATGGGTAGCACCTACTCAGTGACTAGACCAGAGGAGATGGCAATGAGTATTGCTAATGCCTGCCCTGCTGTTGAACCTCAGAGTATGACATAACATCATTACTACAAATAATAGGAAACTGAATATGGGAAAGACTTCTTTTTGTACAGTAAGGAGAAGAAAAAGTTCTACAATAAGGAAGGTCTTCTTTTAACAATAGAAATAAATGTGATGAGACAATCTAACTACTTTTTTTAAGGCCACCAAAATATTAATATATTTTCTATCATTTTTGTATGTATGCCCCATGATACATCATGCAAAAAGTATCCTTCACATCATGTTTCAAGTTCATACATGTGTAACTTAGAATAAATAATCGTTGGTCTTTCTGCTTATTTCCCCTGTTCCCTGCAGCCTGAGGACTAGGATATTACTAGCTACATATATTTGTGAATGACTGGGAACTTATTTCCTACAGTTGCCCATCAGATACACAAAGATAGCCTCACTGTCAAATTTATAAACACAACATTTTTAGATGAATAGCAAAAAATGCTCCTAAGGATCATGTATATATTCAACAACACTTGGAGAACAAAAAGTATATTTTAATCAATAAGAAAAAAGTGCTTATTTTTTCTTGCAAAGTAGGAAGCATCCTGGTACATGTTGAATTACTGGGCCTTTTGAAGTAGTTGAATGATATTTTGTCTGAAAGTTTTCCTACTGTGAGTTTTTAACACTGGACAAATTTAGCTCTAACGGACACTAATGGGAGTGTCTTCTTGAGACATGAGGAACAAGAAGACTTACAACAAGCTGGGTAAGACTGTTTAAAAGCAGCAACCTCTTCAACCTCTTTAAATAATGGTTAAAATGATATAATGTAGGATATATTTGTACTATTCTAGTGGTATTTCTGGTGTCAGTATCAATGCACCATACATCTATTTTGCATTTGAAGATTTTGCTTTAGAAACATTATTTATTCTTACACTTCCTCACTTTTAATATTCTTATTTGCCAATACAAAAGTCAGTCCCATCGGCTTTGATAAGTTAATCAGAATTCTATTAAAAGAAATCTGATTAAAAAAAAGCAAACAAAAAAAGTCTTGTCAGTTTTTTAGAGTATTTATTGCTAGCAAGATTACATGCTATTGGACAGAACAGAAAATTTCTTTGTCAAAGAATTCATGATTTTTAAAAGATCATTCTCTTTATAGAAGAAATAAATATATATATTCTTTAAAAAAAATCAGAGTGAAAAAAAGACTTTGGTTGACTAAGCTGTTAAACTGTATTTGAATTTTATATTATCAAAAAAAATTTATTTGTGTCAAAAAACCCCTGCCTACATAAAAAGCCTTTTCCTCCTTATTCTAGCTCCCTGGTCTGTGTTTTGTCATTAATGGCATATATTAGAATAATTACATCAATTTACAATATATAAGAGTTAGTAATTACTAACATTTGAAGAGATCTGGATAGAAAATAGCATCAGCAGTTTGTCAAGTGCTGAAAGTATTAGGTTTTCCCTTGCATAACTATTTAAAAATACACCTATCTGAAATCCTTCATATGACTCTGTCCTGAAATACATATAAAAAATATTCTTCAATTTCTAGACATTGTCCTTTACCCACTGAAATGGAATCAATGTGTGATACCTAAATTGTTACCTCCTCTTCCACTTATGTCACATGATCTCTTGGGAAGAACTGTATCCAGCAATTTTTGAAGTACAGCACAGAGAACATTAAAATATTTTAATAAATAAAAAAATTAAAAATCAGAATTATTAAATGAATACAAGCTAGGTGATGTGCTAGTTTTATCTTTAATTCTGAAGAATTTGAACGGCTTTTTCTTTTGGTATTTTTTTTTTTTTTGAGAGTTTTTTCCCAAGGAGCAAAAAAGGGTGGGAAAAAGGAAAAAAAATCTTCTTTGTTTAAAAAGAATTATTTGGTTTTTTATTCATTCAGTTCTGTTTTGTATTTCTGAGTGTTCTAATTTTAAAAATACTTACAAATAGGTATCTATGGGTTGGATTTTTTTTTATTAACAAAACTTCTGCTTTACAAAATTCACCTCAGTGTGCTTCAAAGTCTGATAACAAGATCAAAAGACAGATAACCCCTATTTATGGTATTAATTCCAGAAGTCCCCATCTCAGTTAGAAGGCAGTGGGAGAAAGTAAAGTAATAAGAGTGAAAAATATGTTTGTGCACCACATTAGAAATCACTAATTAATCTACAATTAAAATATGTTGCTACCAGACATGAAAATTCACTATATGTATCTTAGATTTGTCCAATGTGCTTTCGCCTCCTTATACAACATAAAAATGATCAGACAGAACTGAGACTAACGTGTGATGAAAATTTTCCCTTACAAATGTTTTTCAACAGAAAAAAACACCAAATTTTTAACAACAGTAGCAAAATTCTAAGTATACTTCTTGGGTTTTCTGATATGATTTAAAAAAAAAAATCCCTGGAAGTGACATTTTGTTAATAAATTAAGCTTACTCTTCTTGGATAGTCCTGCAGTAATGTCTTATCTTTGACATGAAATAATCTAATTGATACAGGGTTTTCTTAGATATCCTTTTTACTTATTTAAGAAGGGAGGATTTCTGACTATGTTATTGTAAGCATAATTTAGAGATTTCCTCGGTACAATCAGGGGCACCATACCTCTTGATATCATTAAGAGAAGGAAACACAACATGTGATAGGAGATATATTTCAAACAAGAAACTTGGTTTATAAAAATAGTAGTGTTTTCCACAGCACAATTTCTAAATCAGAATAATTTTTCTGTCCAAATATCTTGATTATCACAAGGACAAAAAGAAAACAAAAAAAAACATTGACCTTTTTGACTGAGATTATTTGAAAACATGTTTTTTGGCACTTTTCATAAACCTACTCCTACTTTAATAACATTATAATCAGCACCAAATTTTGCAGTGCTGATGCAAAACCCCATCATTTTTAGTTTCTCCAGAAATTGTGTATATCACTCACTTCAGCTGATAAAGTCACTTGTTGGTGACTTCATATCCATCGAATGCATTTATTTAAGAGATGCATCCCTCTAGTACATGCTGTCATAAACTCACCCGTTCATCTGACTTGAATGCCTACTAAGAACCCTACCTAAAAGTATTTGTCCATATTAGATAAGCAAATGAAATAGTAAAAAGATGTAAAGTTTGCATACTTTATCATACCATGTTTCGGGCATCACAAGTATTCCTCAAATCTTTACTAGTTGTTGGTACTACAAAATACTGTTCATTTTACCATGCCATATTATTGCCTTTTGGGACTGAGAACTATGAAAACACTCTAATTTCAACAATGAAACTCCAAAGTCCTGAGAGTCTACAGAAGTAGATAAAGAAATCAGAAATATTGGGAAAATGTTTAAATGGGAACTTTGCCTTAGTTTCAAATGCTTAACTGCTTGAGACTCAACATCATGCACAAAGTATTGAAATGTTACATGTAGAGCATAGGTCTAACTGGTGAAACATTCACTCAATTGGAGCCAGTGATTTACCATTTAGAAACACCCCATACAGACAATAACAGTAAAGAGCAGAAAGACATAAAGGAGAGAGTCTGTCAGGATCAGATTCTCAATTGTAGCAAGGGAGAAGAGGTATGGGAAGGAGAAAGCCACTTACTATTTTTTCTTTCACTGCTTCCACATGGTCAGTTCTTGGCAAAGATGCTGTTTGAACAGGAATTTCTGCTTCCTGAGCTTTTTCAGCTTTTAAAACTGTCTGTGAAATCCCAGTTGTTAAACCCTCTTTCTTAACATCCTCTTGCTTCTTAGCTTGCAGTCCCTTATAGGGTGCTTCAACTTCTGCTTTCTGTTCAGCAACACCATCTTTAGTCTCAGCTGTAATTTGTTCTTTTTTGTTCTCTGCATGTGGTGTGCTCTTTTCTGGGAGCAGAGGTTTTTTATCTTCTTCCAATGTGCTTAAAGGCGTCTTTTGATCTGAACTTATTGTTGCAGGAATTTTATCTGCTGAAAGTGTCTTCAATAGTTTCTCTTGCTGAAATTTTGATTCTTCTTTTTGAGCTTCCTGTTGGATTTTCTCCACTGACAAAGTTTTTATGATTTTCTCATGTTGGAGTTTTGGATCTTCTTTCTGAATTCCATGTTGGATTTTATCAACTGAAACTGCCTTTGACAATTTGACCTCCTGAAGTTGTTTATCTTCCTGCTGAGCTGCAGGTGGTATTTTGTCAGCTGAGAGTGCCTTTGCCATTTTCTTCTCTTGGAGTTTTGGGTCTTCTTTCTGAATTCCATGTAAAATTTTGTCAGCTGAGGGTATCTTTGCCAGTTTTGCCTCTTGAAGTTTTATGTCTTCCTTATGAACTCCATGCAAAATTTTATCAGCTGAAGAAGTTTTTGCCAGCTTTGTCTCTTGAAATTTTGACTCCTCCTTCTGAACTCCATGCAAAATTTTATCAGCTGAGGGTGTCTTTATCAGTTTTGTTTGCTGGATCCTCGGGTCTTCCTTCTGAGAAACATGCTGGATTTTATCAGCTGAGGGTGCCTTGACAAGTTTTTCTTGCTTAAGTTTTGCATCTTCTTTTTGAATTCCTTGTTGTATTTTATCAGCTGACAATGTCTTTTCCAGTTTTCTTTGTTGAAGTTTTGGAGCTTCCTTCTGAATGCCTGGTTCTTCTTTAGGTTTTGCTGCTGCTGGAGTAGATGGTGTAGAAGTTTTCTGAGGGGAATGCAAGACAGCAGGCACAGGCTGTTTCTGAGGAGATGCAGGTGGTTTGGATAGTGGCTGTGAAGGGCCTGCTTTCGGAAGGGGCACCTTGCCCATATCCCCAAGTTGACCTGACATTGCCCTTTGGGTCTGGCAGTTTAAGCACAGCCATTCCTGCACCTGTGATAAAACAGATACATGAAGTTAGTTATTTGAAAGCTTAACAGTAAAATAATATAATTTTCAAATTATACAGTTGAATACACTTAATCTGAATGCCACGTGCACTGAGAAATTATTTTCTTTGTTTGCTGCTTTTTCAGGAAGACCCATAATATCTCTGTAAGAGAAATTAAGCATGTCAGGCTCCAGAAAGCCAAGTCAAACAAATGTGAAGATACAATGTGAAAACTAACAGCAATGACATTGTTCCAAAGTATTGATGACCTTTATGTAGAAATTTGACTTATGTATTTCTAACATCTATGGTTTTCTAAAGCATCTATAATCCATCAATAGTTCCTTCTAATTCTGTAAATCTGAGTAAAAGGGGACCAGCTGAGACTGATGGCTCTTTGTGTTTCTCTTCAGAAGTTACCTTCCCCTCTTGAATTTGTGTATATATGTCAGTGTATAAATTTAATATGGCTGTAACCCAAAAGGGATATCACCTGTCTGCTCTCTTTATTACTAAATCCCTGCTGCATACTGGCTTTTACTCTTCTTCCCAGAAAATCTGAAAAAAAAGGGACAAATGATTATATCTGTGCAAAAGATCTTGTTGCCAGTTGCCTAGTTACTAGATGAGAGGAGTAATCAGACTGTTTCCAGTGGGATTTGGAGAGTAGTTTCTTCAGTCTAGCAAAAGGAAATTTTAAACACAAGAAAGTGCAGAAAGGAAAGAAAAAGACCAGAATCTTCTGGATACTAGAACAGATAATGCAGCTCCTCTTCACTAGTGCAAAATGAGCTTCACTGGAGAATGAGAGATCTATACTTCACATTAAAATCTTTTTATACTTGTTTTTAACTCCTTTTACTTTGATGGTCTCAAAAATTCAGTTGCTGTATTTCTCTGATTTAGACAATTTAGTTTCCTACTGAAGTACACGAAAAACAGAGTAAAATTGTTCTATTAGTAATTATACAGTAATACTGCTGATAATATTAGGATAGTACAGATGACTGATCAGTTATATACCATTGACAATTCCAGAATATCCAGTGGTATATAACCCGTTGTCCAGGAGATATGACATTTAATCAGAAGAAGGGAGTATCTGGCAAAAGTGTGCAACCTCCAAAACATGCATGCATTTTATATTTACAAGTAATACAGTAATAACTGAGATAACACCGAAAGCAAAGACTAGAGCCCCAGCTCTGCCCCTGACAGCAAAGAATGCCCAGTTGACAGGAGTTAAGCACTCCCTGTTCTCCTTCTGACTCCATGTAACTTGCCTTTTTCAGTGTAAAGAGTGGCCTGCCTTCCAGAAATGCACCCACAGGTTTCCCTACCAAGAACACTTAACACTCGGTAATGGCAGCATATTGTCACTCATATGGCATTTCTCACAGAGTGATAGAGTTGGTCGTGACAGGAGCACAAATGGCTTTTTAAGATAGTCAAGCAAAAGTGAGGCATCCCTCTGTCCATCTCTACTGATGGAGCTCAGATGCTCTCACATCCCCACCA
>JAOXNG010000001.1:10192885-10204861 GCA_028566535.1 Scolopax minor | reverse complement strand
GCTGTGGTCCACTTTAGTACAAAGTTTGCCTCTGTCACTCTCCTCCTATGAATGTTAAGTCTTGGACCCATAATTTCTCATTAATTTACAAAAACAATTTATGATAATTTGTGAAGCAGCAAGTTAAATTGAATCCTGCTGAAATAATGACTACTCAGTTCCCTCTTTTTCCTGCTGCTCAATGGGAACTCCCTGCTGCAACCAAAGGCATCTTATTTTACGGTAAAAACTATTTCGTAGAAAAAAATCCAAAAATTACAGGGATGCTATGACTTCTAATGTACATAAAATTAAATTGACTTTGAGTAATTTTACTTTTAACAAACAGGCTTCCAAAAAAAAGATGAAATTGTAAACATGAATAAATGTAGCATTCTTTGGCATGCTTACTGCTGCTCTGTCTATGACACTGTAAAAACAAAATCAGCTTTTAAAAGAAGGTTTTCTATTTTGCAACATTTATTTTCATGTAAGAAATGTAATTTTCTCCTTAAATGAACACAGCAAAATGAAGATCAAGAAACTCTGAAATGTAATTTCAACATCTTTAATGTAAATTTCATAAAATTACTTTAAATCAACAAAGAAGACAGATAAGAAGCTAAAGAATTGTGACATCTAAATGGAAAGGATAAGGAACTACTGGAGAGAGCCCAGGAGAGGGCTACAAAGATGGTCAGAGGACTGGAGCACCTCTCATGAGAAAAGGCTGAGAGACCTGTTTAGCCTGGAGAAGAGAAGACTGAGAGGGGATCTCACTAATGCTTATAAATTAAAGGGCAAGTGTCAAGAGGATGGGGTCAGACTCTTTTCAGTGGTGCCCAGCAACTGGACAAGAGACCACAGACACAGATTGGAACACAGGAAATTCTGTCTGAACTTAAGGAAAAACGTCTTTACTTTGAGGGAGGGAGAGCATTGGAACAGGCTTCCCAGAGAGGCTGTGGAGTCTCCTTCTCTGGACATATTCAAAGACTGCCTGGATGTGTTCCTGTGCAATCTGCCCAAGGTGAACCTGCTTTGGGGGGGGATTGGACTAGATGATTACCAGAGGTCTCTTCAAACCCCTACCACTCTGTGATTCTGTGATTCTGTGAAATTCAGTCACAGAATGAAGTAAAAATGCTGAGAAGTATTAAATGAGAAGAGAACTGTGTTACATTCAGTACTTACAAATGTAAAGCTAAAAATACCAATTTTATGGTAGCTAGCTATTCAGGAAGAAATATGAATTCTGATTCTAAGCTGGGCATTAAGCAAGTCAAAATTACACAGCAAATAGGGAAAAATATTGCAATCAAAACTGAAATGGATAGTCAGAGTTGGATGTATGATTCAGCAGCTTGATCAATGGACTACCTCTTACCATCCTACCAAGTAGACGTTCTGCATTTCCTAGCATTTGAGCTTTTCCTGGTAACAAAATAGTTCAACTTCCATCATATTCACGACAAAAAGTACAGAAATCAATGTCAAAACCAAAGCAAACTAAGCTCACAGTAATTGGAGAACGTCAGTATCTGTGAAAATAGAAACTATTTACACTATTTGGCAAGTCCACTGCAATTATCGTACAAAGTCTGCCCTGACTGCAAAATGACACAAAAAAGTGAAGAGATTAACTGAAAGAGTTGCATGGCTAAAAATAGTAAGTATGTAGATTATGAAGTCTAAATACATCAGTCTTTATTAAAAAGGGGAAAAAGCACTTGGAAAGGTGTTTCAGAAGCAGCTTAAAAACCTATAAATCTGAGCCTTAGACTCAAAATTTTTAGGTAACTGAAAAATGACACATTAAGCTACCTGGGTACCATTAAGGTATTTTATTTATCATAATCTTCTTGAAATGTATTCATTCACTGCCTTACATGCATTCAGAAACAGAAGCTGGAACATAGCTTTTTCCCCATGGGATAAATAGTAGAAAAATATATGAAAGCAGCATGTATTACAGTGGAGGGTTTGGGTTATATGGTAAATGCATTATTGCCAGAAAGGATTAAGAAAAACAAATAAAACAAGAAAGGACATTTACATTTTGTATTCATGTGCTTATGGAAACTGCAGGAACTGGCAAGTAGCAACTAACTGGAATGCAGTGTAATGTTTTGTTAAACTGCAATCAAAATAAATAAAATTTATAAAGCTGTGACCTTCCTGTTCCATTCCTGATTCACAAGATTTTTATTAAGGATATTTTTTTCTTGGTTGCTGAAGCTTGGACTAAGACTGTCAGATCAAAGGTCCTTTTTCAGTAAGGGAGCCAGCTGAACATTTCCAAAGCCTGATCTGGGTCATGATTTTTCAAATGTTTGTGAACGGAATGGATTTGTCAAATATACTTAAGCACTTCCTAATGCAATAAACACAAGATTTGTTGCTAACTCCAAGCACTCTCAAACCTCTGGGAGAGAAGGGCAAAAGTGACAGCAGCTATGAATAAGATCATGGGTAAGTACAGATAAAGGGTCTGCTTGAAGAGGAAATAATACATAAATACTCTAATATGGATTTTAGGAAAGTTTTGCATATGCATTCATAAAAGCTATTGCAGAGACACAAAAACATATTCCTTAAATAACTAAAAAGATATGAAATATTAAACACATTTTGAAACGGTATAAATAAAACTTGCTAGTCTGTGAATAACAGTATCACATATTTCAAGATAGCAACAAAGGACTATAAGAAAGTAAAAAAATAGGGATTTATTTGCTTTACAGCTTTTATATTGTGGCTGAACTGAAATCTTCAATGTTCTGATTTTATTCTAGGTTTACTTTTCATGTGCAGTTGGGAAATCATCTTGGCTGACGTATAAAAAAATTGAAGCAGACTTTAGAACAATTTTTTTTAAAAATGGGAAACCATTCACGCCCATTGGTGTGAATGAACAACACTGTGCTGTAAACACCAATGATCAGACTTTTTACACTAACACTTTCACCTCTAAACATTTTCTGTCAATCCTCCATTACACCTCCATGTCAAACCTAACAACAGCACAGACAAAGCAAATAAGGGAAAAGATATGGGTCCAAAGATCTGATACAAGACATTTCCTAGTGGCCTGCCCTCTCTCAAGGGTCTCTGGATTCAGACTGGAAGCACTGGCTTCGTCCCCTACAGGTCAGAGCAGTTTGGCAGAGGGAATCATTGCTGCAACTGTTAGGAAGAAAGTCCTAAGAGTCCTAAGGGTAGATTTAGATTAGATATTACAAAGAATTTCTTTAAAGAAAATTTTAAAGACATTCTTTAATCTCAAGGTAGTGAGCCACTGAGATTTCCCAGAGCTGTGGATGTCCCATCTCTGGAGGCTTTGAGCAACCTGGTCTAGTGGAATGTGTTCCTGCTCACATCAGGGTGTTGGATCTAGACGATCTTTAAGGTCCCTTCTAACCCAAACCGTTTTATATTTCTATGATTCTGCACAGAAGTGTAAGAAGAAAGGCTCAGTTGCTGTCTGCCTGCCTGAGACTTCAAAATTTGGTTCATGTGGTTTGTTTATAACTGTTTGCTCATAGTTAGGCTTACTGTCATTTTCTAAGGATGACGCTAATATCATATTGCCCCATACTATGAATCACAGATAAGCATGTGACCATTTATTTTCTTGTTACTCATTTCTGTTTTGTTTCAAGAATAGGCGGAATAAGGAAAATCACAGGCATCCTGTTTCTATATAGACTGAAGGACACACCAGGGGAAAATGCTGCCTGTTCACACACAGAATCTCATCATCACTGGGTTTTTGGGAAGCAGACAAATTATTCACCAAAGCACTCAGCTTTACATCTTTTTTTAAATATGGGATAATAAAACAGCAAGGCACTGGCAACAGATAGCTAATGGTTACCTTCTTTTTGTTCTAGCAGATTTACGACTGTGTTTAGAAAATGTCTGTGTACTCGAAGATGCAGAAGAGGAGAAATTAATTGTGCCCCATAACTACAAAACTTTGAACTTTCCAACACATTCAAAGACTTGAAAGGTACTTGTGATATCATAGGGATATGGTGCCACTTTGCTTGTTTTCTTTTATGTTCTTTGCCCCATATACATGATAAGACACTGATTCCCCACAGAAAGCTGACAAACATTTCTGAGAACCCTCTGGCAGATAATACTAAGAAGTATTCTGCAAGTGCCAGTTCCACAGAAGTCTCCCCAAGCACACACGGTTGTCTGTCTGGCTCTGATAGGAAAGACAATAATTTGCAACCTCTGTGGGTGATCAGGGAAACAAAGAGCTCTGGATTAACTAAGCAAACAAAAGTTCTAGCTAAGACAATACATACAGATTGATGCAGTAATTCACATTTTCCTACATTGCACCTTTTTTGTTGAGATAATGTTTATTTAGTGGAGTCTAGAAAACAAATGACTTAATAGGATGGTAGGTGTCTACCCTAGAATAGGCTGAAGAACTTTCCAGTTTGCTGATTTCTGCTAGTTAGATCCATATTGACTATAACAAGAATTCTGAGATCTTTTCTAAGTATATGTGAGACAGAGATCTATTTTTATGTGAACATTCTAAACTAACATCTAACATTACACATCTGAATCTGGACATGGAACTGGATTTCATCCTATGCACCACTGTGGTTAAGTAACATCACAAGAGGGAAATGACGCAACCAGCTGGTTCTACAGACATTGGCTTGCCCCCTGATGTTTTTCAGTATACAGAGAGGTAGAAAACATTAAAAACAAGACAAAAAAAAACCACCACAAAACAAAACATGGCTTTTTATTGGCTAATGGGAATCAGCAAATTTGAATAATAATAGCAAAAAAGCTTTCAAAATGAAAAGCTCTCTGAAGCAAGCTTTCCAGGCTACACAGCTGGAAAAACGCTCCCAGCTGTTTTTTCTCCTATTGATGTTACTAGTCACTAGGTGGATGCAAAGGGGAAATGGTATGTTACCATAAATTATGCACCCAACTATAAACCACAAGGTTTTACAGAACACCTCTCTCAGATCAGCATTTCATAATGGAAAACTGACCTGGGTGAACTGCTCTGGATAACAATATGGTTAAATAAAGTAGTGGCAAAAGTGGGAGTAAAACCATTTCACTTTTGTGTCAGCAAAATGTCCAATGAACAAGTCTATTATCCACACCCCAATATAGTTCAATACTGACCCATCCAGTCACAAGAGAAATTAATGCAGAAAGGAAAAAGCACTTCTTTTTCACCATTAATGCTAAATGCACGGAGGCCAATGGAAGACTGAGCATCAACTTTGACTTCTGTTTGGAAAATGTTCCTCACAGAAATGGAAGTCAAAAACCTAATGAAATGTTCTTCACAATACTTGCCTAACAATGATGCACTTAAACAGTTCCTTTCTTTTTCAAATTGCTTTGCAAATATTAACTAAATAGTCAAAGATGAAGAACAGCATTTTAAGTAACAAACATGGGATAAAAATTAAACAAATAAAAAAAAACCTGATACCTTTTTATGCAGTCATAGCATCTGGCAAATAGAGGTGATTTTGAATTACACTGAATGCCTAATAATTACAAATTACCAAGTACCAGTGATCAAACAGGTCTATACTAGACCAACAGTTACTAGGAAAACACAGAGAGCAGATTTTTCAGATACAGTTTATATCTCACCCATAAGATATTTCTGATTGCTCTTTCTGTACTTTAGTAACAATTAATCACATTTTTGGCTTTATGATGTAATTGGTTTTCTATTTTAATGTATATTCACAAAGCCCAAAGACAGAACACATCCTAAAAGAAGCAGGGGTTTAAGGTCATATTTTGTATATAGCAAAGCAAATTTTCATATGTACAAATATTAAATCACACATTGTAGCAAAAGAGATACGAAAATTGATCTGAAATAGATTTTTTAAAATTAAATATTGTAGATAAAAGGCTATAGAAATAATTTTTCGTCATTTCTTTTTCTCAGTAGTAAAAAATGACTGATTAATATATTTTATTGATAAATCCTTCCAGCATCCTCAAGATCGCAATGATATACTTCTTTGCTAATCAAAACTTGTAATAAAACTCACACAGCCAACAGCATCATGCTTCTATCATATTGCACAAGGATCTCAAAGTACGTTCATAGAAAGATTCAAGTTGGGTGTGTCTGGTTTGATCTTGCTGCTCCAATATAATATATATATTATAATATATATTATGTTCACATAATCAGTGAGAAATTTTGTGTATCATCATCTGCTCCACTTCAAGAAAATTCTAATTGGTTATCAGTTTTCTGACAGAGTAAATAGATTGCTTTTTTCATTTTAGCAACTGATTGGAACATTATGGACACAACTGTACATCAGAATTTATTGTGCCAAAACTATATTGAAAATGCTCATCCTATTCATTAAGAAATGGACCGTTTTCCTAATTTGTCCCTAAAATTATTCACCTCCGTTCTACTTTTAGTAACTTTTTTGCTGCCCATTTTAAATACATGAAACTTGAGTTTCTTGATTTTATGCCTAATACATATTGCAATTTGGCACAGCCTCACTTGGCTGACCTATTGGCTTCCTATGGCCACCTAGCACAAAATGTGCCTTCTGAAAATGGCTGGTAAGAAAATGCAAGGAAAGGATACAAGAAAAGTGTGCTTAAAAGTGACACTCCTCTCTCCTATTGATACAGCTTTTCATTTTACTTAATTACAGTATGTTTTTCCTCCACTGAACCTCTTTTATTCAGGAGGCAAAATAAATTCTTAGGTACTAAGATTTCTCTAAAATAAGAGAAAGACTGACATGATTTTCTCAATGAGTTTTAGAAAGAAAAAAAATCACTTTAACCTGGAACATTCTGGAGGGAAAGCAGCAGAGCAGAGATTCCAGAATTTATAGTGTTTTCCTGAAACACATTACTTTAGGTCCAGGAGAAGAAAACACACTGAGATGATGAATTACTGATTATTTTAGCATTGACATTGAGGAGATGGATGTTTCCTTTACTGAACTCCCATGACACTTCCCTGCAGCAAGCAGCATCTACACAGCATCTACAGAGGGGTTATAGTAGTCACTTCATAAGAACTTCAATGATTCTGCTCTTACCAGAATTAGTGTCCAAGTTGTTGCCAAGTTCAAATTCAGGGAGCACCCACTCCCACACAGCAGGGCCATGTGTAAGCACCTTGGTTTCAAAGACTGAAATACCATCCTCACAAAATCAGAACTGACGCTTCTCCTGAACACTCTTTAGGAACTACTCTGGGTTGCTCAGTAAACACAGGAGGGATGGAGAGGACAAAACACTGCTGTCCCTTATATGTCTTTAATTGCTCGGCCCAACTGGAGGGCTGAGACAGCATAGACTTCTACACCAAATATGAAAAGTTATTCCTGTTATATTTAATTTTGAGGTAAGTTTTGAGGTGAGTCAGCAGAGGGACCAAAATGCTGAGGGAAGCAGTGGCAAAAGAGACTAGATGCAGCTAGAAAAGCACCAAGACATTAAGAAAAGGGAAAGGAAAAAATGGTTAAGTATGAGAGAAGACTGCTGCTTGATGCTTAATTTCTATAACATCCAGGAAATACGGATTTTGTACAACTTCTGTAAAGAAAGAAGACTCCATCAGTGCTACCTGATTCACCTTCAGTTCTTTCTGGTAATGGAAACAACTTTCAGAACCCAAATCTCTACTTGACTTGTGTAATTTTGGTTAACATTTCGATATATGATGGAAGCATTATTTAATATGTATTATCAACAAAAATTATCATTGTTGTTAATTGTTTTTAAAAAACAAACAAACAAACCTGGTCTCAGTCTAATAAGTGAAGTAAAGAACACAACACTGAAGGACACTTGGAACTAAAAATTATTAACAACAAGTTACTTTGCCACAGTACCTTTGTGCATCCCAAGCTATAAATTGATATATATATTTCAATTAAAGAAAGAGACTCCCTCACTGTTTCTTGTTCCTACATTGCAGTTGAATGAAAGAAAAAGGTCAAAAATGTTCAGTGTTTGACTCCAGCCTGTCTGGGTATCTGTAAAGTCAGCACCAGCTTCTTTAGGAGTAAGCATTACTTATTAACAAAATGGATCCCTTCTTGAAAATAAGGGAAACAGACAGTTGTGGCCCAAATAATGGAATAAGGATCTATCCTCAAATTCCAAAGCTTCACAGGTTAGAATAACATTCACGAATATATCTGATTTCTCACAATTAAAAAATCACATAAATCAAGATAAATTTAATTTAACTTGGTATATATATATAATTTTAAAATATTAATTGGGGAGGGTGTTACTTATTCAAACAGATGGTTGTTACATTTGTAATGAAGGTATATTTACTTAGAAATATTTTTTTTCCTTTCTTCACTGTCACTCACTATTCACTGGTTTGCTGTTCAGAAAAGAAGCCTTTGGAATATCTACTGTCAAAATGTAACAACTCTACCACAAATTTTACTGGCAAAATTTTAACGATTGCTGCCTATAATCTATATCTGTGCTCCAGGTGTTTTTTTAACAGTCATCCTCAGCAAGTGTCAGCCACATTATTTCAAAAGTAAACAAGGTTCTTGCTTTGGAAACATAAAAGCTAAAGAATGAGAAGATGCAATCTCATGTAACAGGATCATATCTCAAACCTGTTCCTCTTTAACCAATCTACACAAGGAGTAAGATCATCACCATAATGAACTTGTGCCACGTACAAGTGCGAGTGCGACTAAAGAGATTTGTTCCATTATAGAATCTTCCTATAACAGGAAAAAAAAATATTTTTAAAATATTTTTTTCAAGGAATTGTCTGAATTTCAAAGTAAAAGTTCATAAGTGAATTATTCTAAAACCAAATATATACTGTTTTATTCTAATATACTTCTTACTGTAAAAATACTAATTCTTGGCCATTTATTCATTCTCGATTTTTCTCGATTTCTGTTTAAATCCCTAAGTGGCTAATTCTTCACAGTACATCTGTGCACAGAGCCAGAGTTCTAGACAACACTATGCCTAATAACACAGAATTCAAAGATCTCTGCCCCAAAGTCATAAATCTAAAGATAAACTTTTAAAGGTAGAGATTTCCCATCTTGGGATTTACTGCTAAAAGACAGTACAAACCACCTAAGAAATTAAAGCCAAAACCCACTATTTTAACTATTGGGGTGAACCTCTTCTCAGTACCACATTCTCTGTTTCCCATTCTGTCTTTGCAATGACATTCTTGAATTGCGAGCAGTTTAAATATGACTACATTAAAAACATGTTGTTATGATAAAAGGAAGCTTTAAAGTATTGTAATTCTGGGAATTTAGGAGAGAGACACAGAGGGATTGAATTATTGGGAAATAAATAATCACACCTTAGAGGCACTTTCTGTTAAGTCAGTAAAATCAGTCCTAGGTCAATAAGCAATAGCCAAAACGTGGTTAGTACTTCATAAAGCACAAAAACATTTGAGTTACTGCCTGAATAATCCTGCATTTATGACTTCACAGAATGCTACAAATGAAATGCATGTCTGTCAGTATTCTAAGATAACTCCAAAGAGCACAGTGGACAAGAGGCAACAGGCACAAATTTAAATGCAGGAAATTTCATTTAATCTTAAACAAACATCTTTTTACTGTGAGTATTGTTGAACATTGGCACCAGTTGCCCAAAGAGATTGTGGGGCCTTCCTCCTTGGAGATATTAAAAACTCTAATGGACATGGTCCTGAGCAACCTGTGCTAGCACAGGGTTGGACAAGGTGACCCCCAGAAGTGCCTTCCAGCCGCAGCAGTTCTGTGTTCTGTGTAAGAATGTATCTAACATGCAGAATAAAAGAATGGGTCCAGCAATTTCTTCTGCAATCAATGTGGGTTTTTTCAACCATAAGTGAACATGGGAAATTCAAGGAAAGCATTCACATACAATGAATTACTTACAGGAGTTAATTTTTTGCAGGATGAGGATAGGTTTGGGACTTCTAGAAGGATATTGAAAATAATGTGATACTGACTTACAAAAGAATTTCTCTCAGGACAGCCTTCAATTCCAGTAGTGCAACAAATTAATAAGATAACCATTCTGCAAAAAGAAATTTTTCCCTTGTAACAGTGTAAATCAGAAATAACTTCATACAAGACTGTTAATATACACAACTGTGAAACTGGGTTAGTGTTAAGCATCTCTCTGTAGAGCAGAAATCGTCTCTTTGTCACCCAATTCAGTGCCCATTGTAACATGCAGATATTTTAAATACCTGGTAGAGTAACTGGCCTATCTCTAAGAAAATAATACCCAGGCACTGGGATCAGCTCTGGGGTTTGCTTCCCAGCTGGTAGATTTAAATACATTTGCAGTCCAGATGAAAGGGAGAAGGATAAATGCATGCCTCTAGGGACAGGAGGCTCCTAGAAGAGCAGTTCTCACAGCATCTTTCTGTAGAGGTGGCTGAAGGACCACTGACGCTGCCTGAGTGAAAGGAAAATAAAGTTTTTCTCTTTTTGTGTTTCACTGCTCAGAGATGTCTGCCTTTTTGCTACCTGCAAACTGAGAATCAATTGGAGATTCCACACTAGGTGTCTGACACCATGTGGAAGGACTCCAGAGGCAATACCAACCTTGCACCAACTTTTCCCCAGAGATATTTCCAGCTGTCTGATCTCAGTGACCACCCCAAAATAAAGAACTATGGAAGGATGGTTATCCTGCTTTTTCTGTCATGTCTTTCTTATACAAAAAGGATGATCTTTAGGGCAGAGACTAGGCCTATGTTTGCACAGTTTTAAAAGCGTAACCCACCATCAGGTATGCCAAAATATATAAGAATTCAACATCTAGTTCACTTATCATTAATCAGTGGAAAACACAATGCTTACAGATACGCAAGATCTCAAAAAAAAAAAAAGAATACTATGTAAATTATGTCACATCAGTGCTCGGGGAAAATACTGCTGAGAAAAAACAGAGCAGAGACACAATTGACATCAATAACAAAAGTACCAGACCTTTTTTGTGTAGAAAATAAAAATAGAAATAATAAATAAATCTCTTTCCCTTGCTTACCATTTTAAGAATTGGGAAAGCCTTTAATCTTAAAATCAAGAGCTGAAAGTAAAAAACTATAAAATCCTCGTTACACAAATAATTATTTTATTTCATTTTGTACTTACATACATCCTTCAACGATTTATCTAACTCTTTAGGCAATGTGAGTATTTGTTGCAAGTTGTTATCTCACCAGTATGAAATAGAAGCAAGACTTTTGCCCTTGAGAAGTGAATAATAATATTGAACATCTGACTCCATCCACCAGGGCAGTGGTTTGGTCAGGATTAAAGAAATAAAATCAGAGTTCATGAAGCACTGAATGAAAAGCAGAGAAGTCAGCTACGTAGTCTACAAAATAATGCTTTATGTTACTATGCAGATTTGAGTTTAGCTCTCATTTAGCACACGGAAGTCTTAAAAAGAAAATAGTTTTAAGTAACAGCTGTGGGGTTGGTGAAAAGCTGGGGGCTGAGTTACATAAAGTTGGCTGCAACATGAAACAGCAGGTCCTGATGTCCCTCAAGTACTTTTGATGAGTTATCTCTTGAGAGTTTCAGACACCTGGACTCTTTCTCTGCCTGAGGAAATATAAGTGACCTGAAGTTTATAGAGTGTGTGCATCTCCTGACAGAGACCAAAGATTCCAACCGTGAAACAATCACAGGGAAACGTCAAACTGGTTATCTGTGGCTGAAAAA
Source organism: Scolopax minor (assembly GCA_028566535.1). Lineage (NCBI taxonomy): Eukaryota > Metazoa > Chordata > Aves > Charadriiformes > Scolopacidae > Scolopax > Scolopax minor. Next base: position 10,193,141 of record JAOXNG010000001.1, on the reverse strand, counting down.
ATGCATATGCCAACAGGTAGATCATCTGTTATTGTTTTTTTGTGGGTTCTTTCCAATTTCAATTATTTTCAAGAAATAGTTTCCATATAATATATTATAATATATTAAATACATAATATTATATTAATATATTGTCTATAATATATAAATATATTATTAATGTATTATAACAGTTTGTGTTAGAATTAATTTTATATTATAATACAGTAAATATATTATTCATGAATTATATATAATATATTCCACAGATTATAGT
>JAOXNG010000001.1:10125612-10142717 GCA_028566535.1 Scolopax minor | reverse complement strand
AAAAGGAAGGACACCCGCAGGTGGAAGTGATTGCTTGAATGTCACGCAGAGAAATGACATTCAAAAGACAACTCATCAACCACTCTAGATGGCAAACAAGCACGATACTCTAGGGCATCAACAACATTGCCCATCTCCTATAAAGGCATTGTTGCCAGAGTATTTACCTAATTTAAAAGCAAGAAAAATTCACCTCAGATGGTGACAAACTGGGAAGTCTCAGAATCCAATCCACAGTTTTCATTACTATGAAATCAATTAAAAAGATACACATTTCTCTAGGGAGATTGTTAAATCATGTGTGAATATTCTCACAATTTACTAATTATTTGTCTCACCTAGTTTTTGATGATTAAAAAAAAATCACCTAATTTATGATTACAGTAGAAAAGTTCTGCTTTTCAGAGGTTTGTATGTCAGTAAATTCTTAGAATAGCAATTTGTTGTTGCACCAAGAATCTAGTCACAGTTACAATATAACACTGATACTAAGATTAAAAGCAGAAATAACATGCCAGGCGAGGCATCTCAGCAGACCTGTGTGTAATATATGTCGTACCAGTACTGAAAACACATGAAGAGGATTAACTAGCAAAATCACAGAATGCAAGTGCAAAAGATAAAATACATCCATTCAAGATGGAGAGAAAATGAAGACATAGCACAAGTAGTTTTGTTTTTTTTTAAAGGATATTGCTTACTTTAAAACAGAAGCTCCTTGCCTTTCAAGAGGGAAAAATTTCCAATTTCCAATTGACTTATCTCTAATAATGTGCACATTTAAAATGAAATCATCAAACCTTGCATGTCCAGGAAACGTCACTGTTTTCACATTATAAATGTAACATTTACAGTTATGCACTTATTAATGTTCTATTTCTGGTCTGATATCACTCTGTGTTTTGGGAGAGCTACAAGGGAGGACTAGGATAAAGGAACAACTGCTTCATTCCTGCCTGGCAGTTCCTACGCTCTTATGAAACTATCATCTGTGATTATCAGCCTGTTTTTAAATATAATCTACTGAGGGTAGAATGTGATTTGCAATATTAAATGGCATCAATGCAGTCATGTAGCTCAATTCCCATGTGCCGCTTTGAAAATCTGTTCACTTTTGTACTTAAACTCCTCTTCCCCTACAGAACAGAGCATTGATTCTTCTTCTTTAGCGAGATGAATCCCTTCCCACGTGATTTCACATGTCAGTCTATTCTAATCACTTCCAGCTGTCTCCAAGCACAGGGCAGGCATTCCAAAGGGCTATGAGATCCTTTCCTTTAGTAACTCCACTGGATAGGAAACAGATTACTTTGATGACTCCAAGACATCGATAAAGAGAAGTCATTTCCAGAATACTAACCTGCTGTTGACAGAAATAATACTGAAAACATAAATGCCTGTTACACTGTGACCTTCTATATGCCTGGTGCTTTCCAAACTCTTTTTTCTTTTGACTGATTTACCGCTGCACTAAGTAGTTTGGCAGAGGAAAAGAGTATTGTTTCCTACTGCCCAAACAACGTTGAACAAGGTCAGGATTCAAATAAAACCATGGCAGGGGGTAAATCCCTCAGACAGGAGAGCAAGCAAGACCTGACTTTGTGTGTGTCTGTGTGTGTGGTTTTCTTCATAGGGGATAACTAATTTGATTTTTTTTCTGAAGTATTTTGCCAACCATACGCATATAAAGTACACACAAACACATACATACATTATTTGCATATATACACATAGGGATGCTGCATAGATACACAGATTTTTATCTAGTTTGAACATTTCTCTTACCTCTGTAGTTTGGTAATAGCTTTCAATCACAATTATTTGTGAATGCTATGTAACTTGATATTTGCCTTCTCCTATAGCTCACCACTATGACTGATAAAATACTATACTAATAATAATACTAAATGCTAATAATAAAACCAAGCAGACATATTTGACATAACAGAACACATATTATTCTCATTACTTTTAAAAACACTGATTTTTTTTTTTTGTTATTTCTATAGAGCAATATGTAAGCATTCAGTTTTGCCACAAAAGAAAAAACACCAACTCATTAAAACTTAGTTGTAAACACTGCTTTTCTAAATAGTGAATGTTATGGTTACTAAATAGTGTATGTCAGAAGCTTGTGTCTCTTACTAGAACACTTCCTTTTAAGACTAGACACAATCAATAGCGAAAATATTTTAATACCACTTGCAAGTTTTTATGTTCACACTCTTTTATTGCAAATGTAATTGGAAAGTAAATTAGTATCTAAAATTAGTGACTATATCTATATCCTCCCTCTTTCATATATAGACTGAAATATATATTATGTAATTAATACAGACATACAGTTTTACATACTTTTCCTTTATTTGAAAAATTTAAAATAAAAACAAAAAGATTCAGCAGAGCAATAAACTGATTTTTATGGTGGTAGGTTTCTTCTCTTTCACTAACATAGAGTGAAATGAGAATTTTTATACATAAATATAATTTTTCCAATAAGATAGAAAAATGTACTTTTAAAAGTAGCCATAGTAGTTTTGAAAGCATTCAATATTAATTTAAGACCAATCTATTTTCTAGATTTTTACATTTTATTTCTAATCTCCGTTTCTGAGAATTAACCATAAAAGAACTGTTTTCAGGGTTACTTCCTATCCTTCAGCTCTTTTCTATGATTTAAAAATCAGAGTTTTTGTTTTCCTTCAGTCTCCCAAAGGGATAACTAACTACATTTTAGAAAACAGGTTGGCTGTCTGCATGTAGATTGTATGTTTATTTATTCTTTACTACTTTTTCACTAGTATAAGAAACACACTATGAATGTAAGCATCCTACTTCACTACATGTAATGTATACATGAATGTATGTGTATGTACGCATGTGTGTATATATGCGTATACACATACACAGTAGGAGCACTAAAACATTGTATTCAATCTCTTTACCTTCCTGTTTTTCCCTCACGCAAGAAGAGAACCTCTCTACAATTGCCTCCCAATTGTTTTTTAATGCAAAGGAAGCCAAAGGATGAGAACAGCCCAAGGAAACATCGTCTTGGATCATCACAGGTTTTAAATACCAAGGGAAAAGAGATCCTCTCTTGATGTAATACTTAGAGCTTCAAGAAAATTGTGGAGTGACACCAGCTGAAGATCTAAGACATTCACACTGGTGAAAGTAAACTGCTTTAGCTATGATATACTTTATCTAAAATCATCAATTAAATATAGATTAAATTTACTACCAAGAATTAGGTCAAAAGCACTAATTGAGTTTAAGACAGTTTTTCTACATGCAGCTGCTTCCCTAGCAGCTTGTACCCTAATCTCAAATATCTCATCCCCCACCTTCTTATTTCCCAAAAACAAAATAACTGTAAAATTTATCTGCACAGCTCTCATATCACAATTGTATAAAAACTTATGTCCTCAACATGAAGAAAGGTGTAAACCAGGCTCTTTGGTGTTTAGCCTATGTTGTAAAGGGGAGGTCAGCATGATCACTAAACCAGGAAGAGAGAAGACCAGAAAAACCACCAAAACAAAAAAAAATGGTGGTGATTTCCTGCCATTTCCATTCCACAGAATAAGGAGGAACACACTCTGTGCTTTTAGGCACCAGAAAACAATGAACAGCCTACTGTAAGGGACCAAACACTGAAGCACACATTTTCCTGAAGTATCTCTTCATTTGGCAAGACACTTGTGCTGATTGGAATTTAGGCAGGATCCAAACTCTGCTGTGTCAATTAGGTTGTGGTCTTTTTGTTTGTTTGTTTAATAAAAACAGCCAGTCTTCTCTCTCAGCCCTTCGTTCTCCTTCAGCAGGAGTTCTTTGTTTGCCGTAATGCTTGGTAACTTATTATTAAGCACATTCTGAGTTGGAACTGTGGTAGAAATGCAAAAGCAAAGCAGAAGTGATTTCTAAGTGGGTGTAATTATGTTTAAGCAAGTCTAAATGGGTTTCACCTTCAGTGCAACCGTAGGTAACGGAAAAGGGCTACAACTTGTGCAAGTTAACATGAAATGACAGAATGAATCAGTACACCCTGAAGTTATTTGCTTTTCACACTTCACTTTTCCAACTGACATGCAGGTTTTGCCATTTCAAGCTCTTTTCTGATTACAGGCCAGAAGTCAAATGTGACAATTATGATGAGTAACTCCCAGTAACTGGTTGGAGTTGGTAAAGCAGCTACATAAAAATACCAACAATTCAACTCATCACAGAACCTGTGACAAAACTTCTGATAGCTGATCTCATGAAGTACCCCATCTGCATCTGCAGTTGTAAACTAGTTCTGCATGAACAAAAAATGCAAACTATCACCACAGCAAAGGAGCTCCATGGGAACAAGAGAACAACTCCCAACAGCCCCACAGTCCATGAAATGAAATACATTTTCTATCAAGGAGGTTGGTTGGTACTGTTGAGGTAGGAGGAAACAATCGTTAGTAGTTCACTGGATGCTAATTTCATTAATAATGACAGTTCCTTTATCTCTAGATAGTTGGACATCATCAGGACATAATTTAAAAAAAAAAAAAACAACATATATACAAAATACTAATTTGTGTAATATATGTGTCTTCTATTATATTCTGCAATTAGTTTAAGCTGCCACCAAGTAACTGAAAAATGCTGCCATCTCAATGCACTAGGATATCACATTTGTATTCCATAGGCACAGCTGGCTACATACAGGGTCAGGAGGTGGCAGAATCTTGCTGTGATTGTGCAACAACTGAACTCAAGCACAGAGCAGAGTGTAGCCATCCATTAACAGTGACAGGTGGGATATTATGATATGGTGTTAGTCTCTATGATATCTCTTCATCTGGAATGAGATTAAGTCCTAAATATCCTCATTTGAAAGAAGACTGTTTTTCAAATAACAAGGTACCCTAAAAATTAATCGTGTCTTCCGAGTTTTGAAAGCCAAGAGTGTCACTAAATCAAAAGCTTTGTTTTATCCAATGCCTCTTCTTGTTCATCAAAAGAAAGGAGAGAAAGTGTCTGCTTGAGATAATCTTTCACCTACAATAAATCTAAATCAAGAAAAAAAGAAACCCTTAAACTGTACTCTGAAGCATCACTTTTTGTTAAAACTCAGCTTCTTTTTCTGCACGTCACATCAGATATACTGTTACATTCACCCTAAGAGATTTTACTGCCCTTTATGTAACTACCTACCAGCTCACCAGATATTTATCAACCATGCTGACAACCAAAAAACTTTTCTTCCCCAACAGTGTACTAACAAAAACTTCACACTCACAGTCTGTGTTATAATTTTATGGGTACTAATGTGCTTCTATAAAGGCTATATGTTATTATAAATGCTGTGGGAGTTTAAAACCAGAACATCCATAGTCACACTGAACTCACTGTGTCAATAGTCTTCCAAAAGTGTCAACACCCTCTGGGGTAAGAGTGGAACACTTAACTTATGCAAGATACTTTCATGTCCCAAATTTCCAAGTGACATGAAATATCACTTCCTTCCCCCTTTATATGAGTAACTCCAATCAGTACATCAATGTTTCAGTACTCGGGATGAATACAGTTTAGGAATACACAGCTTATACTTGCACTGAAATTCCTTTTAAGACAAGTCCATCTGGTGAAAACATCTTTTGAAACACAAGGAAAAAGAATGGTTTTTTTTTAATGGAGAAAACATTCAACTGAGGAGAAAAAAAAAAAAAAAAACCAACAAAAGTATTTGTCAGTGTTTCAACCACAATGCCGCTTATAAAGCTTTCTCCCCAAAGAATCTATCAGACTATTCAGACAGTCTAAAGCCACCAAGGACAAACTCTGAAGCAGGAGAAGATCTGCTATAAGGTGTTGATGTAACACATTTGATGGGAGAAGTATTCATCCTGATACACAGATTAAAAGAAGTTTTCATTAAAGCACTCTTAGTGCTTTAATGCCCATAATAATTACTGAGCATTCCTTACAATAATCTTTTGCATAACTGGATTATGGCAAAACCTGAAATCATTCTACACCACTAAGCAATCTAACACTTTCTCACTATGTCTGAACTTTAAGAAGACCATTTTACCATGGAATGCCTGCTTCTGTGTTTATTTGCTGTTAAGGGGGGGAATGTGGGGTATGTCTGAATATGCTATTTTTTTACTAAAGAAGTGCTTATCAGTGATTTGTATCAAGTTTTTATTGAAGTTTCATTGCATTATTTGACAAAAGATGAAACTTCTCTAATCTAGTTATCTTGTTTAACATGACAGTTACATTTTGACCAGAATTATTTATCAATTAATTTTATTCTTACTTCACATCATCTCACAGATAGTTTTTTTCCATCTTACTCTTTTCTCTATTCCTGTACACATACCTATTACTTACCTTCCTCAATAAGTACAAACGCCTATTGAAGTACACTTCCAGTAACAGCCTATCAATACTAACTCATACTCATTCTGTTACAAGTATTACAAGTAATTTCAATTGATAAACTTTTTTTTTTGTTCTCAATTTTGTCATATTCTGTACACAAAGAGATTACTGGTTGAAGTGATAACAACTCTGCTGCCAGAGTAAAAGGTTTTCCTTATTCAGTGTGTAGATGCTGAGTTGAGGAAAAATTAGTATTAAATAAAGGCTAAGAGTAAATTTTACCAGATTAGAACATTAACCTATATTCATTATAATGTATATTGTTATGATTACCGTGCATTTCTTTTTAAAGTAATTTCAACTTCGAAAATTTCCATCTCAGATTTTTTTCTCCCCTTTAAAGCAATCTGATCTCTGATTTACAGAGGTCAAAATTAGTAACTATGCCTGCCGGCCATTAAAAATAAAATTAACTAATACTTTCACAAATCTCTCTAAAGATACCTACTGGATGCCATGCAATGTAGTTCTTTTGCTAGTTAGTAAGTATTCGTTCTTTCTGGGTGGAGTGGCACTCTCCCTAAATTGTGTTCAAACATAATTATGATGAAAGTACTGATTTGATTTGATCTTCCTTTTTAAATTTGCTGGGGAATCTTCTCTTAGATTAAGGTCCTAATCTGTTATCAGTGTTGTCATACTCATTATCAGATACAGAATTAAATAACCTCATTAGTACTTCATACACTGAATGGCAGGAAAAGATACCGATTGGTTTTGTCTAGATATTTTGTCTAGATATTCTCCCCTTCCTAGATAAAAGAACCAAACTCACAGCTACATCAAAATTACTGTCCTCAGAGACACAAAAAGCAGGACACCTCATTCAGTTATGTAGAAGCAAAACCAGTTCCCTAGAGCTGGGATTAGTAAGGAAAGAGAGAAAGCCGGAGACCTTAACAGCAACTCCAACAGTTTTTGAAATCATGCTGAAATTTAGCTAATTCTTAACTTGACACAAGCAAAACATGCAGCAATCTCTGATCCAAACATCCTTTCTAGACCTTCTTGTCTTTATAAATAAGCTGTTCATTTCATTAAATTTTAGCTATATATAACAATTTTATGCTAATGATATCAATCTGAGCTTTTGATACTTGCCTGATGTGGTTTCAAATTTCTTTTTATCATTCAATAGAGGCTGATTTAGTTATCAAACTACTCGATTACTTAAAACCTATCTATCAACAAGCAAAATCTAGACAGTCATTCTGCAATCAAGGTAGCTCTTATCACTCCCAGGGAAATCATACATACAATTAGTTTCCAGGACTGAAACTGTTCTTTTCATTGTACTAGGTAGGTGCCTACTGGGATATCCAGACTTAGAGTCAGTTTTACTTTCATTGTTTCTAAATTGTGTTCCATTTACAGAAAGCAAACATTTATAACAAAATTCTCAATTTCTCCCTTCTTCCACTTGACCTCCTGGTTGGTTTTTTTGTGGGTTTTTGGGTTGTTTGGGTTTTTTTGAGATTCATCAAAAGCAATAGCAAAAAAGCTATGAGTCCCCAACAAAAAGCATAGCCCAATGCACATATATTAGTGGTGCGACAGCATTCTGCTAAATGTTTAGTAACTTGCAAAACTACCAAATAGCAGGAGATCATACCCTCCCCAGCTCCTTCACTGAATTGTTGCACTCTTGCCCAAGTGATTTTTAGTATAAGTAGTAGTATAGCTACTTCTTCATCTTTCCTTTTTGACTTCGTGTTCAGAGGGAGAATTTGTTAAGGACTAAGGTGCCTAGATGGCTAAAACACATCAGATTTCAGTTCTGTGTTCCTGAATACTTTATTTATGCAAAAGTTTGTATAGTCTGTAAGATAGATATACCTCCCTTCACCTTGCTCTGTCCGTTAAAGTCTCTGTGGCCCAGTCAGAGGCTTGAGCTACCAGTGTACTAACACCAATTTAACACATTCATACAGGAAATTTCATGCTAATAAAACCTATCTCTACTGGTTTTGAGTTTTTTCTTTCAGTGACAAAAAACTCACTGGTTAAAACATTCACTTTTTACAAATTCTCAATTACCCACAGAAATCTATTCAAGAAGCAATGCATGATTTTGGGGAAGCCTATAAATTACACCAGTAGCTTACTGGGCAGTTTGAAAATTGAGTAGAAAGCACATAACTATTTCCCAAATTTAACCTGTACTACCATTATTGTAATTTCAGTAAAGGAAGAAACACAGTCAGTCATTAACTTGTACAACAATGTATAAATTTAGTAGGAAATTACAACTTCTTTTAATTTCAACAGCAACACTGCTGAAATTGCTCACAACTGGCTCATTCCAAACAACTCTGCAACAACTACAAAAATATGTGACAGAGTTCCCCTAATCCTCCCTAGGACTGGAGTGACCCATATCAAACATTTCTTCAGATAAATTATTAGATTTACATGGAATCTGCTGAACGGTACCAAAAGTTGACAACATGTAACAGATTCACAATCTCATTTGCCACAAGTTTATGGAGAAATATCAGCTCTTTAACATTTTGAGCTATCTTACTTCTCTTTGAAGGAATGCTACTTATTGCCTAATTCTGATCTTATGCTTAGTATCTCAGCAAATACAAATGCTGTCAAATTTTTATGTTATTTCTCAGAGAAAAATGTGTAAAAAATATTAAGCTTAAAGAAAAAAATGAGAAAAGTATGGTTTTGGATAAAAGAACAAGGCATAGCATGAAATAGCATAGACAGAAAATAAAATTTTATTAAAACAATATATAATGTGTTACTGGGGGTCCAAGTCATTAAATATTCATTATTTCTGTACCTTGAAAATTGTTGTATTCCCAAGCATATAAAATTTCAGTCTGCCAGCTACAATCCTAGAGTAGATCATCTCATTTTCCTGAACTATTTTGCAAGCACTACTAATGATTTATTTGATAAACGTTCAAATGAAAAACTGTAACATCTATTTTTTATGTATTTAACAGAAGAGCTTCTAGCTCCAATTGTATGGTTCAGATTGAGAGAAATCAAGAAGAGCAAAATACAGCAGCATGACATCTTAGCTATTTCCTTGCCAATGAAAATATGTCTATGCAGTTTAAATCAGTGTACTCTGCTGTTAAAACCAATAACAGATGATGTTGTTCAATAATAATCAATCCATGGTTGACCATTTAATATCTCACCTGATTTATAAATGTCTATGCCATGTTATTAAATGCCACATTATAAATATTACACTAAAGTAATATATAAAGTCAAAGTTTAACTCCAGCAGATTACTATAATCCACTCAAGAATGTTTTCTGAGTTTTTAATTTTATTTTGGTAATTCACCACGTCCTTACCTAGTTGTAAAAAAAGAAACATCTAGTAGCTTGTAAAGAATATTAAACTGTACACTTTGTGTTCACTGATAATGCTTTGTTCATGTTTACAAATAGGACATACGGATTCAAAAGGGATTGGAGATTATGAAATATCACAATCAAACACCACTTTATTCCACCTTTGTGTTTAGGAAAGGCTGCAAGGCATTGCAGAAAGATTTAAGGTAAACTGAATGGAGAATGCAAAATAAAATGGAGTTCAGAGCCCATGCAAGGACACATTTGTTCTCTTTATGTCAAATGAAAACTGCATCACCAAAAAATTGGGACCCCAAACATCAAAACTAGTCAAAAGGACAGTGTTTGCAAAGTGCAGGTGAAGATAACCAAACTACAGGTTTCTGTCTGTTCCAGAATATCCCTGAAGGTCATGTAGAATAAAATTAATTCTAAATTAATTTAAAAGCACTCAGAAAATAAACCTCAAAATTAATAAAGACATCTGAATGATTGATCCCTCAAGACCAATGGGTAACTAAAATGAGCAAAACCAAAAGGTTGATAACGAAGCTACTATAAAGATGAAAATAGTAGTTTACCATGTTAAAACCAAAGATGCCCATCACCTGTAATTTTCCCTCAGCTCCCTGGGTTCAAACACAGGGAACTAACATACAAAAATAGTCCAGAAACAGGTGATAAAAGTGAATTTTTCAGTGGTTGTAAAGACTCCTACACACAGAGCCTTTGAACAGGCTCTGACGGCTTAAAAAAAAACTGAAAAACACTGCACTCACAACTGATGCAAAATGATCAACGAAATAGTCAGGCCTGGCTCCACAGGCAAAATAAACAGTTGCCCTTAGCAACAGGCTGCCAGGAGCAGCAAAATAGCTGTGGTCCTCCTGCCTGCCAGGTTCGTGCCACAAACTGGGAGAGTCACGACTACTGCTGGTGCTTCTCTCCTCCTCCTTCCTCCTGCTAATCCAGCACTGGGGGCAGCTCACCAGGGATGCAGCACTTGTCTGCTCTCACTCTTCCCTCCTCCTCTTCCTCTGGCCTCCCTTTTTCAGGGAAGCAAAAATCTTCTGCTTGCAGCTTATTCTGGAGAAATAAAAAATGCTATGCACTCTAGCTTACACTTTCTTTAAAAAGCAAACATAAATGGCCATCTCATGAAATTTGAAAAAAAAATGGTACAAACATACATCAGTAAATTTCAAAAAGATAATCCAGATAAATCACTAGCAGAACACATGGCCAAGTTTCAAAGAAGATTTTTACATGACAAAAGAAAAATAAATTAAAAATAACTCAATGTTTCATTCTTGTTCATTAGAAAAGAAATGTGCACAGGGGTCTGGAGAACGAGTCTTATGAGGAGTGATTGAGGGAACTGGCGTTGTTCAGTCTGGAAAAAAGGAGGTTGAGGAGTGAACTTCTCACTCTCTACAACTACCTGAAAGGAGGGCCAGTTTCTTCTCCCAAGTAACAAGCTATAGGACAATAGGAAATGGCCTCAAGTTACACCAGGGAAGGTTTAGATTGTATATTAGGAAAAATTTTTACACTCAAAGGGTTATCAAGTATTGGAACAGGCTGCCAGGGAAGCAGTGGAATCACCACCCCTGGATGTATTGAAAAGATAGGTAGATGTAGAGTTTAGTGCTTTGGCTTAGCAATGGCTTTTGTCAGTGCTAGGCTGATGGTTGGACTGGATGATCTGAAAGGTCCCTTCCAACCCAGACAATTCTATAATTCATGATTACCAGGTGCATAAACAAAGTAGTGAAGTAGGAAAGGGACCTTAGTAAGAGTAAGCTGCAGCAGAGGAAGAGGACAGTATAAATTCAGCACACTGAACACAAGATACTTTTGCACACACAAATTATGATTTCAAACTGATTGTTTCCAACTCCGATCTTGAGATTTATTGTGTCTATTCTACTAGTGAACTAGTGTATATATGAACTAGTGTAACGCTGAAAAATATCTGCTAAGGGCGATCATTCTTCTATCAATGAAAGCTGAGGACACTTAGGACTTGGTAGGAGAAAGATTCCATGTAGAAGGACAGATCGAGCACAACACTACAGACTTGTGAGTTCATACTTGGTGACTCAAGGCAGAAGAACCTTGCCAAAGCAGCTAAGGTCTCATACAAGTTTCATACCTTTATTCAATCACTACAAGCAGAGGCCTGCAGCCTTCAAGCTGCACTTTATAACTAAAAATTGTCATGACTGAAGAAAGACAAAGGCATAAATCATAATAAAGCTTTAACCCAAGCAGTGCATGATAGTTGAGGGAAATCCTACTAAAGCCCACCCTCCAATCTCCAGAAACCAACACAACCCAGGCAAACAAGCATTATGATTTTGAATCAGTAGTCAACTCTTCAGTTGTCTCTCACTGATTAAAACAGTCCTGAGCTTCCAATATCCCAATTTGATTTCAATTACAGTAAAAAACAGACATACCAAAAAACTAGTAACAAGACATGCAGACTCTGTTACTGTAGAAGCATACTTTTGGCTGAAGCTGTTGAAAGACTTCTCTGCTGTCATGGGAAGGCTTGAGATGTAAGTTGGTGCCTCCAGCCTTAAAACCACCAAGGTGCAAAGCATCTGTATTGCTTCAGGAACATGGACCTGCTTCAGACTTGCTGGAAGTTGCCACTAATTCTCCTTAGTTCTCCAAAGATTTCTGTTTTCACTTTACTTTTTACTCTTGCCCATTCTGGTTCTGCAGTATCATGGCAGTGAAAGGGAATGATCAGGAAAGACATATATGCACATAGTGAAAAACGTGGCAAGAGGGCAGACAGGAAAAGCACTAATTATTTTTCAGTCCCCGTTTTATACTGCATGATTATCTGCATATCACCCCAGCTGATGAGTATCTCTAGGGGATCAGTAGGTTTCTCGAACTCTAGTTAAATCCAAGAATTGTTGAGACATTAAATAAAAAGAAAGAGGTCCTCAGCATATTGAAGGGCCAGCAGCCGTAACTGGCTCTACCCTCAGGCTGTTAAGAATGAGACTGACACTACACTGTTTTTCTGAGGGACTGAGGCTGCTTTGCTGGATCTGACCTAGGAAGACAGGTTCTCACAAACACACGATGGCCACTGAACACACACTGAACACAGTGAAGTGTGTTCAAACACACTGAAGTTCAAAACATAATTTTACTCTGGCAACATAAGAGTCTACTAACAGGGTTTTATAATTTTACTTATGGAAAATATGTATACTACTGCCTCAAGTGTCTTCCCATTTTATAATCAAAACATTGTACATTGTAGTCTGTATGCAACAGAACACTAAACACATTGATGTTCCTTCCATATGTTTTTTGAGTTATTATAAATGTATACAAATAATATTTTTGGAGGAACATCATCCTCCTCTTTTAGGCACATATTAGCCAAACTTCATCTATGCATCTTTTTCTATGTCAAGCCCAAAAATCAGCCCCAGGTGGCATTAGTTATTTAAATGCCATTGACACCTTCTTGAGAAATTCATAACTGTGCTCACAGTGAAGGGAGGCTCACTGCGAGTCAAACACTGCCTGAGTTTTGGACAGTTGCTATAATACAGAGCTCTTTTAAATCAAGGATTACTACGTCAGACAGGGAGCTTCTCCTGCAATGCTTTGCCTCAAGGAAAATAAAGCAGACTATTTTCTTCTATGAAAAGACAAATCTAATGAAAGAATGTATTACCTGACCTTAGAGAAACACAAAAAAATGGAGTAAAATAACATGGAAGTTTACTTGGTGCATGCTTTCACAAACCAATTAAAATCACTAGTTGCACAACATTACAACAGATTTTCATTATATTGTATATAAGGAAGAACAATTTCCCCATTCCTACAATTTCAGTGAATCAATTATCTTGGAAAAGGAACAAAAATACCACAAGGTAAACCACTATAAAATTAAAACAACCATACTGCACGACTATAAGAAACAAAATCAGGATAAATAAATCTGTAATTGTCAAGTGCAAATATAAAAATCACTGTTAAGTTCACTTCCAACTCACACAAGGTTGCTATCTATAACTCATTAATGCAAAGAACTTTGTACCTATATCCTCCAAGCCAGTAATAAAGTTACCATTACTTATCACACAATGCTATTAAAGATTATGTATAACCTCAGTTCAGGAAAACAGTCCAGAATTATGGAAAATACATCTAGATGCATTATATGTATATCAACAACTACATGTCCAGGTAAAAAATAAATTGAGGCTTTAGATGTCCAAGCCTTCATGCACCTTCAGAGCAACATACAATGCTTGAGATACTTAGTCTTTCTGCCCTGAACAATTTCTATGAGAATGCATTTAATTGATCAATGGTGAGATACTGCTGTTAGTACCAAGCAAGAAAAGAGAAATAGCACTTACTGTGTTCTGAGTTGGAGACAAAGAGGAACAGTCAGGAGAATGGGCATTTTCCCAGAGCCTAGGCAGACTCATAAAGGTTTTAATTCCACATGTAAACCCCATATATTTGGATAATACAGACAGAAATTCAACCCAGAGCCATTTCTTTGAGACTCTCAGTGTCACAGAAAACCTCAGGACTGGGGTGAAATGTAGGAGGAGGAAATAGAGCTGGGATGTGAAGAAGAACCAAGTATCTCATCATCACTTCTACTGAGATGCAGGAAGTCACACTGATACAGGATCTGTGAAATACAAGGAAGAGGCACTGACTTCTCTCAGACAGCTCTCAGCAGAGCTGGCTTAGCTCATTTGCCTACTGTCACAGGAGTAACCACTGGGAATAGATTTCAATATCACAAAGCATATGATGAGATACTGTGAGTTAAAAGGCACCGATGTGGAACTTCAGGGCATCTTTGTTTTGCTTTATTCTTTCTCAGTTCAGACCAAAATGGGTTTTACACTTTTGTCTGTGACATATTCCCATGTTGATAAATTATAGTTATCACTGAAACAGCTGGATACAGCTGTAAGAACAGGTGGAGAGTTTACCCATCTGCTACACACCAATAACTATAAATAGGATAGTGCAAAATCAATTAAGTTTAAGGCCATAAGACTTTTTAGCCATAATGTACCAAATGTTGTATAAAGTCTGTCAGCAGCAGCAATAACCAGTCTCCCCTACACGTGCCCAGAAGAATGCAATTTGGTACTGATTCACAGAAACAGCCATCAAAGAAAAATTCAGGAAGAGAAAGAACTGAGATGTTATCAGATTTAAAAATAAAACCAGTGATATGGTGAAAAGAAGTGGGAATGTTTGAGAGAAGACAAAAATAGAGTTAAAGAAACTGGAGGGAAGCATAGGAAACTATTTTTAAGGTGTTATTAGCACTTACTAAGTTTGAAGTGAGAATAAAGCAAAAATTAAACATCCCACAAAAAAAGCTTACGTTGAATAATTCATGGAAAGGTTACTTTTCTGAGAGAATTGGAATCTTCATGTTTTTCTAGATCCTTGATTTACATACAAGTAAGATTGTGGTCAGTATGTTTCAGATGATTAAAGCAAGGAGGGGGAAGTCAGGAAACCCAACAACCACAGGACCCTCAGCCACTTGTAAAATTTCTGTAAACACAAGTACAACTTTTTCCCTGTGTAACTACAACAGCTACACTAACAGTACACTTGTCAGAACTTCAGCTGCACAGAAAACACACAAAATGCATTTACACGTGCTCAGTTCTCTCTAAATATAAGTCTCGCTTCACAAACACAATTATCTAATCAGTAATGAATTTGCATTGGCATAAGGCTAAGTGAAAATGAGGATTAGTCACTCTAACTCTGCCGAAGCACCTGTCAAGGATAACATTTCATAGTGGTTTTCTTGGAGGAAGACTACACTTGCCACATTGGTGAACAAGATGGATGAATTTAAAGACATCAATTTCACTGCAGTTCAGTTGCAATTTTTACAACTGCACTGGTAAAACTAGGTATAAATTGCCAGTGTCCCATCCTGTCACACATTAGGAGTATCACCAAAAAAAAAAAAAAATAATCTGGTTTTGGGTAATCCAAATAGAAACTCTAGTCCTAGAGCCCAAGCACATGACCTAAGGCACCTGCAGTTGATACAGTTTGGGAGTCTCTTCAGAAAACTAAAGAAACAGCAGGGTGAAAAAAAGTATCAAGCCCCACAACTTCCCTAGAATTAAGACACAGTGGCAGAGCAGCAAGCAGGGAAGAAACTCTATTACACCTGACCAGTCCCTGAGATAGTTTAGCCCCATTCACGTACACAAATGAAAACAAGTGTGTGTAGGACAGAATATTCCTGTAAAGTGCCAATGGCGATAACTGAAAGAAGTAACAAATTAATACATGCATAAAAAAAACCACTTGGAAGAATGCTAGCATGAAACCTAGATCTGACAGTATGTAACAGGAGCTGCAAGAAATGTGACACCATGGAGCGAATATATTCCACACTGGAATATAGCACAGTGACAGACACAGCACCAACAGAGCAGAAGAAGAGTTATTCAGACAGTATTCAGACTGTCTTTGGGTTTGTTGCTGATCCAGAAGTTAAAGCTCCTTAGCTGGATATATAAATTGGTAACCAAAAACAATAGTATAATACACAGAAGTACGTTTTAAAGTAGGTAAGTGATTATCAAAACCTCTGTTTATATATTAACATAAATGAAACTAGACAAATGAGAACAGATGTTGTCTTGGGGCGATTATTTACCATTGCTAAATGCATAAAAGTGCAACAAATGTAGCTATTAGCATAGGAATGCTTTCATCCAGCTGTAATCTCAACATTCACTGCATTAAGAGAAAGTAATAAACCTAAACATATCTTTTCCTTCTCCACATTAGAAAAACATAACAAGTTTTTACCATGAAGACAAAAGTCTAGAGGAATGTAATGTTTACACAATCCCATAAAAAAAACAAACAAACAAACAAAAAAAAAAACATAGTGCCAACCATAAAGACAAGACTCTCAATGCAAACTCTGGAAGTGCTAAATATTAAGATATGTTTTATTCCTACGTCATTCTTCATTTGCTGACTTCAAAAAGAACAGTTGTGTATTCCAAAATGTCTTAGTTAATACAGTACCAGGATAAGTGCTACACAAGATGTTGAAAACGGTCAGCAACTGGCTGCAGAAACCCTTGAGTTCTGTTATTCAGAGTTAACAATGTTTTCTCCATTTCCCTGATCACTTTGAAGCTAGAATAGATTGGAGCCATAATAAATTTTCAAAGAGAATTTTTTTTCTTTGACTGTGTGATGATACCTGGGTAAAAGTAGGGAAATAAATGATGACTTTGCCAACTTTAATGGAGAAAAACCCAGTGTCATCTATCAAAATTTGGT
>JAOXNG010000001.1:10082519-10094068 GCA_028566535.1 Scolopax minor | reverse complement strand
GAGATCACCAACTGTGTATGTTATATATTGTATACTATTGAAAATTGGAACATTTGTATATAGAAGGACATAAAGATTTTCTGAATCTTTTCCCAGAAGGAACCAGCAAATGTAGGGAATGTTCCTTTAGAATAATTGATTGATTTTTATCACCATATAGAAATGTAAACACTAAATCAACAGAAATAATAAATGTATGCACACTGTCTTATCTTCTTTTTTTCTTTTTTTTTTTTTTCCCAGGAGTAGTCTCAGGGACACTGCTGCATGTACAGTTAATATAAACATTTATACTGAACTCCTAGATGTTTGAAAAACAAATACTGTAAAGATCAGTAACATTTTAAAATGATCAGTTATGGGAATTAATGCTTACAGGAAAACACCATTCTTTCTTGCCCTGCTAGTAGAATCGCATTGTCTCCCTACAGTCTTGTTAGCTCATACTAACTGAAATGCAAATTCTTTCCAACTAATTGGACCTCGTTGAACGTACATGTACAGTACATAGTTATATGCATGTAGATTTTTTTTACTAAATTCCTCTGTAATTATTTTCTTGATTAATATCTAAAGCAGAGACGTGGAACAAAAATCTCTTTAAAGAGTTTACATATTATTGAACATTAAAAAGATAGTAACTGTTGCATGTTTTAACAGCTTAATTAATAATACCGAATAATTGGGACAAAAAGAAGAAAATATTTTCAGATTGGGTTACAAAAATTATTTTTCTTGCTGAATTCAAAAATAAAAGTGTAGATCCAGCAAAATGTTCTACTTGACCTAAAATTATACTCTCCACTTTGGAAGACTTGCCTTTTTCTCATCCCCCCTCCCCCCCCCCCCCAGCTTTTTTTTAAATTAGGATTAAGTCTATCTTGATACAGCCATGTCTCACGACTACTTGGAACCAATAAAATATTTTTTAGAACTCACTTTGCCTCCATCCCAAAGAACTTTTGGCAAGTAAATAAATCTTCCATCAATACACGCATCTTCACATTCTCTGAATGTGCAATTTTCAGCAAGTACCTAAATAAAAAATTATACCTGGCTCTAAGATTAATTATAAATAGCCTCTTAGAAGCATACTGAAACAGTGGATGAAAAAATGGACTGATGTAGATAAAATGCATCAAAAATGATCTCTCATAAAAACTACCTAGAAGACAGGCATTCACTTATGTGCAGATACTTCTCAAAGGTAGGCTCACAGGGCAGAACTCACACAACTCATACAACAAATTTTCTGACATTAACAGCTTTAACACTTCCCCTGATCATCAACTTTACAGATGTTCATCATAAAGAATGTAATGACATATTTTTACACTTCAAACCATTTTCAGCCTGTGTCGCGTATATCTTCCAATAGCTTGTTCACAGGGGATGAAAGTTTACTCCAGCTATCGAGCATATGCATGGATCATTCGGATTTAACTACTAGTTCATGCTTTTTGCCTAGCTTTACCAAAATTTTACCAAAAACTAGAAGCGTTTAACAAAACAGTCCCCAAGATGATCCTGCTCATTTTCAGAAAGCCTATTCTTATTCAGATGATCTGGAGGGCTGAATCCTTTTTTGGGAGGTGCTGGTTTCTGTTCTTAATGACTCATGGAAGTGGTTTTGGTAAAATAAAATTTCTAAATATCAGAAAAATAGATCACCATGTAATAAAACAAATACACGTCTGCTACAAGATTCTGATGTATGTGAAAGGAAAGTGGAAAAAAGTAACAGTCATCAAACCTGTTTATATAATTTGTTTCTGTTACTTTATGCAACTGTTGCTAGGCAGTCATGTGCCATGGTGATGGGTGGAGTGTGAATACTAAAACAGATTAGAGAGACATATGTTACTGAACACATTATGTATGGTGGGTTTTCTCTCTAGACTGCTTTACAAAACCAAGATATCAACTATCCCTTTTTCCCAAAGGGACCACAACATCAGATGGTTCAGAGAAATAGTTCCAGGGGTCTGACCTTGTGGCAATACAGGTATCACTTTCTGCTTTTAGTTACACACTTTGCTCTAGTGAGTTAAAACAGACACTATGTGTCTACTACTGGGGTTTAAATAGAGGTTTAAAATAAAAGAATGAATAAAAAATTTTAAAAATCAGCATTTTTTAGAATGGTTTTACAATGCACACAATCTACTTCCTAAGCGAGTTGATAAAGCCTGCTATATTCTTTCCAGAATCAGCTAGAAATACAGAATATAGAAATGTAGAAGTATCTATATTGTAAAAGTAATTCACTCAGTTATAAAGACTGAACTATCTTGTAAGAAACTTGTAGGAAGAATATCTTAAGAAGATAGTTCAAGCAGCTGTACAGGGGAAAAAAGTTAGAAAACAAATTAGATAAATTCTTTTCTAAATAAATGGCTTTCACATCCCCCCCATACAATTTGAAATTACTTCTTTCTAACTGGTAATGTTTTTTAACATAAGCAATAGAAACAGCAGCTAAAAATGCCATGGCAAAATAACAACACAGGATTACAGAATCATGAAACGAAGAGATCATGAGACGAAGAGATGAAACTTGAAGATAGAATCAATAAGTGCATGGATTAAAGACAAAGAATTTTGGTCAATAACACTTTAGGAGAATTTAAAATAAGAGAAGCCAAAAGAAAAAACTTGCACCATAGTCAAGAAACCTGACAGCTAAGACACAGACCACAGTTTTAACGCTAGACAGGAAGAAATGTGTAAACTACTGTAAAGGAGAAATTCAAAAATTTTGCTAATAATCTAAATATTGAAAGGAAAGGGAAACTAGAAGGAAAGTTTGAGAATAAATCAGATGGGAATTTTTGCAGTTGAAATAAGTCAATTTTTTGTATGTGCCAGGGCAGGTTCTATTACTTTGCTCCAACTGATCAGTAATTAAGTCAGATACAATTTTCATGGCACTTCACTGTAGATTGGAGTAGGACACCCACAATGACATTTCAGCAAACAGCTGGTGGTGCAAAGCTGAGCAAATGAGAAAAGTCTGAGTAGGAGTCAGAAGTTTGGAACTAAGAGCTGAATAAATTAGATGTCCAATACCTTCATTTACTGAAATGATTTCATCATTAAATAAATGCATATCCTGTGTTTATTTCAATGTGTAATATGAAATTCAAATCTGCTTTTACATATGTATGCAATCAGTTAAATGCAGCTGTATTTATTGTCTTAAAGTCCTGAATTTCACACTTAGAGTACCCTCTTCAAAAACTAGTAGTTATTCATAGAGTTTTCAAATACTTTGAGATGTTCTTACATAAACTTTCTTTACCTCTCTCAAAATCCATTTCATTTGAACATTCCAAATTTGTTGACCATTTCTATAAGAAATCTGAAGTTTGTAAAGACAGACATACCTGGAGCTCCAAGGGACTCCAGGAGCACGCTACAGAAATAAACAACTCAACACACACTAATAAATGTAAGAAATTTTGATCTAAAAACACTCTGTCAGAGCTTGAAGTTTTCTTACAAAAATTCCTCTGACTTTGACAACAATGCATCATATTTCTTGTCTGTTATACATGTGTCTTTTTTTTTTTTTTTTTTTTTACCCCAAGCTGTCCAGAATGCTTTGTGATCTTTTCTCTATAAGCCATGATAATGTAATTTATGAGCACCTGGTTAGTTGCAGACATTCTGAAATTTCTACACACAACTGTTCAAATCACACCTTTTCCAGTCCAAGCATTAATGCCAACTGTCTCAATCCTGAATTTTCCCTAAACTTAAACAAGAAAATACACTCCTACATGACAAAACATGCCACCAATGGTTTACTGAGATTAGTCTTTCAGGTTTAAATTTGCAATTTTAACAACAAAACAAATAATATACTTGCTGGATGCAAAAAGCCCGCTGTTTCTTACCAGGTTCCTACCTAAAAGTATCACTGGAAAGAAATCTAACTGCTAGCAATCTTTTTAAATCACTATGTTGCTAAGCCAACAGGTTGCCCAGAGATGCTGTGAAGTCTCCATCCTTGAAAATAAATTACTATGAGCAACCTGCTTTAGGTGACCCTGCTTTGAGCAAAAGCAGCGTTGGACTTTTCAGAAGACTCTTTCAGCCTAGGTGATTCTTTGATTCAATTTTAAGCCTAGCGATATTATTTGCCACATTCAAAATATATTAGTAGTATGTAGTTCTTCATATCAGCATCTCTGATCAGCTAAATTAATACCAAAACAAGACAAAAATAAGCCATTTAGATACCCCTTCTGGCTATTTATCACTAGTTAGCTTTCGATGCCAGGTCTGCAATGCTTGAATTTCTATAAATTGATAAAGCTGTTGGTACTGAAAACAAACCCAAACTACATTGCAAATTTAAAATTAGCATATCAGGATGTATGAGAAGATGTTCAAGCAATAAGAATAGATCAGACATTCATATGAAACCTTATTCCCATGCAGAGCAAGTGAAGAACAAGAATATGTAAAGCCTATAAACCAAACTACCACAAACATCAGGTTAAAACAAATTAATTTGAAGTCCTACTATTACTTTCTATGCCATTTCTGTGTTATAAAATTACAGCAGGAATGGTGATTAAGGTTAAAAGTAGTCCACAGAGATCTCTTCCTTAACATCCCACAAGAACAAAATAACCCAAGTACCACGAAGTCAAAATTCATGACTCAGGCTTTCAGCTAATGAACCCTCACAGAGTCATAAAGCAAATCCATCACCCCACATCCTTTTCCAAAACACAGACTGGGTCTATGAAGTCATCTTCATATTTTTTTGTTTAGTTAGTCCTTCTAACAATAAATGTTACTTATTTATAAACATATTAGACTATTGTAATCAGATTGCAAACACAGCCAGTGAGTGCTTGAGATCAAGCAAAATGGCAAAAAAGCCCCATTGGGGTTCCTCCTCTTTATATGAAGAAAAGAGAACATACTTCTAAATGCTGTACAAACAGAAAGTCATTACTTTCTTTTTTCCTCAATTTCACCCCCTTTTTTCCATAAACCGTTTTCCCAGAAAGCATGACTTTTGTCAGTGACCTTGTTAAGACTTTAAGTGATCATGATGCTACACTGTAACACATATGATGTTTTAGCATAATGAACATAAACTTAATTTTGTGCTCTGGTAGCAAACACCAGTTTAAATACTCACCTCTGTTATATGAGGATTCGGATTGAACCCACACAGGCTGCAGACTACAGTATGACACTGTGTACAGGTGTTGTAATTGGCCTTTTCTGGAGTGTGCAGCAGCAGTTCAGTGGTTGTACAAAGAGGACAGAAGGTTTTCTTTGAGGCAGACTCAACAGGTTGGGTTACACCAGTTTGCTTTTGCTGGGAGGGTTTTTCAGGCCCTGGTTGCTGGCCTGATGGTTTTGTAAGTCCTGGCTGTTGTGCTGGGGGCTTAGTGGCCCCTGCAGTCTGAGAAGATGGTTTTGTAGGTGCTGCCTGTGGTGGCACTTGCTTTACAAGCCCTGATTGCTGCAGAGGTG
The DNA here is from genome assembly GCA_028566535.1 of Scolopax minor. Lineage (NCBI taxonomy): Eukaryota > Metazoa > Chordata > Aves > Charadriiformes > Scolopacidae > Scolopax > Scolopax minor. The sequence goes on along the minus strand of JAOXNG010000001.1, from coordinate 10,088,566 downwards.
GCTTCCCAGGTCCAGGTTGTGATGGTTGTTTTGCAGGCCCTGTTTGCTGAGCAGACGGCTTTTCAGGTCCAGGTTGCTGAGAAGGCTGTTTTGGAGGCCCTGTTTGCTGAGCAGACGGCTTTACAGGACCTCCTTGCCGTGGCGGCTGCTGAGATGGTTGTTTTACAGGACCTGGCTGCTGTGATGATGGTTTTGTGGGAGGTGGTGCTTGGGATGATGTTCTAGCGTTGTCTGCTTGCTGTGGTGGTGGTTTTGTTGGGCCTGCTGAAGGTTTTGCAGAAGTTTGTTGCTGAACGGGCTTTGTTGGTTCTGACTGTTGAGGCTGAGATTTTTGCGGTCCTCGTTGCTGGGGCAGTTGTTTCGCTTGTTCTAGCTTAGAGTCTACTGGGTGACCAGGGCCTGGTTTCTGAACTTGCTTTGGTTCCCCAGGCTGCTGCTGAGGCACAGTTTTGGAAGACTCAGTTGTCTGGGGTGTAGATCTGACAGGTCCTTGTTGTTGAACAGCTGACTTTGGAGACTGTTGTTGAGCTGGATGTTTTGCAAGGCCCCTCTGCTCCTCAGGTTTCCCTTTCTCTTTCTGGATAACTTTTTGTTTCTTACTGGCTTCTTCATGACCTGCATCTGAATCCGATATCAAATCAAAAGGATTGAATTTGTTCACAACTGAAGTGACTGCACTCAGTGGATTGGCATCTGAGAGAAAACTGGGCATCATACTTGGCTTCTGATCTTCTTTAAAATCAGTCCTGGATTTTGATTCCTTTAGACTAATAGAAGAAGGGCTCCGTCCAGGTGCCCGTTGTTCTGTCTTCAGCACATCTACTGTTCTGCTTTTGCTTAAACTTGGTGGCCCCGGATCTGGGGGCTTACCTGGTTGCCTGGGATGGTGGCTGGTATCAAGCTCAGGATGTCTGCAGACAGAAAATGTTATAAAATTAAAATAATGCAGAGTACTAGAAAAATCAGATAAAATAAAATGCCTCTGTGACCCTCTAAGTGCTCTGGTAAGTATCTGAGAAACTTTCCAGTGTTAAGTGTTTGCAAGACCAAGGCTTAAAAATGTAAGGTGCACGTAAAAATTATTTAATTAGAAATTATTGTTCTGTAAAGACCTATATAAGTATTGAATCAGAGACTGATTTATTACTTAGAAAATAAATTAATATGACAACCATGTTTAACCAGATAGTTTTCTCCAGAAAGCTGAAGAACTCAAGGTTACAACTTACTATTTTACCTAAATCCAAATGACTAACTCTCAACCGTGTCCTTTGGGATACAAACATGGGGAGACAGAGAAGACTAAAAGAAGTGTCAGAAAATTAGCAAAACAAAGCACAGCCATACAAGAAAAAACACTGCACAACACAAAATGTTTATGTACTTGTGTTTTGGCTGCTTGTACAAAATTAGGATATATTTACAATTCAATATGCAGCAAGGACTTAAACTCATAAAATCCAGGTAGGTTAAGAAGTATATGATTCTCTTTAAAGTATTTACTTTGCCACCTAACCATTCACAAATCAGAAGAACTTTCAAACAGGAAAATCATATGCCAGTTCCCAGAATAAGTCCTAAAGCTTTTTTTTTTTTTTTCATATATAACTACTATAGATCTTCCTCCCAACATAATCTCAACAATTCACATTGCCCAGCAGTAAAAAGAAAATTTCTCATTGCATCAGGATTTTTCCCACTTCTCCAACAATAACATTTTGTTGTGTTTTCATATAGAAGAAAATAAAATTAAGAACACAGGAACCAAAATCAAGTCCTCATATGTGACATAGTATTCTACTTGTTGCTATACTCAGCTGCAGCTGGATGAAATAATATTGGGTTTAATGCTATTGCTAAAGGATGCAGTAAAATATTCTACTTGGTGCTATCAATTGGCTTTTGCTGGAAGAAAGGTGTTCTCTCCCATGCCACAACTATATTGCAAATATAAAATTTTCAGCTTTCACTTTTGAGAGATGTGGTTACTTAGTTAATGTGATATTGTTCTTTCTGGACATGACATTTGCTCATTAAATTTAAATGTATTCCTTAACTAAAAATAAATAAAGAAATAATTTTAAAATTTTGTTTAGAAGTTTTATCAGAAACCTGCAGGATGTTATATAGTACACACATTGAAAAACATGTATTTTACACTGTTAATGTTGCCATGAGTTTACTATTATTTCTGATTAAATATTCAGAGTTTTCATTACATTTTTAGCAACAGAAATATAAAAAGGACAAAACTAAGTGGTAGCATTTCTGTGCTTGTAATTCTCACAACATGATTTTCTCACAATCTAGCATCTAATGTTTTTGTAAATTAAAAATTGCCACATGAAACACCTGTTAAGGACAAACTATTTCCAGCCTCCCATAACTCCATTCACCCTTCCCCATTCTTGAAATATAATTGGTCATAACACTGGGAAGTTTATAACCTTAATGTGGAACCCACTGAAGTGAGTAGGTGTGTTTCCACTGGTGTCAGTAAATGTTGATTAACTTATTACTCACAAAGAGGATAATTCAGAAAAACCTAATTGAAGGAATTAGATTATCATTATTTGGCATTTTTGCTTGTTGCAAGAATAATTTTTATACTCTGTTTAGCAACTAAGTAGGTCTACCTGCAGTTCTGTTTCTTGCTATTTAGATAAGAACTCTATGTCTATCTGAAGAGATACTGTTCACTAAGTGAAATCATTTCAACTATTCTGTTAGTGGCCACCTGGTACATTGGTTCCAGCATTCAGGTTTGTAAGTGTTTAAAATGTTGGAAGGCTTCATTCAACTATGCTAAGTGTGACAAGGGAAAAAAAGGAAAAAGATCAATGGTACCAGTAAAACTCCAGTTGGGAAACTCAGTACCATTCCCTACAGCGTGAAGGTGGAAGAAAAAGCCCAAACCCTAAAACTGTTTTTAGAAACTGAACTTGGACATTAACAAGTAGTAACTGTGGATGACTATTGGAACAGAGCTCTCCTCCAGCTTTCATTTTTATCAAATTTCCATAAATTTTCACCTGATCAGATGTCAGGACCTGAAGTGAGATTAAAATCCATGAATCTAAGAAATAAAAAAAAACCAGGTGATTCTGCAAGGCTGCTGGTGTATTCTGAAGACCAAACTTGTCTTGCCTTTATACATAACATTTAAAGATAGAAACCACAGAGCGTGGTTAACTAGTGGAATCAAAAGCCTTGAGAAGACAAGCTTCTTGAGAAATGTTACTTCTGCTAAAAGCCAGGACAGTTTTTTTTAAATAGAGTTTTAGGTAGCTGGAAGTTGAAGCCTTCTTGCCTAGAACTACTCTACAAACAGACACAGACTGACATTGAACAATTTTAATTAATCTGGAGAATCATGGAGAATCAGAAATTCTAAAAAAAAAAAAATCCTGTCTTTGAGAAGAAAATTCTTAAATATTTTGAATCATGAAAAACCCACCATTCTTTTAAATTCTTCAAACCAGACTCAACAAGCAGAAGTCATTTAGTCTTCCCTCACCTAATTCTTTTATGTGTGTTGCTATGTTTCTCCTCACTTTGGCCTTGATTCACAGAGCTCATCTTTATTCATTTACATTAACATTACAGCCAAATCAAAGCTTACTTTGGAGTCAAGAGGAGTTTTAACAAAAAGACTACTGGTCTAGTTCTTGAATACCATAACTACAAAAACCTATTTAAAAAGGCATGTCTTCTTCCCATTCATCAGTATAAATACTTTTAGTGAGAAGTGCAATAATTACACAACTCCAAGACAGTTGGATCATTTTCTTATCTACAGGCAAGATATGTATAAACTTATGCATACCCCTGGTGGCAAACTTTTTTTTTTTTTAAGTAAATAGAGCAATGCCATCAACAAAAACATATTCCTTCCTGAGAACACTCAATAAACAAACTTTGTAAGTATGACTTAAAAAGACTTCTTCGCATTTCCTCCCAAAATGCAGTATTTTTTTTTCTGCTATATAAACAACTTAATGAACTGGGGAAAAAAAAAAAAACAGAAATAAAAAACCACACACACACACAAAAGAACAAACCAAACAACAACAACAAAAAAAACCCACACCACCACCAAAAAAAGAAAACCAGCTACATTAGATGGTGCATATATTTAGTTTAGTCATCTAATCCTTTCAGATGATGTGGAACAGTTCCTAAGCAAGTGGACACTGACATAGTTACAGAGTCATTCAAGGAAGCTAGAACTGGAATTTGCTTACAAATTGACTGTAGATGTTTCAGCTAAACTTTCTAACCATGAGTTTTGTGAAGACAAATAATTGAAATAGGATAGAATGATTTTGACAGGTGCTCAGCATCCCAAAACTCTGATTGGAAGATAGAGATATAAAGTTCAAAGAAGAAAAAATTAGAGAAGTTCATTTGATTTAGGCAGTTTACTTTAGGTTCTCTAGATCTAAATGTTTATATTAAAATGCATAATAAATACTAATTGCATTTATTTAGCTATTGCATTTTGGAAAACTTAAAAGCTTCAAGCCTATAAAAGTCCTAGAAGCTACAACATGTATTTGGTGGCGGTAAAGGTGCGACTATAGATTACTTACTGTTTAAAAGTCCTTAGTTGCAAAATCTGTTATCTCATGCTAGCATCAGTTATGAGGAATCTGTACATTTCCAGACTTGGGTTATTTTAGGAGAGGAATGAAAACATTTATAATAGGAAATAATTATTGTAGTCTTTCCGGTTAAGAGTAGATAACAGCTAATGGTACAATGGAAATCACAGAGGAAAACTCCAGTTAAGTACACGAAAAAAAACTAATAGACAATGCAAATCATTGCAAGGCTATAGAAATTGGAAGCCAGGATTCCTCTTCTGATATTATTTCAGTCACTTAACATTTGGATTGGCATAGCCACACTAGAAAAAAAAGCTGTTGGGAGCAGTTGTAGAGCATAAGTTAAGAGGTATTTTTCACATCTGGTTTCTTTGGCCACACTGACTGAACAAAAGCTTGAAACTAAGGAATCTGAATCTCAGCAAGCTATTTCTTTATTTAAGTTAAAGTCTGGAAGAGCTCGATCCCTAGTCTTTAGAAGAGTCTTACTCCAAGGGTCTGGACCAGGTTCTTATTAATTATTCCCATCTTTTTTGTAGATCTCAATAGCAAAGAGGTACAGAAGAGGAGCAAGTAAAGCCACAAAACAGGAGCAGAGACAAGTAGTAACCTCATTACAGTGTGACAGGCACAAAGATGCTATGATAAGAACTTCTAAAACCACGCGAGAGAAGACAGTTTATAGCTTATTGCACTGAATGTTAAAACATCAACTGTGACTGAAAGTTAGAAGGCTGTAATTTACAAAACAGAGTGGTTTTACTTTAAATGGAGGGTGAAAGTAAGGTACACTAACAAGATGAAAGTAGCTTCTGATATCACAAATATGTTTGCAGGGAAGAAGCCATTTATAAATGCACATAATGATATATAACAACATTATAAATATTCACATTGCAATGAGTTTAGCCTATTCTAAAATCTTCCAAGGCCATTTATCTTACTTTTTGCTGGAGCACTAGCATGAAACAATAAACTTTTAAAATCTTTGCTCATAGACTGTTACACAAAAGGGGATTCTGAGCTTAGTTTCACAGAACTAAGCAATATGATTTTTTTTCCCCATTTTATAGAAATTGTGTACAGCCCTGAACTGAATGGGTAATTATATTTTACGTACAGCATTAATATCCCTTTAATGATCATGCAAAACATAAAATAGGAAGGTCTGATTTCCAGTTTAAAAAAAAATAAAAATGGAGGCCATCATGTCAGGTATAATCCCAACGACTTCAGAAGTGTGCCCAAGGAAGACTTTGGTCCCACCCTCCTTGCTTCTTTTCTTCTAGAATTCACTTATATAAACCTGATATTATATAAACTCAATGTGCATTTATGTAGGGTGAGACCAGTACACAAGAACCCTGTTGAAAAGTCAGTCGGGGAGGCTCCGTTCAGCATCCTCCTCCCAGACAAACAGCACACCCAGTCCCGCAGACG
>JAOXNG010000001.1:10035793-10047346 GCA_028566535.1 Scolopax minor | reverse complement strand
GGCAGATCTACTTTTTAGTTTTAAACATACCGTAGATATTTTCATCTTCTTCTTTAGATAGTTTCAGTGATAAGGGGATACTGAAGTGCAAAATGTCTTAGTAAGTGTTTAACAATTTAATCAGAGCAGAGAAGAAGGCTTGAAGAAAGCAACACAGAAAAAATCCTTTTTACATAAGAGTATTTAAGATTATTATAAAAAAACCGTACCTTTTTTGAAAAAAAAAAAAAAAGTCTATTTAAAACAATTTAATCAAATTATAGAAGTGAGCTAAGTAAAGGGCTGATTGTCTTTCTGAATAGGGGTCAGTTAGCTAAATGGAAACCTGAACATACTGAGAGAAAGATTTTGATAGATAAATTTTAGAAACTGAATTGAATAAAATGAATTAATTTTATATATTAAACTGTATTAAAAAGCCAGAGACTCAAAACATCACAAGCCATGCACAATAAATTGTGATTCTGTTTAAAAAAAACCCTCATGAATTTTAAAACATCTTATAGATTGGATTATTTTTATTTCCTTTCTAGTTTGAACGTGTAAGCACTATGATCTTGGGATTTTCTCCACAACCTGAAGGGCAAAGGACAAGATAAAATCTTAAGAATTCATAGTGTTATATCTTTTTACATGTGACATTTTATTTAAAACCTTAGTTCCAATGAACATGTTAAGAATCTGGTCCAACAAATTTCTTCCAAGAGATGGAGTTTTACATGAAATACTGAAAAGCATGAGACTCAGGATAAAATCATAACAAAGGGCATGACAATGGTCCTTTAAAAAAAACCTCAACTTTTTTGTGCAACACAAAAATTATAGAATCTAAAGGTTTAACTGAAATCTTGCAAAGAATTTACAGATAATATTTTTTTAGTTGTTAACATCATGAGAAAAAGCAAGTTTTTGGAGAAAAAGAATCTTTTTAGGAAAACCAGGTATTACAAGATTGATCTGGCATATTGTGTGTGGTTTTAATTGTGCTCAAGTGGAACTGGGAGAAAAAGTGCAAGGTTTCTTGAAAACTGCAATATTCAAAAAGAATGTGAGGAACTGATGCTACAAAACCCCAAAACAATGGCTTTTTTAGTGTGGTCTTGACATCCTATCTTTCCTTTTTTTTTTCTGAATTAACTATCTTGTTAGAGGTTCTGAACTGCTTTTCCATGATGGCCTTCTCTTCCCTGGGCATAAAACTAAGTGTGCAACAAGCCTAGAATCAAATATGTATTTTTTTCTTCTCTAGGAAGAGAAAAACCTAGTTGTCAGATGAACATTTTTTTCTGTTCTTCATCTGTGAGGTTTTCAATTTATTATTTAGATAAGATTGCAATGGAGGTAATTTATGTATTGAACAGCGTAGTTCTTTGGAAACAAGATACAACTAACATTTATATAATAAAAAATAATAATAAGCAAAATTCTCATCTGTGTAAGTCAAATGGCCTTTTCTTCCTAATTGTCATGGTAATTGAATGTATTTTTTTTGCTACATGATTGTTCAAAAGAACCCCTGGGTACACCAGTCCCAAAGAAACTGTTTCATATGCAGATCATTGGTCTGGATTTGATAAGTAAAGGAAATGACTATACAAGTCAGGCTTAAAATGAAAATGATACATTTTAGTAAAGCTGTGTCAACTTCTTGATTACAAAACTTGGCAGGGTGATACAGAAGAAGCATAAAAGAAGAAACTACATCCTGTTATTTAATCCTAGTATCCAGCACCTTATTTTAGATGCCTTTGATTTCTTGAAGTCTAAAATCAGCTATAGATGTCAAGATAATTATCTAGGCTTACTCTGTTACTAGGCAGTGCCTTTCAGAAACAAACTTCAAGTTTCAAGTCAGAGGACCTTCTTACCTCTTTTGAGAAGACTGCCTACAAGAAGGTTATGCTACTTCTTCTGTGTTCCAAATCAATCATTTCCCCTTTCTCCTACACATCTTTATGCTGAACTTTAAGAAGTATTTCCATGCAACAAAAATACAGACACATCTATTCTCCTTCCCTAAACCTCAGTTTACAAACCTAATTTGTTCTTTACTCAGCATATTCTCCTAGACAAAATATTTTTTCTGCTAGTCCTGAACTTTTCAGGACTCTACCTTCCATCTTATCAAACTAAGCTAACCATAAAGATTGCACCAAATGTATTAATGGTACCAGAGTTTATTAGTCTTCTGACCTACTTCAGACACAAACATCTACTAAATTTAACTGAAATGAATCTCGATAGTATCCTACTACTACATAAACACAGATTCTAGCTTGTCAAGACACAGGGGGAGGAAAAAGTCAGAAGACATGGAAACTTAAGAATGGCATAAAAAACCCCTCTGTATTTCCTTTACGTACAAATTACCTTTTACTGTATAGCTGTGAGGGATTTTATTTAGGAGAGGCAATCAGTCAGCTGAAAAAATCAGACACAGTAAGAAGATAAAAAGGCTACAAAACAAAGCTGATGTGAAGAGTCTAAGTAAGGAGGAATAACAAAGTGGGAATAAACCAGATGTGACAGGAACAGTTGAATCAGAGCTGCAGGAAGTTTTCAGACTGGTGAAATGGCTTTACCCTTACCTAAACCTTTTAGAGGTTTGGACTATAGCTAGAAGTGGTTTTTTTCTTTTTTTTTTTGATGACATGGAGGGAAGAAGAAAGTGTCATCCATCACCTGGTTCCTGTAATTCCATGTATTTTCCATACGATGCTGCACATCATTCCATGTATTTTCCATACGTATGCTGCACAGCCTACAATTCCTACACATCCTTTTTTAAACTTTAAATTAGATATTTATAATATGACAAATGTATCAATACACAGTATTGCAAAACTTAAAAGTTAAGTAATTTGTGCTCAATAGGCTGTGTACTTATTAATTTTAGTGTGCTTCCACAATATTAGAAAATTAATTAGCAATCTGTCCCTTGAAAATACTGAATTAATGCTGCCAGGAAGTATCAACCTTTAAGAAAAGGAGAACATATTTGTAAGTATGTAGTGATAATTTAGAACATTTACCAGTGAAGCCTCTCAAAGGCTTTACAAGTGGTACTAAATTTAGAATCTCCAAAGCCTTCCAGACTACAGAAATATAATTATTCCTGGTTATAAAACAAATTAAAACAAAGAGATTAATTGACAGACTGAAGTCCTGAAGATGTCTCAGGCTGACTGAGGTCTCCTTTTCTCCAGCTCTGTTGCCTTGATTCTTGACTGTCTTAAGAGTATGCAATTCCCACAGTTGCATCTCTTATCTGCCTGAATAAATTAAATGGCTCCCAATTAGTGACAAAAAAAGATCTAAGAATTTTCTAAATTTCCCATCAGTAGAATAGAAGAGCTTCCCAGAAAATGAGAAAATGAGACTTGCATAACTTAAAAGCCAAATGAGCTATACATCTTCAGCTCCTCTTCCAACTATGCTCATAAGTAGTCATGTCTTGATTTCAGAATTTATTTTCTTTTCAGTAATTTCAATCTGTGTGACAAAACAGACATTAGAAGCATAGAAGCACAAAGGTAAATGCTGGTATTGTTACCAATCTTAATCTCACTGGCCCTCGCAACTATGGGCAATTGCCATAGCTGTTCCCACTAAAAATAGCTTTAATGATGGTGAATGATTATGTCTGATATATTTAATATCTTAGCTAAATGGCTTAATGTGCAAAAACACATTCTTAAAAGTTTACTCAATTTAGGAACTGTTGGAAGCAATCTAGATGCATAGGCAATCTGGCAACTGGTTCAGGAATTTTGAACACTGTGATTGTTGTGACCCAAGTGTAGGACCCAGCACTTGGCCTTGTTGAATCTCATCCCATTGGCCTTGGTGCATTGACTCAGCCCATCCAGATCCCTCTGTAGAGTCGTCCTACCCTTAAGCAGATCGACAATCCCACAGAACTTGGTGTCATCTGCAAATTTACTGAGGCAATGTACTCAATCCTCTTGTCCAGGTCATTGATAAAGATATCAAACAGAATGGGCCTCAGTACTGAGCCCTGGGGAACACCCCTTGTGACTGGCCATCAACTGGATTTAACTCCATTCAACACAACTCTTTGGGCCCATCCCTCCAGCCAGTTTTTAACACAGAGAAGCATACCCCTGTCCAAACTGTGAGTATCCAGTTTCTCCAGGAGAGCGCTATGGGAAATGGTTTCAAAGGCTTTAATAAGCTTTAATTAGGCAACATGCACACAGACTTTCCCTCACCAGTAAGTGGTCAACTTATCACAGAAGGAGATCAGGTTATTCAAGCAGGACCTGCCCTTCATAGACTCATGCTGACTGGACATTATTGCAATTATGTAAATGTTCACAGGAAGATGTGTTTCTGCAGAGCAGTAAATCCTTATTTCACTAGATTCTGTAAATAAGCCAAGATAATATTGGAACTACAGAATCTTCAGCTTGTTGTGGGGTGGCAAAGGCCTGACTGGGTAATTTTTTATTGACAGCATCATGTGTATGATCCAATTTATTTTTATTTCCTGAATTATGTTTAATCTGAAAAGCTGGCTTGCTGATAGCTTTCCACTGGAGGAAATGAACAGTGGGAAGTCAATTATTCAAAGGTCTCAGATCCCTAAGGCCTAGAACCTGAATGCAGATGTCAAAGCTTGTTGACCCAAATCTTCCAATTCTGGACAAGAAGAGGTCAGGAAGGCTTTCTAAAAGCAGGTCAAGTTTTCTATAGGGGAACTGAAAGATTTACATGCCCAGACATATAAATAAGTTTATAATGCATGAACTTTCTTTTAAAGGAGAACAAAGAAGACTGCCCAAAGAAAAGAATCATGGCTATAAATTTTAAACCATATTAGTAGAACCAATAGATTAATCCAGATACTGTAGAAAATGTCTCCCAAACTTTTGATACTTGAGGCAGATTATTTTCTATGTTAAAGTTGATGGCATGTGACATATCCCTGAGCAGTCCTGACTCTGTTCAATACAGCTATGACCAGCTGCTGGACCTGTCATGCATGATATTCCACTCCCCAGGGTCCCTCTCTCTTGCCAGGATATTTAGACTGCTTGCAGGGTAGGATGCACTGGCCATTCACACTACATCTGTTAGGAATTTTTACCATAAGACATCAGAAAAATAAGTAGGAAAGCAAATTTAAAAAAACTTTTTAATTTATTATTTTATTCACAAGCTCAGAGAGAAATCTTGGCCACATTGAAAATAAGAAGAGCATATCCTTTGACCTCCATTCTTTACAATCTTTGTTACACCTTTTACACAAGTTGAAACCCAGAGATGACAAGCAAGCTTAGCATCCAAGAGAAAGAGAAGAGAGAAACATAGTGTGTGAATACACACCATGAAGTCCAGGAAATACTGTTCCCTATCTTCTCCTTCTCTCTCTCCATTGGAAGGCATGCTTGGAATCTTCTTTCTGCATCTGATACTGTTTTGATGCTGTTTTGATGTCAGAAATTGGAACGAGTTGTCCTCCCTGCCAGGCAGTTCCCTAAATACTAAGTAATATATTAGGTCTCTTTCTTAAAAACATTTTATAACTCTATGAAATATGAATTCGCACCAAAATACAGATGTGGTTTCAAAAGGAGAGGACTGAACATACCTCAGTGTTGTTGGTTATCACCTGTGGTTAAGGGAATCTTCAAAAAGAAATTTTCAAAGTGGATTTGTATTCCTCTGAACAGAATTAAGATAGGAATAAGATCCTATCGTCTACTTCCTGACCAAATTTTCTAGCCGACAAAATATTTTGCAATATCCTCTTTTCCTCAGAGAAAATTCTCAAATCTTCCAATCCTAAGGGAGCCTTTTTTCTCAAAAACTGATTCAGACGTACCCTGAGAAGCCATTTTAGATCAAGCTGCTTTGAAAATATATGTCTAGCTCTAGATCTCGATCAGACTGAGACATGTGCTATGCACAGAGCTAATCAACACTGTCAAGTCTGAAGAACAGTTTATAGAGAAAAAATTGTATGAACCAGGGAACATGAAAATGTTTGGTCTCTGTAAGAACTAGGGCTGCTCTGGGATGTGATCACAATTGAGGAAAGAGCTCAAAGATCATCAAGTTGGGCATTGACAGCTACACTACACTACACTACACTACACAAATCCCACTTCAAGTATTTTTGATCTCATTTGGCATCTTTTAGATGGAAACTTTTAGATGGAAACTTTGGCATCTTTAGACGGAAACTCACAGGAGTTTCCATCTGAACATCAGGAAACACTTTCCTACTGTGAGTGTGACTAAGCACTTGCACAGGTTGCCCAGGGAAGTTTTGGAATCTTCCACTCTGGAGATATTCAAAAGCCATCTGGACATGGTCTGGGCAACTGGCTGTAAAGTGCTCCTGCTTGAGCAGAAGGGTTGGACTGGATAACCTCCAGAGATCCTTTCCAGCCTCAACCATCTTTTATTTTTTGACTCACTTGTAGAGTTACATACACGGCTGCCTAGTGTAATGCCACAGAACAATGTATCTATACACTTCAAAATCTTACAGACTGAAGTCCTCATCTACTAGAACTCAAACCTGATGGATAGTGGAATAATTTCCACTGGTAATCTTCTGGTAAAATTATTGGAGAAAAGAAATGGGGAAACAGTCTTTAAATTATTACAGTTACTGTATTGGGAGGGATTCTAGTTTCTGTGAACTAAAGTGAAACCGATGCCAAGGTACTATGAATTTAAAGGACAGCATGCCACAACTTTCTAACAGTATTAAAAAAAATTAATGGGATGCAGGTTTATTCAAAAGCAAGAATGGGAATTACTGTAAAACTCTTAATGAAATTTGTGGCTAAAATGACACTAACTTGCTTTATCTTTTCTAAGCAATATTATGAGGTACCATTGCCAAAGTATTGAGCAGTCATGTTTCATGTAAGCCTTAATAAAATCAATTCTAAAATCACAACAAAATAAACATTGTATCATATAATCTAGATTTATCTATAGCAGTTGCCTCATACTAGAAAATCAAATCTTTTTCTTAAATGTGATCATTAAATGCCACATTACATAGGCTACAGGTAACTTAAATGAAGTCAGAAACCTTGAATATCAGATCATTATTCAATGCTTTTGAACTACTGTTATCCTTTGAAATATATTAATACTTGCTACTAAGAGGGTAGGAGGAGGGAAATTCACAGTTCATGGTCCCACTTAGTGTTACAAACAGATTATGAGGAATTTGTAAGAGAGTAACTAGGGAATTCCTGATATCTGCAAGTGTGGTGTCAGTATAGCATTATAACCTTTTTTGGAAATCTGATTTATATTGGGGATCACAGTCTAATGGGAAGTCGCCAGCAAATGCAGGGACAAAACTGAAATGTCAAAGCTGCCATTATGGACTCTTATGAGACAATTCATGGAATGATTTTCCATTATCAAAAGACATTGCTACAGGAATCTAAAGGTATTGCACATGTCAAGTGGCCAGGATTTGTAAAACATCAAATCATATAATATAGATGCCACGTAGCAAATATTTACTTTTTTGTGAAGTTTTAGACTTCTCCTGTGTAGCTGCTAGTACGCTTAAATGAAGAAAAATATATTTGTAAAGCAACAGCAACAGCAACAAAAAAGGGTCAATTTAGTTATTTCTTTGGGATTTTGAAATAAGGTGCATCTGGGCAACTGGATAAGGCAGCAATGTGAAACTTTTTCTCAGACTTTTGAAAGATAACAGTCATGGTTTTTAAGGGACCATTATAGTCAGTGATTGAATGATCAACTCTGACAGTAGAGTAAATCAAAATCATCAGTCAGATATGAAGCAGTGCAACTTCTGTGAGCTTTCGTACACAAAATGAGAAAAAATATAGCCCAAACCTTAAAGTCCCTGAAATTAACAAAAGTTCACAGTTTTTGACATGTCTGGAATTTCAGGTTTCATCTAGGAAAACTACCTGTTTTTTTCATCTAAGAAAACTGCTATCCAGTCCTGCCAATTCATTACAATCAAAGTGTATACATATATACACTTTACAGACTATCAGGTAGGGTTTTTGTGTGCTGTTTTTTATGTTGTTGATTGTTGGTGGTTTTTTTTAAAAAGGGGGGCAAATTATTCTTCACAACAGTACTGGTTTTCTAGCACTGTCTGAGTTGTTGTCTTAAATGCCTTATGTTGCTTTCTTTTGTATTGCTCTGATTAAATCAAACCATAGTGCTTTACTTCTCTTGGTGCTTGGGAAAATATTACCTGAAGCACAATTTTAATTCACAGATACCCCATCTAACAGGGTGTAATATTGTCACTGCACAACAGGCCTCTCATTCATGATATGCAGAATTAAATTGCTGAAGAGAACAATGGATGCAATAGTGAAGCAAGTATGATTGCTTTCTTGCATGTAAACACTATAAGTGATTTACTGACTGCAGCCACCACAGTAAATTATTGTACGCAAGGTGAGAACATTTTCAATAGAGCTTCAAGATTAATATGACATTCATAGAAGCCAAATTCCTGTATCTCTAACAAATATAATGGCTGAGCTACTATATATAGTGAAGAACTGTGTATGCACGGTGAGAGAAAGAAGAATAAAGCTAAGAGAAATATGCAGTATGCCAAAAATGATCAGGACCTTTAGTTGCCCAGGAACATCCCTGCAAAGCCAATATAAAAACTTTGTATTATATTCATTATCTGAGGATTTATCAAAGACTGAGTGACTTGCATTCACTTCAGCAGAAAATCAAATGTCAATTTTCAATGACAGCCAGTCTTCTGGGATAGAAAATAAGAAGAAAAAGTAGGCAATCATTGTAATAACTCTTTCCTTATTTTGCCATTATGTAGCAGTGAAGCTGAAGAAAGAATGCCATGGGCCAGTCCTTTCCTGCAAACTGTTTCATAGCCCTACAATGCAAGAATTGCAACTGGTGTAATAAGTGTTTGTAACAAGGTAAGTTCCGGAACCACAGGCTAAGCTTTAAAAAGGTCTGTTCATTGTACATATGCATTTGTATGGAACTCTATTGAGCAATGTTAAACCAAACAACTGCTTCCAGAGATAAGATACAGGAGAACAAATCAAAAGTTGCCTTAGCCTGCACAGATATATCCCATCCATTTTCAAGCAGCATTAGTTGGTAATAATTTCTGCTAATAATTTCTAGTGCAAAAGTGTAAGCTACTTTGGGGCTGACTGTGGCAATAAAAATAAGTGATGACTGAGAATGGCAATAAAGTTAAAAAAAGAAATATAGAGAAGGATAGGTAGAAAACGCTAGGAATAAAAGAGATCCTGAGAAAAAAAAAGAGCAAAAAAAAAAAAAATTCAAACAAAACCACATAAATGTTCCAACATATAAAAAAAACCTAAACAAAACAAAACAAAAAAAAAAAAAAAAAAAAACCAAAAAAGCAATTGAAACCCCCTGATTTCCCAACTTGGTGCTCTAGGATAACAAAAAAATTTACTGGGACCCTATCAATGTGATAATTATTATTTTTCATTGGGTGATTTAAAGCAAAAAAAAAGCTCTTACTCCCTGCTATAACAAGGATACCTGTTCTACACCAAGCTAAATATAGACTGCTAAAACATAGACTTTGGCCCATGAATCCATTAGAAACCAAGTTTGGTACCATTGGCCTGATTAGAGAACAGAAAATAAGGTTTTGGGCTTTTGGAGTGATCACAACACAAATACATAATGTGATAACACAGACACATTCAATTTACTTGCAAATACTGACTGAGGATGAGTGTTAAAGGAATAAAACCACAATTCCAATACATTTGGCTCTGTTCCAAACAATACCATTTAACAAAACAAGTCGTCGTCTTCAACTCTGGATCCAGGATCCCTTCTTTCTGTAATACAAATTGAAGAGAAAATGTGATCACTTACTAGCAGAAAAAATAAACCAAGGTTCAATCTTAGGTATGTTTTCAAGGTGTTCAGATTTTAGACACTATTTTGCTACTCTGCAAAATTCTCTGTGCTTTGAAGTAGTTTTATCTTACGACAGAATCCCTTCAAAATCTAACCTAATATTTAGACTTCAAGTATAATATAATCCAATTTTAAGTATATTTGTTTCTGTGTCATTTAAAACAATAATATGCCTTTTTTCTATTATTCTAGTGAGTATATATTTTAGTATGTGGAGATGGTAAAGGACATGAGGAAACTGAATGGAGAATTTTTTGCCATCTCATTCTGGTTCAGACAGTTCTTTGGCAGTGAGTTTGCTTCACTGTTTCTTGTCAAGGCACTGACAAAGGGACTTTGAGCATAAATTTGTGGCAGTAGTTTAGTTAAATTATACTAAACATATTGATTAATGCTTCTGTCTGAAATCCTTGGAACCTTCTGAACCTGATTTTGAAAGCTCAGATGTACAGAATGCACTTGTTGCCAAAGAAAAGGCAAATGTACTAGATTGGATACCTAAATGGAGTGCGAAATTAAAGAGATGGTATAACATATAGTGTATATATATATAAATATATATATATATATATATATATATATGTGTATATATCGGTCTGTTCAAACCAATATAATTTACAGAGAATCTGAGTTTTCCATACAGATGCCTGAAGTCAGGAGTGCACTCCCAGAAAATACCTAACATACAGGTATGTAGCTATGGATGCTCCAGCCCTTGGAGAATCTTCGTGACCCTCTCCTGGACCCATTCCAAAAGGTCCACGTCCTTCCTCTGCTGAGGGCTCCAGAGCTGGATGCAATACTCCAGGCAGGGTCTTACCTGCAGAGTAGAGGGGCAGAATCACCTCCCTTGACCTGCTGGCCATGCTTCTTGTGATGCAACCAAGGGTATGATTGGCTTTCTGGCCTATGAGTACCTATTGCCAGCTCTTGTCCAACTTTTCATCTACCAGAGCCCCCAAATCCTTCTGGGCAGGGCTACTTTCAATTTCTTCATCCCCCAGCCTGTATTTGTGCTTGGGATTGCCCTGGCCCACATGCAGGACCTTGCACTTGGCCTTGTTGATCCTCATGATCATGGGCCTACTTCTTGAGCTTGTCCAGGTCCCTCTGGGTGGCAGACCATCCCTCAGGCATAGCAACCACAACACTTAGCTAGGTGTTATCTGCAAACTTGCTCATGGTGCACTCAATCCCACTGTCTATGTCACTGATGAAGGTATTAAGTGGTAGTGTTCCCAAGACAGACCTCTGAGGGACACTGCATGTCACCAATCTCCATCTGGACATTGAGCTTTTCACCACTACTATCTTGATGTGACCATCTTCTGCACCCCTGAGGTCACTTCCATATGTTATTGCCTGACCTTCATTCTACAACTACTTGAAAGGACATTGTAGAGAGGTTACTGCTGGTCTCTTCTCACAAACAATTAGTGATCGAACACGAGGGAATGGATTCAAGCTGCAACAGGGTTGCAGGTTTAGACTGGACATTAGGAAGAAATTCTTCACAGAAAGAATGGTCAGGCACTGGAATAGGCTGCCCGGGGAGGCGGTTGAGTCACCATCCTTGGATGACTTTAATATTCGCGTAGATGTGGTGTTGGG
>JAOXNG010000001.1:9987717-10003140 GCA_028566535.1 Scolopax minor | reverse complement strand
GATCCCTCCCCAAAATGTAGCTCATAATTGAAAATAACCCAAAGAAAATAATTAAATAATCCTTGTGGTCAGCTGTCAATCTGTGTTTTTCAAACTGAATGACTCTGGGGCTAATACTCACTTTCAGCTACTGATTACCAACAAGCATATTCACTATTTTGGGAAAAGAAAAAAAATAATGGGAGAGATACTCAGTAAGTCTGCGTGCCTTAGCTTACATTCTTAAAGCTGCAAGAGCCCAAGGAAGTTAATTCAGGCAGAAAATGCTGTCCTTAAGTCACCTGGTGTTTTTCTTTCCAATGACTTAAGAACAGATGGCTAGCCTCAATCCAAAATTTCTTTCTTTTCTGAGTTTGATTCAGCCCCATAGTACAATTTTAAGTCATTATAAGTCATTATTCCTGATTAATTTTAAACATTTTACAATGGAAGAATGAGCTTTGATCTGCTTTTGGGACATTTACATCTTCTTTTACACAAAATGTAAATTGATGTTATGCAAGATAGACTATGGTAATTATGATTATTGTAATTGGTTACAAAAATGTGAAAGAGGAAAGTGGGAGTGGAAAGTAGAAACTAGAGCAAGATGGAGAATTTCATCTTCTAGTGTTATAGGATACAGAATGTGAGCTTGGCTTGCAAAAACCTCCAGATGCTTGTCAATGAAAAGTGAAAACAGGGAACAGAAAATCCGGGAGATCTTAAAGATAGATGCAAAGAAAGTGAATTTTGAAGACTAAACCCAAGGATAGACCAAGGATAAAACCCAAGTCATTCTGAAAATTTTGGCCAGCATGTCCAAAGTCCCTAAATAGAACACGAGGAGTTATATATCCTATAAATAAAAGTAAGAAAGTTTTCAGAACCTTTAAGGAAGCCAAATTGTGCTCATGTCTGGGAATCCAATCAAAATGCAAGGAATAACTTCTGCTTCTTCAAAACACCTTTCAGACAGACAGTTTTCAAAATTAGGGAAGATTATTAAATCATGCTGCCTTACGCCTCCTCATACAGTAAGTCATAAACTTGCAAGTAGACTTACTCCTACCCTATGCTTAAAACTAGTATGCTTTAAAAGCAGTCTTAAATTATTTTATACTTGAAGCAAACATGCAGTGTTTATGTATATTTTCTTCATTGGGGGACAGAGAGGAAACTATTCTCTCACCCTTTTATTTAAGAAGTAACTTTGGGGGTTAAATTAGAAGCTTTGCCATTTTATATCCTCTGTGTAATCTCTAGAGAGAAAAGTCTTCATGCTTAATTATGCTGGAGCTCAGGGAAATAAGCTGTCTAGTTTAGCTGCTGGCCAAGGTGGGAATGAAGGCTTTCCCATGGACAGCATTTTTATAACTAACGTAATCATCAACAATTTAGTAATAATAGGTAAAAATAGATTACTATTTAGTAAAAATAGTAACAATAGCAACAAAGTATGCCAATAGACATACTTTGCAAAGTCTATTTTATCTTCTCCAATTTTTCTAATGTGCATTAACTATGAGTATGGAAGTATCAGGAAGCCTAGAATGCATACTTACATGTTTATTTAGACAACTTTGACTCCTAGAGTTTGATTCTTGGTCAAGGTGATGGATCTGCAGGGAGCAGAAGAGTTGCATGCTCAGCTCAAGTCATAAATGTCATGGAAGCGATGAAAATGCTTCAGAGTTAGATTGAATACTGCAATTCAGAAGACACAGTGAATGTAAATCACATTCATTGCCAATCCAAGTATTTTCTCAGTTAGCTAGACTTACTCACAGGGAATTTTATTCCTTCTAACAAAAACTGTTACTTAACTAAACTTCCAATATGAGAACAGGAAGCGGAAAACTACAATATATAAACAGAAAGGTCCACACCAGGATTTCTCAACAAGAATGTTAAGGAGCAGACTTGCTAAGTTTTCTTGAAGGCATCTTTTTGGTTCAAAGAATTCAGTTTATATCTGGTGTACAGGATTTGCCCAATCTGCACCTAACTGATTGTCCTTGGGTGGAGTCAATCATTTAGAACATTGCTGGAGGCCCAACATGAACCAGTTTCTATCACTGCTGACCCTGCAAACTCTACTGACATTCTCAAACAATCCAAAACATAAAGAATAGTTGCCATCATGTTCTTTGAGAATCTTACATCACTTTTTCCACACAAATTTTTAATTTTTACTATTACCGTATGCCTAATTACATTTCAAAAACATCACATGGTCAAAAATATCAGAATAATAAAGATAAAAAAAATTTTAACATGTAGTATAAAGTAAGTGTTAATCTCAGGGAAGAGATCACAAAATCAAACTAACATTGCATATTTATAAAATTTTCAACTACATAGACAGCTGTGTTGATTAGAAGATGAAGGCTAATGGACCTTGATATTTAGTTTCTTTTGATGTCCTGTTATATTTTTTCCTTGTCAGATAGTGAGTTTGCCAGACATTTTATCTGTCCCAGGCCAACACCTAGTACAGAATTCCCTACCAAAGGTACTTTGGACCTAATTAGCTACTAGCAGATGGTGACACTTTGTCATCCCAAAATCCACCATTGTCAGGGAGATACAAGCATGAATTGTTTTCTTGTATAAGCAACTTTAAGTATAATTTGAGATTTCTCAGTGTGGATTTAATAGTGGTTACGGGGGAGGAAGCAAAACCCTCATGCACTTATTTGAAAATGGAGTCTATTAAAGAAGATTCTAAATCAAAGTGTTTGACACATCCTGCCATACACGTGACATAATCATCTGTCAGAATGCATTAATGGAGTGATGCATTATATACCAGTGCCTTCACTGCAGCTAACATTAGAATCTGCTTCTTACTGAAAAGAAACAAAACCTCTGCTTTTCCTTCCCCAACAAAATCCCACAAAGCCACTAAATAAGATAATTTTACAGTGGAATCTGTTTTTTCACTTTTTTTTTTTTTTTTTTTTTTGGAGGTCTCATTTCAATCCTAGATTGGTGGTTTGATTTTCAGATAGTAAAACAACTTTTAATTGTAGCTGTTATCTGTACTGAAAGCATTAATTAGTGAGAACAGTGTAGGAAAATGTGTGAAGGCCATCAAAGTACCTTTTTTTAAAAAATAAATACAGATGAACACATTTGTATCTCAGCTCGTTTCCTTCTCTAAAGGCCCTGTTTTTTTATTGTGAAATAATTGTGAAACAATTTCTTCAAATGAATTTCACAAAAGGCATCTTAATGGAGGGGCCAATAAAAATGTTTATTTCAGGTCTTTGTTCCATGGCAGAGCTTAAAGGCTGAACCTATGGGCAGAGCCCCACTTAAACTATCCACTGTATAAATAAGCAGAAAGGGAAAGTGCTTCTCCAAGGAGTTACTCAAACAACTGAAAGGAGATGAAAGGAGATAGTGAGAGATGCCCAAAGCCACGCAGAAAACTGGTAGTAGACTAACAGATTAGAAGCCTGTTTTCTCACTGGCCCTGTTGGGCTTTTTCTAGTCTCATGGGCAGAAGATGATATGGTCATAAAGGTGACTTCAGTAGCCTGACCTTGGCTCTGTCAGTGTTTCTGCTTTCTGTGATGGAAACGGACAGCCCTTCGGATAACCCCGTTGTCTGGGCAAAGCACTGACACCACACACAGACATGCACTCACACACACATACTGAAGCAGCTTCAACGTACAGATGTTTTGTTACATTAACACAGAAAAAGTGGATGCAATAGTGCACAAAAGCACTTTACTATAAATTGGAGTTCCAGCTCCCATTGTCCCAGTCTCTCTGCTGTTATCCCACAGACACCTGCCTTGTAGACATGTAAAAAAGTGAATAATCTCCCTGTTGCTGCTGAGTCACTGTCAGTGTAACACTTGCCTACATATTTAATGAATCACAATAATGTGGCAGCGCTGCTGGGAGCGCAGAACGTGCTGGGGATAACTGGAGGCGTATGTGTGGAAATAATATTCCTGAGCGTGGTTCTTGAAGCAAAGATTTCAACTCTGACTCCTTTCTGGAGGAAAGGGTAGTTTATCAGATCAAAGAAAAGGCATCCATCTATCCATGTGTGGATAGTTGGGGACGGAAATGCAGAAGCAAATTAGGGATAAATACTTCAGATCGAAACTGCAGGTTACATCTGTCCTTTGCAGAATGGAAAAGGGAAGGAAAGAGAGGGAAAAGGCAGAACATCAAAGCCAATCCTCATGAATTAGGCACTGCTAGAGAATATTCCCCAGGAGAGAGTGCAGTGTTATGAGACAGACTGGGTGACCTGACTGTTCTTTGCAGTCTCATTTTTTGCTTAAAATATGTTATATAGACTCATGTGAAGGAACAGGAAAAGGCCATGCTTGCATGACTGGCTTGCCATCCAAATATACTGGGCATGTTGCAGTGAACTGGCTGTTTCTGTTTGTCTGGCTACATGAAGACAACCAGGGCAGCAGTTCTGATAATACCTAGTATTCCCATTGCACGCTTTTAGAATATTTCTTGACCTAAAGTTTCTCAAAAGATCTTAAACAGATGCTCAACCTTACACAGCATACTGTAAATCACAGAAGTAACATTAATCCTGTTTTTAGTTGATAGCAGGCCTGTGTGAGAGGGTTTGCATTCTCTTCTTGGGCAAGAAGGGCCTGTCCCCATTGTCTGCTGTAACTTGGTTTGTCCTGAAAAAAGATATGTTTTCTCTGCAACTTCTAAGCTATATTATAGCTTTGATATGCAGAAGGAAACACTAAGGAAGCTATTAATGAGAGTATCCATATATTCCGGTTTTGTCACTCTCACTGAGAAGAAGTGTTTTCAAAATCACCTGACTGGTTTTCAAAAGTTTCTCATGAATTGATGATGTTTGGTATCTTTCTATAATTCCAAACATCCCGAGTCAGATTACAAGGAGGAAAACTAGCTTTAAAAAAAAAAAAATTAAAAATATTCTGGAGAGAAAACTCAAACATAAGCCTGAGTAACTCGAAAATCTCAAAGTAAAGCATATGTTAATTTTAAAATCTCCTAATGTCATTACTTTCAGGTAACTGGATATGACAATAGTCCATTGCTCAAACAGGACCACTTTGCAATATTTGTTTGGATTAAAAAAAAAAAAAAAAGAAGTGGAAACATGACTACATTCTACTGGGAGGACATTAAGGCAGTCCTGGATTCTGGACTGAACTCACAAGTCTGACTTGTATTTGACATTAACACAGTCATTTTACAGTTATTTAAAATAGGAAGGAGAAAAATACCCAGCTGAAATGTGGCAGTGACCACTTATCTAGTGGAATTTTTCCCAGGTGGTCTAGTAAACTTTATTGGCTAAGCTTCATTAACATGTAAATCAGGAAATGCTTAGTGGTAGTAAATGAAACGTGGGGAAACGTAAATGTATCATTTTTTTGTGAAACAAACTATTTGTTATCACAGGCATAAAGTCTGAAAATGCTAAAATAGCCCATATATTTTCCTCAGACAGTCTTGGATTAGTAAAATGACATTCTCAACAAGGACATTTTTACTGCTGAACATAAACTTAATGGATTTGATTGTTTGCAGTACAGCTTTTTTTAACAGAACAAAACAGCAAACAAGGCTGTAACCTGGATGCACTAGATTGGAAAGAAACAGCAGCCAGATGGAATGTAAAAGAGAGTTACCCTGTTAAAACAGTTGACCAGTGTTTATAGAGCTTGTCTAGAATTAGTAGTAACAAAATAAGGGAACTTAAACAATTTTACTTCACAATATACCTCTTAACCAATATTCATATTCCATATATTGCCTCATATTGGCACTGCCATATCAAGAGTTTACTAGCATCTGAAGACAGTGGACAGTGCCTTGCTCCATTTAAATAATCAAAAAGCATTGCTCTCCACCACACCCAGTAATCCTAAATTCATACCTTAGGAATATTCTTGTTTCTGCGTTGTCATATTTCTGTGTATCACAGGTCTTACATTCTCAGCTTATTTTTCCAAAACTGAGTTTTAAAAAAAAAAAATTAACGCTTCCACTCTCAAATGCCTTGAATTTATAAGGCAGCAAAAGAGCATTATGTACAAATGCAAGTTTTTCACAGCCCCGGGTATGATGATGCTTCAGAGCTTTCCTCTGCTCAGGAGGTCTGGACTCATTCTCTTTTCAGACAGCAGATGTTGCAAAACTCAGACTCCTGGTGGGCTGCTGGTGTAGCCAGACAGGGACTGGGAACAGGACAACACATAATAGGTGCACCACAGAGCACTATAAATTAATATTAACAGCAGTTCCAACCAGAAATTATGTGTCCCGAGCCTATCTATACACACTGCAAACTTAACATTTACTTTTGAAGTTAAGATAGCCAAAGTTTTGTCTAGCTGCAGGATCCAACACTTGACATCTGCTGGTCAGGTAGTTATATACAAAAGGTTTGTCACATCAAATTGGTTTCATATGCATTGCACTTTTGACAGTCGCCTTCCCCAAACACTTCTCTGAATTTTGGTGTAAGCAGACATATGAAGTCTCACATTTGGAGAACGAGACTCACAGTGCCAGGTTTGTGCATCACTTGATGAGCCCTGCAGCACCAGATTTCTGCTTGGTCTGTTCCCTCACTGAAGTTACCATCAGATTGGTGCTCTGCTAAGCAGCCATATCTGCCATGCGGCCTTGCTCCTGGGGAGGAAGCTGGTCAGCAGCTGTGAAGGAACAGTGTGGCTTTTTGAGATCCTTTGGGAAGCTGAGCCCATTGGAAGGCACATGCCCTGGTCTCTACCACATCATGTGCCCTTCTCTCCTTTTCACATTGTTTAACCTATCAAGAGTAGGTGTTGAGAGAGAAGAGAGGAGAGGAGTTTAATTATCAGTTAAAGCTAGTATATAAATTGTTCTGTGCTCTGCACATAAGTATGCTCTCTGCCAAATTAGCAGGCATTTTGGGCCAATTAAAGCTATTTCAGCCTACTATTAAGCAAAGAGGACCATCTTGCTCAGCCTTGGTTATTAGTTCTTCTTGTTCTACAGAAGTACAGGCCACTTAGATGATTTGTTTTCTTTTGTAGGGAACAGTGTAACTCCTAGGTTTGACAGGAATATACAGTTTTGGAGGAAAAATGAGGGTCTTCAACTTTGACAAAGTGAACTACTGAGAGCTCTCAAATGCCTATATTAAAGTTAGAAGAACAGGAAAAGTTCATTGGATTTTGGTTTAAAACTTGGCCTATCATGATGAAGGAAGTTCTTGGCAGAATAAGATGCAGCTGAAATATACCAAGTGAAAACTGTAACTCTATTGTATTTGACAAACAAAATCTACCTTCATTTTAAAGTCTGGAAACTACTTCTGAAGATTAAGCTGTGCAAGAAGAATTTGTTCTTTTTTACTAAAAAGGCTTCCATATATAAATATACAAAATGCAGGTTAAAAAAGCCATTCAAGTTAAAGAAAACATCATGTCTAGCTCTAGTATAACAAAATTAAATTTAATTTGTAATTAATAGGACAACCTGGAAACACAGCTATTTCAAATGTGCAGTAGCACATAGTAATGTTTTCTCTGTGATTCATTTTATAATCCTTGTGTGGTTGGTATTGGTTTTTCACATTTTACCTAATCAAGTAATGCTGAATAGTTTTGTGCAATATCAGTACCTGAAGGATTAAAAAGGAGAGTCTGCTACAATTTCTAGATAAGCAGACACTGAAATTAATATGAATTATTTAACAGTTAGAAACTTGGGATTGACCTCCTACTGTCAGAAGAAAGGTAGATAATTTACAAAGTTATATACTATGTGCCTGCAGTGGGTTTATCTAAGCATGTTGCTAAAAGCTTGTATACCTGCTTGAAGGAAAATCTACCATAATCCTACACACAGAGTTAGACTTGATATTCTGGATCTTAATATTTCACCTGTGTTGGAAAGTCTCAAACGTAACTCATGTACCAATGTAGGAGGTGGGGGTTACAATAATACCCTTGGGGCAGCTTCAAAGTTTGCTGAAATTAGTGAAAGAAGCTCTACCAGCCTCATATTTCCTCACTTCCTTTGGGTAAATCACTTAAGAACTGATTTGATTTCAAGTGACTGGGTTCAAAGAGCAGATTGAACTGAATAGTTGAAATTTTAAATGACCACCATATGATATTTAATCACTGTATGATTATTTGTCAGTCCTATAATCATTACATGTATGGTATAGTTATGACGGCTTTTCTGTGTCCATTCATCTAGTGATGTTTTTCACCTTAAAATTCAAGAGTAAATATAAATTATACCAAAAAATCCAATAAACCCAGGAGTGTATTACAGCACTGTAAAATATGAAAACAGAAAGTTGCGTAAAAATGTGTTTGAGCACAACAGGCAATGCTTGTGTTTGCTCTCAGACATCTGAGTGACACAAAATCCTGTTTGAAATACAGTGTTCTAGCCCACCACCAAGGTTAATGTGTAACACTCACGCCTCAACAGACTTCTACATGACTGCCTCTATATCCTAAATGATCGGCCCTTTGCATTTTCAAGGCATTACAATCAATCACTTCCAGCTCTACATCTGGCCTCTGTTTTGCGTCTGGTCATTTTTGACTATTAGCTGTGCCGTGTCTTTATTAATCATACTGGCTATCAACTTCTTAGGTCAAAATCACATTGATAACTATGGTGACAAATTGTGATTGTTACAGAGGCCCAAGAGAGAAAAAAACATCTTAGAAAGATTGCAAGCTAAACTTTCATGAACTTTATATTCAGTTGTCACTACTTAATTGTTTGGAGACTGCTTCTTTAGCCCAGTCTTTTCCTGCTACTCACACACACTTCAACCTTCATGGTTTTTTCTACATTCCAGGGTGGAAAAAAAAAACATTTCTTTTTTACATGGTTTGTTTGGTTTTTTTCCTGACCCATACTAGTTGTCTTTAGTGGAGAGGAAAGACTACTGTTTTCAAAAGGATCACATGCAATCATAGCAGCCGTTTCCTGAGCCCTGGTTCAAGTCCGTTTTTATAATTTCTTCATAGTGGCTCCAAACCATTTCCAGCCTCTTCCATATTCACAGAAGCCATGAGTGTTTATCTGTAATCATTTTGATACGGCAATCCTACCTCCATGAATTAAAAATTCTTGCCTGCGAACAGAATAATTTAGAAAATTAATATGAAAGGGTTACATTGTAAACAAATTCAGATTTTATTTAGAGAGAATATTTTAGGTCACCAGAGTTATTTTCTGAATTCTAATCATAATTTAATGTAGCAGCCTTTTGCAAGTAAGTCACAAGTAAGGGAAATTCTCTCCTTAAGAAAATCAGGAAATAATATAGCTGAATTGTCCTGCCTAACTCATTAATAAAAGTATCACTGAATATATGGAATATTTGTGGACATGGAGAAGGTTGGGACAAAAACATTGTATCAGTTTTTTATTTAGCTAAACTTCATTTAACACTAGCACTCCCAGAGTTTTGATCAGCAGATACAAGGCCAGCAACAAGTAATTCCTGTGTGCCAGTCTTGATTCTCTAACTCTTGGCAGGTAAATTGGCTGTGATTTGATTGAGTTAATGACCACAAATTCAAAAGAGCTGTTTCCTCACTTCCTTGGGGTAAATCAGTTATGAACTGAGAAGAGTGATTAGTCGGTGTTTCATGTGAGGAATGTTTTGACTACAAAAGTATTCTGTAGGTGATGGAATTTCTTAATATGAAAGGAATCACAAACAGATTTGAATAACTGTATATATAGCTGTCTGTATATAACTGAACCTTTGGTGTCTAAGAAATTTAAACCTTTGAAAATCTGGGGGGGAAAAAAAGGTATTTCAGTTGCAAAATCAAAAGATGGAGAGAAAAAAAAAAAGTGGTGATATGAGCAGTCAAGAAAAAATGAGGAAATAAAAGAAAATATATGACAAAAACTGCATTAATTAGATGCCATCATAAACCAGGAAATTATTGGAGAGATTATAGGATTACAGATCTTTTAATTTCAGAATACTTTTCTTAATATGTGATATAAAAGCTATTCAGATGCTTTTGATAGTGCATATTTGATCATGATCAAAATCACCCTAAAGAAAATTTAGAGACAGTTTCAGGTTTTGCGGGTTTTACTTTTTCATTAGGTGTGATTTTGCATTTCTTAGCTGAAATCAGTCTCATCAGTTTCCAGTTAATTTCATTCTCCATTTCTTCTGCACCATTCACATTGACATGGCTTCTGGTTGGCAAATACTTCAATGAAGTATCAATTTTTCAGCTGTTATTGCAGAATAATTATTGCAGAAAGTAAATTTTGAATTAATAAGCACTAGCGTTTATTTTAGAAATGTAATTCTGGAAGTTGCAATCAAGGAAAATAGAACCAGGCATTCAAATATTATAAATTACCAGGAAACCATGAATTTATCCTTAAAATATTCAGTTGTATGAAGTACATAATTATAAGTATTGGTTACCTATATTTACCTCTCATTGTTGAAAAAAAATCTTTGAGTTCCACATTTTCATGTCATATGGACTGTAAGTATGCATTTAAAAAAAAAAAAAAGTTATAGTCTAAAATAGTAACTTGATTCCATGAGACTACATCTTTAAAATGGCAAATGGTATTCCTTGTGACACTTGACATCTCTGTGTGTAGTTTTAGAGTCTCTGGGCTTCTCACAAACAGAAGAGATTAAGAATTACTCTGTAACTAATTTGCTATAATTTATTTCAATATATTTTTATAAACAGACCAAAAGGTTCTCAGGCCTGTTCTTAGCACTAAACTAAGTATGAGAAACTGCCTCTAATTCCCTCCTGACTTATGAATTATTGGAGACTTCCTCTTCATAGCAGCATTAATACATCTCAATTTGTGTCACTACCTACCATCCGTATAACCATGTCTGTAGCTTTTTTTCAAATACAAGGATTATTCCCCAGCTGTAAAGTAAAACCTCATAACTCAGATATAATAAAAAATGAAGAAACCCAGGCGATTACAAGGTATCCCCAATTCACTCTTTTAGATAAAATCTCATATTATTTCTCTTTCGGTGCAATACTTTCTTTCTAGTCATATTTCAACTAATATTATCCATATCTTTCCTTAGAAAAAAAAAAAAATTAATATATCTGACAGCCAAGGAACATAAATGGAAAGAAAAGGAACTGTTAAAATGTAAGGACAAAAAGGAATGCTTTATGAAGTTTTTTCTAAAGGAAAAAAAAATGCAAATTAGAAAATTTAGACTTTCAACCCTTTCTTCTTTTGCACCTCATAAAATATACCAGAAACCCAAATCCTATACCCACTGCTTCCTAAATGTAAGAGGCGTGCTTCCAACTAACTTGGAAGACAGGCTTCAGATACTAAACTTTTATGATGAAAAAAGTTTGCAGACACATTATCATCTTAAATCTTATATATAGTGCATGTTTGAGTCTAGCTATAACTTAAGTAATTAGACCATTCATGGTGAGTTTGGTGATATGGAGTCCAGTTTCCAGATCCAGGACAAATCAGTATGGGATGGTGATATTTCCCCTAATACTCTTCCATTCTCTAACTTTTTCCGTCTCTAGGAACTTCCTGAGCCAAATGTGTATTTCACAGAATGCAACAAATCTATCTTCCCTGAACTTGTCCAGTTTGCTCTTGAGCCTGTGTAAGTTTTCACAGGCATTCACCTGTTGGACAGTGAATCACCTCCTTCACTTTGCATTGAAGCAGGCACCTACTGGCTTCATTTGATTGCCCCCAGACTTTGTGTTGACAGATGCGGTGACTAGTTGTTCCGTACCCACCTTCTCCACACCACTCACAGATCTGCATTCCTTTGTTACACACCCTTCCCTTAGCTCTTTTCCTGGCTGAAGAGGATTTATTTACTGATTCCTTCTTCCTGGTATGGAAGCCATTCCATACCTTTCATCCTTCTCTTTGAGGTTACACATTTCTGGATGTGGACCACCCTTCTTAAAAAAAAGATATTTAATGTGTGAATAAAAGATGTTTTGATATAGCAGCAAAATATCATTAGATACATAAGAATCAGATTTTTTCCTTCTTCTCATCACTTCATACTGATTTCCAGTGGTTTTTTTTCCTTAGTCTCAAATTCTTTTCAGCCTGCCCCTGTTCTTATTACTTTGAGTACCTTACTAATACTGGGAAACCTCTTCCCATTTCTTTTCCCAGTGCTTTTTATGATTTTGTTGAGCTGTGCAGGTCACAATAGAGATCCCCAAGGAACCCCACTGATGATTTCCTTCCCTTATAAAAGCTCAGCATTTTTAGTTTCCTTTAGAACTCTGTAAAATACTGATTACATTATTTTAATGCAATTACAATTATACTCTGTAACCTAGAGCTTGGGCAACCACATCTGATTTAGGTTGCCTCTTTAGGGCACTTCAGTGAATTCTCATAGGCTTTCCTAGCTGACCCCACACACTTCCAGGATCAGTCACATGGTCTTTCCTCCTTTCATTAGTTGCATTTGTAAGTTTATTTCCTCTGGGCAGCACTGACAGAAAAGCACACATCTTATGCCAGAGCCAGCAAAAGCATGTGAAATATATTTTGGAATATACTTTCATGTAAGCTAAGTCATTCAACATCTGAAAACATAATAGGAACAGTGTCAGCTTCTTTGTGACAAACTGTCTGGCAGTGGTGGGAATAACAGAATGCCAGGCTGTTGCTGCTGCAAATAAGGTAAGCAGCAGGTAAATGTTACAAAATTATACTATATTTTTCAGCATTCTGTTGATGAGTCTTATTTTTTCTCCTTACATTTGTCCAGTCTTTATTAAGCAAGGAATAATTATAATTGTACTTTTGTTGTCCTGCTAATCTTTATTTCTAACTTTGAAAGAAATAAGCAAAAGTAAAATACATTGTTATCCTGCTAGAAAGCAATTTTCTGTTGCTATGGGCAACAAAATTCTGTTTACCTAATGGATTGTTTTGCTACAAAGGGGAAAAATATCCCCTGGGGATCAATACAGATTGTGCCTGGTACTGTCACATGTCTTATGACTAAGAGAAGCAGAGAAGCTTCCAGAGGGTTATGAACTTGAGTTACCAGAAAGAGTTAATTTGTTCTCCATCCTTTTCTTTCCATCTTTTATTTTCTCAAAATAAGCACATACATGTTACTTCTTGTACTGCAGTCTACTATGTACTTTTTATCACAATGCTGAGTTGTCACAGGTTTTACTGACTGGTGTATTTTCCTATTATACTCTTTCTCTAAGAAGGATCGTAATGGGAACAGAGAATAGCACAATATTAATTCATTTGCATTATAACAATTGGAACGAAAACAGAATAGCACATTGTTTTCTCATTGTCTTGAAAATGTAATGAGTAGAAGGAGGCCAAAAATAGCCTGAAATGTCCCACAAGAATCTGATGAACAAAATGAGCAACAAGAAATTATGCATTATACTTCATACTGCTCTTGGAAGCTAGGAACGTCAGTGTTTTGAAGAGGTGTCAACCAACCATTTGCTCTTAGGCTATGGCTCCATGACTGCTTGTGACTTAGAGCAGCTTAGCAACTTCACAGCTGTGCTGCCTTTCTGGCCTTTTGTAGATACTTTTAGCTCACTCATTTATGAAGCAGGATGTGTTGAGACTTAGATCTAGACTTAGATAGCTACATCAACTAACCTGTTTTGCCCCACAACCAGAAGGAATTGGAAGAAAGCACTGAGTGAGTTGTGGCATTTCAGTTGATAAGGGGCAGCAGCTTCAAAGATTAAGATTTCTTTGGCTTGGCTACCAGAAAAAATCTTAGACAATATCAATAACTCCATCTGTTTTATCTTTTACAATTACTGAAACAGTCACAGATGTGTATCTACAAAAGGGCTTGCTGCCATTTTAGTTACCCGATAAGTAAATCTAGATCATCATAGTATCTTGTTTTGTAGCTATGGGCTTTGGTCTGTAATTCCAGACAAAGGTTTCCAGCTATGAAACCTGAGTAGAGGCCAGGTGTGAATGGGTATGGAAGAAGAAGTTACCATTATCTGAGGGCTCTTTCAAATGAGGGGACTATAGCTTAGAACACATACCTTAATGCAGAACTATGAAGATGTGGTGTCTTATTCAATCTATAGTCTTTGTGACCAAATTAAATATGCTGTAACATTCTATAGACTGCTATATAGTGTCAAAACCAAAATTTTAAAATTTGTTTTCTAAGTATAAAAAATGTATTTGTGGTGTTGTTTGCTATACATTTTTGGAAGGGCTCTCGGGTTTTTTTACCAGCACCACTTCTTTGCAGGTTTCCCTCCCTGATGCCTTGTTTTCTGATGAGTATTAAAACTATCACATGTTTATTTTTCACAGAAGTCACGTGATAGAATTCTTGTTATTTTTGCTGTATTTATAATTGTTAATACTTCTCTACACACAGTTAATGATTAACTTGCTAGTACATAAAACAAAGGAGGAAAT
Organism: Scolopax minor; assembly: GCA_028566535.1. NCBI lineage: Eukaryota > Metazoa > Chordata > Aves > Charadriiformes > Scolopacidae > Scolopax > Scolopax minor. Next base: position 9,988,698 of record JAOXNG010000001.1, on the reverse strand, counting down.
CAATATTAAATCCAAGGAGTAAAATAACCTGTGTGGCTCACAAAACCTGCAAAGGAAAGCAAACAGAAACTCAGATGACATGAATGCAGTGTAATAGCAGAGAATAGAAGGAATGGCTTATAACTGTCACCCCTTCTACTCCTGTTTGCAGTATTAGAATTGCCTCTTGGAACTAGAGGATGTTGATACTACAAAGGACAGTGCTCTCAGTGCTGGATGGAAATAGATACTTACTAGTGGTTAGTTAGCTGAAAACCAAGCAGCTCCTCTAACCTCTCAAAACGAATGCTAATTTCTGTCCTGTTTGTGTCCTCAGATCAGACCAGCTTCTGAAATATAGCCAAGGAGTTCTGATTCTGTTCAAATTATGTTTGACCTCACAACGTGTGACTCAAGAAACTGGAAACACAAATAATCCAGGTCTGCACAGGCCAAATCTCTCCTCTTTGTCTTACTCCCCTGTCCTAAAATCAGGGACTGAAAGGAGTACAACCACCAGCAGCCTACAAGAATGCCACACCATCTTGGTATTTTTCTCAGTGTTGGAAGAATTCACAATTATGTTTCCAGAAGTGTGTAAGAACAAAGTATACTGGAACGTCATCAATTAAAAAACTCCTCCTTCTTTAAAATAAAAATACATCAGTTCACAAACATATATCATTCTCCCAACAACTCAGACACAAAAATACTCTACCCTGGTATAACTAAAATAATTTTAAAATATTTTAAAAGCTGAAGTGTAAGCAGTATGAGTGCATGAAAAGAGGTTATTTTTTTAAAGTTTATCAACATTTCAAGGCAGAAGAAAGCAACTTTGAAGGATAAAAGTTTTCAGCAAAGTGAATATGCATAATCAAAAAAAGAAAAAAAAAATCACAAACAAAAGACCCCACACCACACTCAAAACAACACCAACCCAACACTAATCCATATCCCCGAGCACCATGTCAATTAGTCTCTTGAATACCTCCAGGGATG
>JAOXNG010000001.1:9929013-9940706 GCA_028566535.1 Scolopax minor | reverse complement strand
ATAGATATATTTCAGATTATAGGGAACAATTAAAATAATATAGTCAGACTATCAGAACACTGTCTACTACGGAACCTATGCCTACCAGAACACAGGCCAAATAATCCTACTTCTGATCTTGATGCAGGCTTGAATTCAGAAAGTAGACTGGCTTTGTGAGCATTAATGTCTTAGGCTGCAATTTGGTACTTTGCGTACTTTTTTTTAAGTAATACATGATGATTCCTTAAGAAATTGTAATAGGCAATATGCTGGTGAGCATATGTGACATAAGGTACATTGAAGTGAGAGAAGATTTTTAACTTTTATCTTGTTTTTTGCCCAATAGTTTTAGGAATAGATCTTAATATAATAATCCTCTATAGTTAGGAGGAAATAATATAATTATTTTTGGACACAAAATCAGATGCTAAGAAATAAACTTCTCATTCCTTCTTTTAATCAAGCAGCACTAGTCCTAATGGGAATGGGAGACCTTTTCTCATCAGCCTTACTGTAGTTTAATTAATAGAAAAGGAATGCACCCAAACTTCATTGGTTGTTCAAAGATGACCAATTATGGGAAGCTTAATCTGGGAGATCAAATATATAACAGTTGTCCTCTCCAGCGACTGCCTGAGATCTCCTTCCTGTGTCTGGGGCCATGGAGTCAAAAAAGAGATGGAATCAACACACCAGGAACATGGCCTGTGTGGAAAATGTGTAATCATGTAGGGTAGTAGAGAGAAGTAAAGTCTCTCCTCATGACTTTTCTGCTCCTTCTGGTGAACTTATGTCTGGCTGCAATAATAATTTTCTGGGCAATTCGTTTGCTCTAATTTCCTATCGACACAATTTTTCTTAGTTGCTGTTGAGAAGAAGACAGATTAAATGAAAACAGTTGTTGGCTACTGCTTGTAAAACTCTCTACAGATGGCTGACATTGCACCCCTTTTATTATTCATGCATCAGAAAGATGTTTTTGAAATTTACAGAATCACAGGATAGCAGAATTTATTAGGGATTTTATTATAAAATCTCCAACTGCCCTGCTCATACTAAGTTCCTTTAAGCAAATTGCTCAAGTAGTTGCTCAGATCTATGCCCATCAGTTTTTGTCTTGGGGGCTGGAGACTCTGGTCAACCTGTATCAATGTTCAATCACCCTGGCAGTAAAAATATGTATTCTTACATTCCGATAGAATTTCATATGTTTTGTCCTGTCCAGCTGTGTGCAAAAGCCAGCTGTCTGATACGATAACCATTGATCTTCCACAGATGCCTGTGAGTTAAGTTTCCTCCTTGCTCACAGAATGGGAAAGCAAGAGGGAATGTTGGAGAGGACTGGTGTCTGGACTGGTCCTGTCACCAGGAACGTGAGGGGACATCAATTTAAGTCAGCTGTGAGAGCCGCAAGAGGGCCTGGACATATGGCTAATACTAAGGGTGATGGAGCCTTGATCTGAATTGAGAACATGAATAGTAAGAGTCCTGCGGGCAAGTGTTGTTACCATTATCACATATCAACACAAAGAGTGATGGAGTTGAATAACAAGATTTCTGAATTTTGCCCTCTTCCTTCAGCAAAATTAGTCTCAACCCCAGATTTTTTATTACTTTTGAATTTTTTAATGCTTGGGGCTGTTTAGATGTAGGGTTTCATTCAGACCTATAACTTACTCTTGCATACATTACAGATGTTGTATTTGCCTAGGGTAGAAGAATCAAAGAAAGGAGCATGCTTTCTTTTTCACTTGTCTGGGGAATCAAAAAAAATAACTTACTGCACATACGCGTCCCACTCTGGTATATATGGCATGAGTGCTTGTCTCGGCCTCTAATGCTTTTTCAGTAAAGAAGAAATATACTTTGTTGTCATCATGGTCTTCATTGTCAGGGATCATGTATGAGCCAACAAATTTTGGCTCTTTAAAAGAAAACAAAAATGAATTGAAATCATGTTTATTAAAACATTATTTTATTTTTCAATCCTTTAAACCAGCTGGGGGCAAAAAAAAAAAAAAATTAAAGAATCAAGCATCCATCAGTCAGATGCATACCTAAAGGGAAACAGGTGAGAGAAAGAAGAAAAAAAATCTACTTTTTGTCGGTGAGTACCTATAGAACATGTGGAATACGTTAATGTCAAACTATATTTATAACTCCAATTCGCAAATCAATATTCCTTAGTATGTGTGCAAGAAAAAGACCCTTTTCCAGTCCTGTTCTCTTGGATTTATATATTTTAATTTGGATTAAACTAAAACCTGGCACTAATATTCACATCTCTGATCCCATACAGACCAGGTGTAAGAATGTCAACTTTGGACAAACAGCCTTTTAGATAAAGAAAAAAGTTCTAGTATTTCAGCAAATAGATGATACATGGATATATAACTTCATAGAGAGAAGATGCATTGTGTACCTTTTTAATCAAATAAAAAGCTTCTCAATATCTCCTGTTTTCACATTTTGCTGCAAAGTTGAAATCTAAGTTCAGGCTTCAGTCTGTGCCTGTACAGCTTTTAACCCCACACCAAGCAGAGCTGTGGATGATTTCATCTCACTGAATTGTAGCAAAGTTTTTACAAGTTCTTTAAATGAGAGTGTCATTCTTACAATCAGTATGATTTCTTAAGAAGCAGTGGGTAATGCAAATATTTTCTAACTTCATGTTCTCTATGAAGACAGCCATTGGATTTCAAGACATTGATACAGCACTTGCTAATTATCTGTAGTGTTTTTAATATACATTTTAAAATATTCCCTTTCTGAAAATTTAAGTTTCAACTATAGGCAAAATGAAAAACAATATTTTGGCCATAATTTAGAGAATTCTATATATTTGAAATAATGAAATATTCCAGAAAAAAAAGCAGAGAAAGTTAACTTACATATTGGGAATATCCTTCTGATTGTTGCTATACATATATAGCCAGTCTAAACACTCAGTTCAGCAAAGATTTAAGTATTAGACATAAAGCATATCAAAGCATTTTCCAAACACATTTAGGAAAAAAAATTAATTCAAGTGTGAGGTCAGATTTATGCTGGAAGAAGTATACAACAGAACTATTCTGTCCTTCTGATTTGGGAGAAAACTGCCTTGAAATGTGAGATAGATAAAACTTCGATAGGCTTTTACAGAAAACATGATGTTAACCACATGAATCACCATAAAAGTCAATTATTGATTCTCCTTGCAAAACACTAGCAGTAATTAGGTCAATGTTATGACAAAATATTACAATACTTTTGGAGCAAAACAAATCATGATTATAACTCTCCATTTCACAGAACTTTCAACATTTTGAAATTTGGTTACATTTGCCATTGAAGAGTATGAAATAATTTATAAATTTCCTAACACATAACTTTGTTCAATATTTTTTTTGTGGAATATTTTAATTTTCTTCTTTAACTTTTTATTTCATTTAACTGCATGATCATTGTTTATCAATATTTTTCCATTATTGCATGACATGTTTACTACGCAACTTGGCAAAAATTGACTTGTTTTATTGCAACATAAAGATAAAATGATCTCATCTGGAAAAAAGTGTACTGTGTTCTAAGTAGAAGCTCCCATTAATGAAATAGAGAATTTTAAAACATTATTTGAATTCTATCTACATATGAAATAGTATAGTCTATGCAGAATATAAATTAAAAACAATTTTTCAAGTGAAAAATGAAGGATTTATAGTTCCACTTGTTAAATCCAATATGCAATTAAAGTAAAGATTTCAGTATGTTCATTCTGTCAGGAGATTCATGAAAAATTTAATGGAAAAAGTTTAAACAAATTCATCCCCAAATGGGTATACTCTTGCATGAACAATATAATTTTAATTTTGGGTTAAACAAAAATTCTCTAGTCATCCAAAACAATTTTGATTCCATGTTTTTCCTTCTCTTCCTTCTCATACCTTTCAACAGGCGCTCACTATCGGGTTCAGTTCGGAGATGGGCCATGCGATTCATGGTGCGAAATAGAGCAGCATCTCTTCCCCAGTAGTCACTGTAGAGACCAGTAAAAAGTTCACCACCTGCAGACCATACATTAAAACAAAACAATACAAGACAATTTGATAATGTTCCACTTATTAATTTCATTACATATGATACGAGCTGCATTATAAACATGGCTCATTAATATTTCCTCAAATTCAAATAAGAAGACGTCTCAGTAAGTTACATGTAGTCTAAAGAGCATATGGACATTGTTCCTACCAGCACTGCAACATTTACAGTTGGAACAGAATGATGACAAGAATTTTAAATTTCATTCATTGGTTTGGCCTCCTTTTCAAAACTGACTTAATGACTTCAGGATAGACTCACACGCAAAACATGAAGCCATTAAGATAATGTCTAACCATATCTGTAACGATAACATCTGACACATCAGCCACCTAATTTCAAAGATCTCACTGTCATTCAGTTTGTGCCTGGCTCTACAGGGATCTTTGTTGGCACTTAAAATTTTCACCAGTGCAAAGATTTTGACCAGTGGTTTGTTTCTGAGCACTTTCAGATGTGCCCCAGTCTTGCTAATGAGAAGTTGTGAGTTGTTTGGTCCCTTTACCTGTTGCACTTTACCTGAAATAACTACAGTTTGGTAATAACTTGCTGGCTGAGGGGCTTAAGTGTCCAGTGGACAAAGGAAAACAGTATATTTTTCTCTGATCCAGCAATAACTTTTTTTCATATCCTCTTAAAACATTCACAAGAGTAGGTACAGGACCTGAGATCTCAGCCGTCCTTCACAACCGGTGATGGATATTTCCTGAAAAAATTTTGGGAACAGTAATTTGATCCCATTTTCAAAGGGTTCAGGTGGCATTCACTAATTAAGTAAGCATAGGAAAATATTAGAAACAATATGCTGATTGCCAATAACTGTTGAAAATCTATATGTAGTGGGATCACATATTTGTTCATATGTTCACATGTTCATTATGTTCACATTTGTTCAAAAATCCAGCCTATCTCTCTCTGACCCATCTAAAATTGTGGTATTGGATATATTTTACTTTAGTGAAATACCTAAAATATTTATACATTTTAGTTATGCATGGGTGCAGTTCACCTAAGCTGACCAAGCATTAAGAATAATATAGTTCATATCCTTGTAGCTTTAGAGGAGAAATTTTGACTCAATCTAAGAAGCAGACAGCTATTGTCACTAGGTGGCATCCTTATATTAGACAATAACACAGCAGGAATTAAACTGCACAAGAGGAAAATAAATAACTTCCAGTTCATGGCTAATCTGAGTGGAGGTTTCAGTGACACAGCCTCCTACTCCCCAATCAAAATAAGCATGACAGATCCATTTGAATAACATTTGCTGGTTTTTATGAAGGATTATATCAAAGCAAGAATTTTCCTTGTTGGTATCTCTCAAAGTGTGAATTCAGTTTCTTTTAAGAGGTATATATGAATTCAGTGGTATACCATAAGTCTGAATAATGATTCTGAAAAGTTTATAGTTTGGCAGCTGGGGTTGTTTCAGAAACCTCTGCTGATTCAGAACTGAGTGTGGGGGCTTTTTCTGCCCTAGGCAACATTCATTAAAGAATGAATATTGCCTTGTAAAATACATGGTCATGATTTAGTATAAAATACATACAAGTGAAATGAAAAGTAAGCATAAATTACAGAATCAGTTCTACCCAAAACTAATAGAGAGTTTTATTTTTTTAAACACAGAGCTGCTTAAACAACAGAATTTGCCAATGTCTCAATAATGTTCCAAACAATCTTCAAAACTGTAATTAATGCCATAAATCCCCCATTAAGAATTCTGTTGGAAAAGTATTTCAGACTGAGTGTTGTTTTTTGGTTGGTTTTTGTTGTTGCTGGTGGTGGTTTTTGTTTGTTTGATATTTGTTTTTTTAAATTAGGGTGATGTGTAATATAAAACACTAGGCTTTTATCTTTTCCACACTGTAATGAATCTTAGAATATGCATCTATGAAGAGTAAATGTTTTGTTACATATTGCTAATGATCAGGATTGACATTTATAAGTCCAGATGTTCAGAAGTTGGACATGAATCCTATTCTTCCTGTATGATATAGCTATAAATGGTAATATATGTAACTAACCTGCTGATATGGCATTTTACCATATACTGAGGAAGTTATTACTGACTTTATCTATGAAATCCTCTGGGGAGAAAATGGAAGTTCCAGTCTTGGAAGAATATTGTTCCATTAGAGATATTGTACAGATACAGAAATTAAACATGATTTTTAACCTTAAGTGTAACTAAACTAAGCATAAGACAAGTATCAAGTGTGAGCAAGACAAGTATCAAGTGAGGGTGACTGGCAAAGATCTCCGCACAAGATAATTCTGAGATCTTTTGCACTTTTGACAGAGGACCTTCTCTTTTCCTCTTCAATAGTCTTTCGCACATCCTGTAATCCATGTTACAAATTTTGAACAGTGTCAAGTTTTTACAGGCGCTGACTAATTCTAGAGTTGGAGGCAACCTGAGGTTAAGGTTTGAAAAATCCTGTGAGATTTCTTCTGTTTTCTCCTCCATTGAAAAAGTTACAACTGTGTATTAACTCTTTCCTGTCTTGGTTGCAGGGTTTTATACTGCTGCACATCACACTGATAAACCAGTATCTTCCAGTGAAAATCAACTGAGCAATTTCACAGACCTTCAACTCTCCTATCCTCTTACAGTCTAGCCTCATCTATTTGACATATTAATTGCTAAAATTTAAGTTTTAATACAGCCTGGTTAATCCTGCTGAAAGAAGAACATAAAATTTCTTGTTTCCTTATTTAAACAAACAAAAACATTCCATGAACCTCAAAACCCAGTTTTAACTCAAGTGATACATAGCATTCTTTTCAAGCAAAGAAATTCATAAAAGTTCAGTTGGGACTACTTAAAAGATAACTTGTTTTTTTGCCCTTTTCTCAGAGGAAAATATTAACAAAATAAAATACAAAGTTCTTCTTCTAAAACAAAGAATTCCTAGACAATGACTCTTAAAGTAAAACAGATTGAAGCATGTGATTTAATTTTTAAAAGCTTAATATATACAAGGAATCTCTATAAATAGTCTGCTTCTACCTTAGAAGTTTGTTTCCTTCATTTCTTGTTGACATGTGTACCTGCTTGAAATTGGAATGTAATGCAAGCATATGCTATTGTTCATCAGCAGTCCTTTTTGTATAAAATCCTCATTATATCACTTTCTACAAAGTTGACTAGCTCTGTTATAAATACAGGAGTAGAACATAATGAGTAGAACGTAAGCAGTACCACTTGTGGATTTCTTTGACTGCCAACCAGTTATTACTCACATGAAAACTGAAATCAGAATACCAATTCACATTTTTAGCAAGTGATACTTTTTACAGTAGGAAAAAACCCAATTTTTAAGGAATTAGCTATTGCTTAGCTGATAAACTTCCTCTGCATATCTACTTTTTCTTTTGGCAGTTAAGTATTCTGTCTTTTTTTTTAAGAGAAAATGTATTTATTTTAGTTCTATATCTAGAGTAAAAGAAGGGATAGAAATATATTCAATTGTTTTAAAAATGTAAAACCAGAAAATATTGTGGAAATGGATTCCCTGGCCAGAAAAACATGTAGCTGAGGTTTTTCACCAGTTGCTCATGATGTATTGCAGGTAACAAAACATAGACATAAACTAATTTCTGAGCTTTCAGGAGCTGGTGTGGTCTAAGTTAATCAGTGTGCATGATCTGATTTTAAAAATAGTTTTGGCTATTAAAAGCAGATGGGAGAGTTCATTAGAAATAGAAGTCCAAAAGTTTTATATGCCATTTATCCAAACACATACATTTTATACAGCCTGTCTGCTATTCAACATATATTCTGTTTCCTGATGCAGACAATAAATTGCTAAAACTTAATTGTTCATAAATTGAGGAATTCATCATAAGCTACTTTAGCACGGGGTCAGATAACCTGTAATAAAACTTACAACAGCATGGATACTGACTTTTAAAGCCAAGTCACGAATTACTGTTTTCTTGGAGTGGGTATTGTAACTGATGTGTTGAAATACATGAAGAGATACAGAACAAGAGATTGTCTTTCTTACTAAATTAAACTAGCTAAATCTGGTCCTAATTAGTGATGGTGCAAATGATCTTTCAAGATCAAGATTTTTTAAAGCTTTTAAACCTTTATCAGATATATGTAAAGTTTCCTTGACAGTCTCATCCTCACTGTTGGTCAATAGCCATGCTGGTGTAGGCTATTATGTTAATGTGAGTTGCAGAGGTGGAAGTAGGTTTTGAATTGTTTAGTTAGGAAGAAGAGAATGCTGGGGTGTGAAAGTCTTTACTAACAGGTTTGCATAAAATCTTTTCAAGGACGTGCACATTGGTTGAATCTACATGGGGTAGCGGAGGCAGCTTTGGGGTGCAGCTTCCAAGGACATGCTGACTCCATACCAGGAGCAAATTTCACTTCTAAGAAAGCTGAAGGTATGAAGAGGAAGACAACCTCTGAGTGTTGAATGGAAAACTGGAAGACTAGTCCTAGAAGGTGCATGGTGCAGTTGTCATATCCTGTCATAGGATCATGGCCACCATTAGCTGTAACTAGGGCTCAGCTAAATGAAGGAGCATCCCTTTCTTCAGAATGTACTTGGCATTGGAGATCTCAGTCTCATTTTCAAATATCAATTAAAATATTCATTACTATTCACTGTGTTTTCATCTATGTCATCTATTCTTTTCAATTAAACACCTACAGAAATAAAGGATATACTTTCTAGAGTCTAAGGAGCAGCACTAATTCTGTTTATTCTGTAAACTGTGTGTCCTTGATTAGCAGAAGATAGTTGAATATAGTGGAATACATGGAAATACAAACTTCTATAAGACATTTTCCTAAGTGTTAGCAGTATTTAATTCCAATAGCATAAAACTATAAAAGCATAGATAAAATACTAAGCTACAAAGAATTTTGTTAAGTTTTTAAAATAACATTCTATGATCACTTGAAATCATAGAATTCCCAATGAAGGCCTAGAAGAAAAGCCTCTAAATAGCTTCTTCAGGTCATATTAGTTTTGATAAAGGAGTGAAGGTTTGTCTGGTTTTTGGTGTTGTATCAGATCTGATGTATTATTTTCTCCTGTTAGTCTTGCCACATTACAGAATTGTTAGCTTTGTGAGATTGATTTTATTAGTTTTTGTCAGTAGATGTCCAAGACTCTGATCAATATTTATCAGGAAAGGTTCTTATTTAATGAATTTCTCTTTCAGATAAAGCTGTGAAGATCCATAGGACCTCCCATAATCCAGGCACACTAAGGAATAGGCCAGAAACACAAGTACTAACCATTAGTCTTGAAGTGCTCAGTGGAACAATGTGGCTTCCATTTAAGCAAATAAAATTCACATTGATCTCACAGTAGGAACATGATCAGGTTAAATTATTTACTTAGTTCTGTCTGAAGAAAGGTTGAGAAGGACTTCAAGATTAGATCATGAGGTTTCAGGCCTACAGCAAATTCCATGGGATGAGTCTTTGTTCCCAGGCTGAGCTAAGACTGGAATCCGTTAAAAACTGTAGAAACAATTTAGAAATAAGGGTGGAAGAAAAGCGTAACAATCTGTGCTTCATGGGTTTTGGGAGGTCAGTCAAAATACAGCAGTCTTTTCAGATTTTTTCATGGCTTCTTAACCCAATAACTCTTAAGAATTTGAGCTATAATGTTGTGGGGTTTTTTTCATGGGAATGATCAATATTTTGATGAATTGTTGTAATATGAAAGACTTGTCATTACTGGTGAAGATTCTTCTTGCAATTTGTTATTGTAAATAAATAAATAAATAAATGTAAAAATACATCTGTCACTCATGACCGATACTTCTCATCACTGTGGATGAGCTATATACAATTCACAATCAGAAGCTTTATCTGTCTGAATTTAAGATATGAACTAAATATCAAAGATCCCTAAAATCCACTAACTTTTTTATCCCTGAAAATTTGAAAATATATTTGATCTTTAACCTCTTTTTTCTGTCTCTTTCTTTCAATGACTAATCATTTTGAATGCTCAGTTTTCATCTTATTTATGTTTTCATAAAACAGAAATCACTGTGTTGCTCCCTATGTGCATCTAGCTTTCACCTTTTACCTGCTGTTCCAGTCTATTTTTAGTCAAGACTGTGTTTACTTGATCTCACAGAATGTTTTCAGGAAAACATTATAGAGGAAAAAACCATATGGTTTACTATGCTACAACTTCAAAGGTCCCAGCCCTACAGATATACATAGTAGCAAGGCACAGAGGAGCACCATCTCAGCCCAGCTTTCTGGAACTGCAGGACTTTTAGACTGAATTCTTTTTTGATAACTATCTAGTATAAGATCCACTCTTTTAACTGAGAATCTCCAGTTTTGGAATGTTCTGTTAGAAGGTAGCAGTGAAAAAAATCTATTTGGATCTCAACATCTATAATTTATATAAAAAAATAAATGCTTGATATAAAAAAAAAAAAAAGGTAAATTCGCATTTTTACAAGATGCTTGTTATTCAGATTATGTCTCAGTAGATGAAAAATGGTAAATTTTTGCATTTGTCTTAATGGTGTAAAAGACTAAACTAAACATATTGCTTTGGTTTGAAAGAAAGCGGGAAATTACTATTTCTAAAATTACACCACAATCAATTACCTCTTCAGGCACGTGTCATATAACATTTACTCCCTTCAGTGAGACACACTTGCTGGAGTTAATTCTGTCTGGGATGTAATATTAATGTGGGCAGCACCATGAGGATTAATTCTGACATATAGAAGATTGCAAAGGAAGACTGACAATGCCTTGGTGTGCTGAAGGAAAAGACTTAGAATGACAGATTGACAGGACCGTGAAGTTTGTGACATAAAGATCATTACCAATTAAAATGGAGGTGAAGGAAGAACTGGGGTCAAAAGGGCACCTGCCTCGTCCTCTCTCAATTTTGTGCGATTCCAGTTGAAACAGATGATCCTTAAAAAAAAACAAAAAAACACACAAATCAGTGTAAATGTTAAAGGCAAAGAAAAATGTCCTTCAAATTGAGCTTTAAATCTGTTATACCTTTGTAATGGATTGACTTCATAAAGGAAAAAACACAATTACAATTGCTCACTAGTAAAAATTCTGTGGGTTTCTACAAATCATCTTTGTGTGTACACTGCCGAAAAAGAATCAGTAAAATATGCACTAAAATTTCATTTGTTTCATTTCTGTGGGAGTAGGGAGTGAAGATTCCTCTATCTTTTCTCCAAATTATCTAAACATGAAATAGATATCTAGCCATGGAATGTATTTTCCCTCTTTAAACATTTTTTTCCAGTAGTTGTTAAATATATCATGCTGTGTTATCTACTCTTGGTAGCTTTGAGATGTTTATATCTCTTCTTCATAAAAGCATGTTTAGGAATGTATCCCCAGTTATGATTTTCAGAGCAGATGTGATTTCTGCCATGGATTTAACAGAATATCAGTTAAAAAAGAATATTGGCAACTTCTTTTAATTTGCCTGCATAGGGATGTAAAGGCTGAGAAAGAATTTACAATTTAATTTTTCACTTGCAGTGCTACATTTGCCCCACCTTTCTCAAAAGGCTCCATAAATGTCTGATTAAAATATCAATTGATTTTTAATGTGTATATTAACAAAAAAATCATACCACAAAACATGGGGATG
>JAOXNG010000001.1:9909407-9923153 GCA_028566535.1 Scolopax minor | reverse complement strand
CTAGCAGGTCAACACTCCCACCCAGCTTGGTGTCATCTGAGGGTGCATTCGATCCCCTCATCCAGATCATTGATAAAGATGTTGAAGAGAACCAGTCTCTGGAGCCCTGTGGGACACCACTCATGACCTGCTGCCAACTGGATTTAACTCCATTCACCACCACTCTCTGGACCGGGCCCTCCAGCCAGTTTTCAACCCAGTGGAGAGTATTCCCATCTAAGCCATGGGCAGCCAGTTTCTCCAAGAGGATACTGTGGGATACTGTATCAAAAGCCTTGCTAAAGGTGGGAAACCATATGGGTGTTTCAAAAGTGAAAGAACTTTTAACTTCATGGTATAATATCTTCTTAAGAATATCCAAATAATAATTTTCAAAAGGATCTAAACACTGTTTTTTACCATGGTAAAAAATTCCTGTTTGTTGTCAGAGGATTAATAACTTTGAAAATTACACCTTCAATTTCAGTCAACTTTATTTTCCAAGCCAAATGGGGATACAGTATCAGGAATAAAGTCTTCAAAGGCCTGGCTGAAATAGTCAGTTCTTTGCTACTTGACATAATTAAGATTATTTGGGAGGTGGTATTTCTTCTGAGGATCTGTTTTCAATCCTCTTTATTATTCAGTGACATACTGAAAAGATCAATCGTCCTATGGGATGAGAGTGCATAAAATATTATGGACATTAAATCCTCCCTAAAAATTCAGACGTATTTTTCAGGTCTATGCATTTTATTCCACAGTTAAATGATTAAGACACATTGGACTCCAATGTGAAAACATGTTTAAAATCTGGAGCTCTGTCAGACTGCTGTCTGGGTTTGCTAAAGGATTAGCAATTTGTGACTTGTGTCAAAATATCTGGCCTAAAGTGACAGAAATAATGTATTTTCCTGATTTAATGCATGTGAAATACTCTGGCAATCACAGGCATTTATCTTCAGCAGTTCAGAGTGCTTAAGAAGAAATGGAAGACTTGGTCAGAATTTTAGGAGATACACCTTTGCATGACCTTAGCTGGACACATAAACTCACTAGGGTCCTATGGCATAAAATAGGACCTTCAGCAAAATAAATTATTATTGTATTGCACTATTGTGATAGTAGGTATGAAAGTTCCAGGAAGCGCATAAGGGGTCTCTAGAATTAGGAAATTTGAATAGCTGTGTATGGTCTTATGACCAGGTGAAAGAGGACCTTAAGATAGTACAGAATTCCTATACAAAAGTTAAGTGATTTCTGTGGGGAATTGCACAGAATCTTCACACGGAGCCTCGCTAGGCAAGATTTTCCCTTTTCCTTGATTTTGACAGTAATACTTGTGTTAAGATTATGAGGGTCACATCAGATCAAATACTAAATAAAAGTCCTCTCCTCTAATGACTGCTATCACAACAACTAAGGACAAAGGTCATGAAAAAAAAAAAAAAAAGGGAGGACACTACTTTCTGGTTTGAGCTTTGGTGATGGATGGAGCAATAGATGCATTTGGTATGGAGAGATGAACAGCTACATTCAGCTAAAAATGGATTTAAGAAGGAAAGCAGATACCCTGGGGAAGTTCTGTCTACCTCAGCAGTGTGTAGCCTTAGATAGACAACAGTCCTTTTGCAGAGCTTCAACAGGGCATGCCAAAGGGGCCCATTCTGGAAGAAAGGGCAGAGGAGTGAATCCACTGCCTTTTGAAGACATAGATGAACTGTAATACTTCTTTTTAGTTCACTTTATAATCTGGAATAAATTTCCTGGATAGATCTCAGTCAAATAAGAACCATTATCAGTAATAAATTACAGAAGAATTATAGAATATTAAGGGTGCATTTTATAAATCTGCAAAAAAATATTAACTAAAACGTGTCATTATTTAGTTTTTGGTGGTTTTAATTATGATGACTAACATCTCATTGAGCAGTACCTCCACTCCTCAAACAATGCCATAGACCTCATGAGGTGCCCTCACTCAGAAAAATACTTTCTTTCTTAAATAGAGATGGCAGAATCTAAAAATCATTATGATGAGAGATGGAACATTTTACCTACCCCCATCAAATTGCCACACAGGTGGAGTATTTCTTTCTCTTTGGGATAATAGTATTATTCCTCTGTACTGATTCATTCTCTCCTGACCATCTGTCTTTAATCTTGCAAAGGGCAGGTTTAATATGATGGAAAATTCATTTCATATGGCTGATCAATTCACATTCTCTACTAATCTGCCAAATTGAACTGAAACTTCAACTATGGCCATATTTAGACAGTATTCAAAAGTAATGAATGTCATTCATCTCATTTTATGGATGGAGAGTACTGTCAAACAAACCTGTTGCCTGTTACAATGTGTAAGACTGACTGATAAGAACAACTGTGCTGACACAGAATACTTGGCTTTCTCCAGGGCATTTGACTTAGTACATAGTTACTTGGTAAAACAATGTGCATTGCAGAATTATTAAGAAATATGCTGTCAAAGTACAGTATTTATCAGGTATGCATTGATGAATCCTGCATTACTGAAGGTTTCCTTAAATTTTGTTTTTGATATAAAGAAGAATTTTTAATTTAGCACTGATTTAAAAGGAAATCATGTCATTTCTTTCATAGTAAATTTTACAAAAAGACTGGGGAGGCATATATAATGACGAGAAAAGGTTAATGAGAGCTCTGGGGACATTCAGGTTGTGGAATGCTCTGAATACCAAGTTAAAGATTAGAAACTAACAGAGTAGATTTTAATATAATCATATCCAAGGTAGTATATCTTGCAATAGGGAGCACAGTTTATATCTCAAGTACATCAGAACGTCCCAGAAGGTGAAGGTTCAGATCCTTGTTCAGTCAGACTACTTTCATGCACTAGGCTGAGGTGCCTCAATTAGGATCATTGACATACCAGGTGCCTTATTAGAGCTGACAGTGACAGGCATCTCTAGAAATGTCTTCATTGTTATTGTCATATTGGACAGCTAATTATGTGTCTCAATTCAGTGTGTAAACTGGGATAACTATGTGCTCCAGAGAAGAACTTTGGGTTAAGTGTAAAATACAAAGAGAAGATTTCTCATTGTTCTGCTGTGCCAAGAACTCAGCACTTGAATTTATGAAGAGAGGAACCTCAAATAAAGGTATGGTGACATGGCCTATATGCACACCATCAAATAACATGTCTGGTTCTAGTGTCCACACTTCCAGAACATGTGAAAATACTGCAGAGAGTTCACAGGAAGGACACAAATGTGATTGAGGAATCCTTGTGATAGGAGATTTAAGGAGCTATATTTATTCACCTTATCAAAAAAAGTGAAGAGGTGTCTTGATCTTTGTGTATAGGTACTTATATGTGAAAAAGATGTGGAAAAGATAGCATGAGACTTTTCAACTCTTTTATCAAAGGCATGTTGAGGTTAAATAACAGGAAGTTGAACTTAGATAACTTTAACCTTGAGTAAAGGGCTATTTCCTAACATTGAAAGGAATTAAATATTCGGACAGCTCAGGAAATAATGGAGTAACTGTTATCGGGATACTTTCAAAATACATACTTTGCTGAATATGTTTTAATTATCCATGCAGTGTATGACTGATGACATAAAATGTTCTGATGGCCCATTCTGGCCTTTGCTTCTCTTTATGCACTACCCATTATCCCTTTCCTAGCAAAGCTTGGGAAGAACAAAATTTACCTTTCTTCATTTTCATTACTGAGGTTCACATACACAGCTGTTCATTAACGTTGTTATAGCCAAAACACATGAACTTTATTTTGTCACATAACCATATGTATTGGCTTGAAAGGAAGTTTTTCACCCTGTTTCACAAGAAGATGTTTGTCATTTTTTTTGAAGGTTCGGAGATTGGTCAGTTGTGGAGGCTGGGTTGTTATTTGAGCTGGTGTAGAAAATCTTTTTCATGTGTTGCTTGGCTATTACTTTCTAACTTTCTTAGGAATAAATGGATAAGCCTTGAGTTCAGTAAGAAATTCTTCTTCAGGTTAGGGCTGATGTGGATCTTCAGCTTTTTCTTTTTCTGTTTTACAGCACAGCACCTTTGTGTATGATGTGAGTACAGGGGTAATGTCCACCTGATTAATTTCCTGCCTATTGTGAGTTTAGTTACCAGTTTAATCTCTACCAAAATGTATGTGTATTTAACTTTCAAAACCTGAAATCATAGAATCATAAATCATTTTGGTTGGAAAAGAGCCTTGGGATCATGCTCTAATCTAACTGAAATTTGGGGCTTTTTGAAGTTTTAGTGCAATTTGACAGCCTGTGATATGGGCATTCAGCCTAGATGATGTAATGAATCTCTCTGGTAAAAACTTCTATGACATTGTGCTTCTTACTTGGCAGTACTTCATATATATGAGCCCTTGGTAGTGGTTTAGACATCACCCAGCTTACAGACTAGTTTCACATGAACTGTAGATACAGAAGACTGCAATAAATAAGCAATTTCATAGTATTTAGTATTACATATACAATTCCATAAATAGATCGAGTTGAAAAACCTCCTACAATTTAGTGGATGACATTCTAACTGGGGGATTTCTATCCATGCAGAGGGACAACATGTCTCTGAGCAAATATTTTCAGGCCAGGAATTTGTCATACATTCTATCTAATGAAGGATTGACCGACACCCACTTTTGGTCAGTGAAACCAGATGTTCCTCCTCCTTAATCCTCTGCAAACTGAGAGCGAAGATGAGGTAATAGGAAAAAGCATGGAGAGGGAGTAATTGGGTAAATCATTGTTTGTTTTGATTACAAAAAGATACGTCAGAAGCAATATCCTAAAATAATAGATACAAATATGTATATAATTTTTTTTCATAACAAACCAGAAAGAATGATGACATTACCAAATGCTGGTCAAGAGAAGAAAAATAATATGTCACATGAAAATTAAACTGAGATATTACTGGAACATTCTGTCTTAAGTTCCATGTCAATTCACATCAATTTTTAAATAAAGAGCTGAGGTCATCATGTTGCCTATATTTATTTGGAGGAGACAAGCAAATAGAACACTTATTGATTTCTATTTGAAAGCAATTTGAAAGCAACAGTTGAACTTTATCCTGGTTTTGCTTAGAATCACAGAATATGTAGAGAAAGAAGTGCCACTGCCCACATCCGAAGAAATATTAAGGACAACATAGTCTAGAAAGAAGAAATCCCATCTTGACTGAACTGTCCTCCAACTGTCCAAATACACATGCTGTTTCGCTAAAAGTAATTCCTCTCTAACAAGCCTTAAAGACTTAGAATTTAGAGCTGCTGTTCCACTGTCCATGATGAGCAGAATCTCATCTGGCTAGCTGAAGAGGAAATAGTGCCATAAGGAATGCATCAGATTGGGCGCAACTAAGGAAGGCTCTCAGAAACCACCACTGCATTTTGTGGAAATGGTGACTTAGTCCATCAGCTTTCTGAGATGAAGAAATACAGCTATAGGCAGTTAAATGGCTTAGATGAGACATTGAAAAAAGTACTTTGCCAGCTCAGTGTACATATTAAAAATTTACAGTGTGTTCTGGAAAAAAAATTCTTCATGCACTGTCCTTTCCCACAACTTTAATTACCCCAACAGGTTTTGTCATGCAGAGATGCTTTCCTCTCCAGAAATCAGGTCTGTCACCATATAGCATGCAAAACCTTAGGATATTATTTCTGCATGTCATTTTCTTTTGGAATTTCCACTCATTTTCAGGTTCTATGGATGCAGAATAATCTTTTTAGTCATATTTGGTGGAACTCCCATCTGGAATTGTTAAAGGTGCTTTGTGTATTAGCTATTAAGACCTGTTGGTCTGCTAAATAGGTAACTTGTTAAGATAAAATCAATGCCTGACTCCAGATAGCTCATCTGATTTATCTAAGTTTGTCATAATTCACCTATAGCTAGATAGAACAATAGCAGAGTAGATGAGAAGAAACATAAACCAAGACAGAAAGGGCTTATTCCAGTATTCATCTTCTATTACCAAAACTGAATTTATGTCAATGCAAAAGGAAGAGGCTGGATGCAGATGCTTTTTTGTTTGTTTATTTAATTTGGTTGTTTTTTTCCCCTGTAGGCATGAAGGCAATAGGAGTACCAAATGCTGATTGGTGAGAATGGAGACAGAGTAGTTTTATTTTTACAGTTTTCTTCATCTCCTATACTTGGTTGAGGACTTATATTTGTTCTCACAGAGCACATGGGAAAGTTACATATTCAATTAAACATGGTTGGGGTTGAGGGCCTCTGACTCTTGCTTTCTTCAGAAAAAAGAAAAATATTGATTTTAATGAAATGGACTCTCCTTCATTTCCGGATGATAGACGAATAGAAAGTAGAAGAAACCAGTCTTTTCTGACCTCAACAGATTTTTGACATTTGGAAGCATTTAAAGAAGTGATAATACTGGCTAGCAATCAACTTGCTTATGTTTTTTTGGACAAGATTTTGTAATATGTTCTTTTGCAAACACCAATAGCAGTTCTGTCTGCAAAGTCAGCACTTCTATTTTTTCCAATTTGCAATTTATTTCTACATGGCAGGAAAATGCTGGGTGATTTGCTGAAATGTTTAAATTTGCAGAAGAAATATTCATCAATGTAAAAGTAATTAGAAAAGAGAGAAAAAGATAAAAAGCTGCATGTTGGTGTCAGTGACTATACTTGTGTATTTTTAGATAGGTAGTATCTGATAATAGCTTTACTAAAGGGAACATCCTGGAATTCCAATGCAACATCAATTAAATCAACATTAAAATAGAAGGACTGCATTAAACCATTATACATTTAAACTTTCAAATGGTTATATAATGTATCATAGAATATAAAAAAAATTATTTAGAAAAATATATCTGTTTGGACACTGGTGGTGCAACACAAGTTTCAGGTAGAATTCAATAAATCCAACATTTATTGCTTGTTGGTTTATATGATCAAGATATTCAAATAAAATTATTTATATAAAGACAAAATATAAGGTATCAATCATTGAATTTCTATAAACAATGAAAAGCAAGAAATAAGCATTTAAACATATATAATGTATCATGGTACAATTTGATTGTGAAAGATTTCAAAGCACATTTCAATTACTACATCATAAGCTAGATTACTATTTCTAGAGAGACTGGTTAGCAGAATGGACAACTCACTCTGATTTTTGAGAAACTTAGATGTTCTGACTTTCAGTAATTTCCCAGGAGCAATGATCTGCCAACGAAGCAATCAAATTCTGCCTATTTTTGGAGATAAAAATCCCCTTTTGGCTTCAATATTTGTTGACACGAGCCTAATGTTCTGCAAGACACAGCTCAAACCTGTTTTTGATAAGAAAGTATGAATTTGTAGTTGCATAAGAACTATATATACAGGAGGTAGAATGCTCCTTTTCATAAGCTGTATTGCACCTCAGAAATGCTAAATACTAGATCAGGATACCAACTAGATCAGGATACCAACATTATGATTATGATCATGGCTTTGGGATATTTCTACTGTTCAAAGGAGAAAGAGTAATGCTTTTTTATCTTCAAATGGCTATTCAGAAATGGATGACTTGATGTAAACCTTCACTGCAAGACAGCAATGAAATAAATTTTCCTGCAATATGGGACAAGAACAAGAGCCACAACTGGATATTTCATTCTACCAGATTGTTTCTCTGTGACCTTCTCAGTAAATTGTGAGAGAGAAGGTTGTAGAAAATACAGTCCTGCTATTCTATCGTGTTCTTAAATGTCTATATCTCTAATTTGTATTTATATGCAGTTTTTAATTTAAAAGGGTTGCATCTCCCCTTCACCATCAGCTCAGGAAGCATTACTGAAACTTATGATTAAGGTCCCTTACCACAGATAAGTATTTCCTCTGTGTTGGTACCAATGACTCATAGTTATGAATGGAAGAGCTTCATATGCTGTGTTAAGTAGGTATCAAGATACACAGAAGACTGCTGTAAGGGCCTCCTTTTTTCCTCTCACCCTTTATACCTCAACATGTTTACAAACTGTCATTGCTCAAATGCATATAAGCTTCAAAAACACTTTGTGCTCCTTAAGAGATTCTGTTCAGAAGCAACTTTCTTTGCGGAACAAATCTAGATTTTAATTATATTGAAGTTCATTAGATTTAATAAAAAATGTCAACAATATCTATGATATGTTCCTTTCAGTCAGCTGCATATTATGAACTGCATTTGACTGCATATAACTGCATAGTATAAACCAGCATTTACCCCTCAAATTCAAGTCTGAGTTTTAGTAGTTTTTAATGAAGGTGTTTGGGTCCTATTTAGAAAGGGGATAGTATCATTATATTTTTAAGACTGTTTCATTTGTTACTCTTCTCTCCATGACAGTCAGATAGCGAGAAAGAGGCAAGAGGGCTGAAGTGGCAGAAGCAACGGGACAGTTATCAAAAGTCATCAGATTGGGATACTCTGACCAAATAAAGAGATCTGCAAACAGAGACTGAACTGCAATTTTCTGAGGAAGGATCTTGTCTCTTCATTTCCTGCAGTTACATGATGTCACTATCAGTCAAAGAAAGCAAGATTGCAATTTGCCCACTCAATCACATACCACGTTATTTTTAACCTACCATACTCTTGGCACCTGTCTTTTTTAATCCTGATAGTCAGCTTTTTCAGATAATGGAAACTAATATAGCTACTTATTAGTATAGCAAATATACTTCCTGTTGTTCTGCACAGAGAAATGGTAATTTTCCCATGACTTCAGTATGGGTAAAATTTTAGAACTTCAGTATAACATGAGAGAATAATAAACAAAAAGAAGGGAAGGAAGGAAGGAAGGAGAGTGATACATAAGGGGACGATCATGGACCACTCATTCTTATATACAAGTCTTGTTTCTCATTTTTTGTTTGTTTGATTTCTATTTTTATTGGCCTGTTGCTTATGCTTTCTTAAATAGTGTACCTAAATATACAGACATTGCTTCCTTTAAACTGTGCCAGGAAGCCTGACAGGAGGTTCATGAGAGGAAGTAAAATGACATGCAAAGCTGCCTTATTTTAAAATTTCTTATTATCTAGTTCATTCCTCAGTTTCAGATGGCACCATACTTCTACAATTCAAATAACTTCAAATTTAGGTGTTGTGTTGGGATATTAACTTCTGAGATGCTTCTGATTTTAACATCAGCTGGAGGTGCAAAGCATAGATTGGGTCCTGGA
Source organism: Scolopax minor (assembly GCA_028566535.1). Lineage (NCBI taxonomy): Eukaryota > Metazoa > Chordata > Aves > Charadriiformes > Scolopacidae > Scolopax > Scolopax minor. The sequence goes on along the minus strand of JAOXNG010000001.1, from coordinate 9,913,957 downwards.
GATTGTTTCCAGTGATGTGGTTCTAGTCACTCAGCAGTGAGTTCCTCTAGTCACAAACTGAATTTTAGACCAGCATTACATTTCACCTCGGAAAATTATCTCTTGTATGGTTTGTATGAGAACTTTGAGCCCTTAAATATTTATTTTTAACCTCACAGGCTTTCTTGAAATCCAGACCAAAAGAGTCACTGCTCTATTTCTTACCTCTGATGGATGTCCAGCTCTAATGAAAGTACAGAGTGGGTCAAAAGCTCCTGTTCCACATGCCAGGAGATGTGTTCTGTTGTATCGGTGAAGGACACGGATGTAATTTGCACATTCATCCTAATTTATATAAAACATAAACATAGAAAAATATTAGCATTCTTTTTAAAATATTTTTTAAAGCTGTCTTAGGTGCCCTTAGGTGATATTCTGCATATTGAAACGTTCTATTTCGCTAAATAAAATGTCTTAGATTTCCCACTTCATTCTGTACCTCAGTGCCAGCCACCAATTTCATGGATGGACACTTTCAATATGAAAAAAGTTTAGAGCACTCATTTATCACAATTTATTTTAGATGCTTAACCAAGTTATAAAACACACTTTTGTGCTTCCTTAAGCTCAGAGATACTCTGCAAATCTAAATATTTGTTTTACTATCAGATGTGTTACTCATTAGACTCAGCATGAGATGTAAATAATCAGTAAATGGTTCCCCTCTCAGGTTAAATAAATTTTATCTGAAGAAAAAGAACATTTTTTTCTTACATTTTGTCCATTGGACTACTATGCCATTAATTTCTTATGTAATTAATTGCTAATCAATATATTTTTTTATTGTTTAGCCTCATGCTTTATCTGCTCCCATTGTTCAAACAATACTTTGGAGAAGAAATGGCTTATTTTCCCTAGGGCAATACTCTGTGACTCATTAGTGTATTTGCAGCTTCATAAATATTTCAATTAAAAAATTTTCAAACATCACTTTGAGATGTGCAGTCATTATCCTTCCCATGCTACACTTGAAATGGAGACAGTGAGATAAAAGTATCCATTGATTTTGTGATCCCTGGGACTTGGTTTTGCAAATTTCTATTGTGTTGAGGAAAATTCCTGTTCATTTCCATTTGTTGTTCAATATTTCTGCAACTCAGACCCTGGGTTTTAAGATAGTCACACCAAGTTTAAGACAGCAATTATTCTGGGACTAATCTTAGTTAAGAGTAGCTGTGCTAAAGTTTAGATATGTAATTTATGCTATTGTTCTAGGATTTTTCAATAGCCAATTAAGAAGTCCAAACATCTCCAAAAGGCAATTAATTCTATCCTTAAATGAATGTGCAAAACAGAGTGGAGGAATTTCCTTTTTGAAAATTTGCCATTCTATGCTGATGACTATTCTTGTTTTCAGACTGCTGTGTTTATATAAGAAAAATCCTGGGTATTATTAACCATCTTCAAGAATGTCACAGAGGATGAGTCTGCAGCAGGGCTATGGTCAGAATTCAGCTCCTGAAAATACATGTTGAGTTCAAAATTAAGAAACTATCTTTCTCCTTTCTTCAGGCTCTTGTGTCATTCAGTGCAAGTTTTCAAACTGCTCCAACAAATAAATAAGGAAAATTTCTCCATCCTTATGGAGACAAAATTTTTCAGACCCACTTAAAAAAAAAACAAACCCGCTGCTTGAATCTTCAGACAAGTTGAAAGAAGAATGACTTGAGATTAGTAGGATGTGATTCTCTATACATGGATCAGCACACTCAGTTGTGTCCACTTTGTATGCGTATCTCATAAATATTTGCTAAGTGGTGGTGGTAGAATAGTAATACATAGGAATTTTATGATGCTTTGCCATTTTTAAATAGATGTTTTGCTGTACACTGCTGCTGTTCCTCATTTTCCCTCCCCTCCAAGTATGACCTTCCTGACTTATCCCCTCTGTCCTCTCTCAGTGGTAGTCTGTTCTTTACTCCATGGTTTCCTTTTTTATCCACATATGCCTGCAGGTCTTGATCTTCCTCTCAAAAGCACTGTGGAGGAAGAGTATTTTTTAAAAAAGGGCAAAAATTACACATTTTTTCTCCTGTGTACATTTACAGAAATGCCTGAAAATTTCTGCAGAAAAAAAAAAAACAAAACCAGGATGAGGCAGATACCAAATATATAAAAGAGTCAGTCCAAATGGCTAGATTTATAATTTATAAACAAATGAAAAAGGTGCTATTCTAGGAAGTGTCTGGCAACTAGGCATTGCTGCTGGTCCAACTAATAATTACTTGTACACGTAACAAGGAAGAGATGCATCAGCCAAGAAAACAGTAAAATACTTTTTCGTTCTACTATATTAGTTAATTAAATGTTGTGGCTGTCTTTAGGAGGCTCCGTAGACATATTAATAGATCCATGGAATTTTATTCATCTGAAAATTCTCAGTGTAAAGGAATTAGTCATCACTACAGAATTTGATTCTTATACCTGAATGATTTCCAATTTTGACAAAATAATTGTAAGGATCAAAAGCTCTCAAACCACACGCCCACAGGTGTGTTTCCTGGCACACTGGATGAGAGCAGAAGGATAGAAGGATTTTTTTCCTTAGCTTGATCCGGATCACAAAAATGTGGCCTGAGTTTAGGATGATACACATATTGTTAAGATAAGGCTTATCTAACTGTCTTATCAAGTCTCTTACAAGCTCTCTGAAACTGTGTTTATGACTACAGTGCTTGCAGTTTTACTGTTACAAGATAAACTGATAACTTTTAAAGATTGTAAGAGCTTGTAAAAGTGGCCTCTTCTCTTAAAAAGAAAGAGGTAGCAGAAACGCGTGAAGTATTTCAACACTGGGACATTTATTACAATATTTTCAGTTCTGCTAGATATTAATTATGCACTGAGTAAAAAATCTTTTGTGAAGGAAAATAAATAAAGAAATAACATGGAAATAAGGAAAGAGGTTTCAAAGAGCACCTATAAGTAATTTTTTCTGAAACTTTATGGTGTGAAATATAGCATTCAGAACTTAGAAATAGCAAAGGGTTGATTTTAAGACATAATGCCATTAGGCCAATATTAGTTTATGGCTACAAAAAATTAAGGTGAAAAGAAAAATAATAGGCAAGTTTTTCATTCTAATTTAGATTCCTTTCAGGTTAAGCAATTTAGCTTACTGAATACCAAGCATGCTAATGAAAGTTTCTAAGGATTTTCCTGGAATTAATTAGTCTTATTCACATAGTCCTACACATATTTAAGGCTCATGTGAGGATGAGGATATTGTTTGGTATTGTTTGGTATTACAATATTTCCAGCTTTTACAATATTAACATATTTTTTCTTGAAGAGTCCAGTTCTGGAATCTTGTGATTATTTAAAAAATCTGTGGTTATCTTTTTAAAATTATTGACCTAACTTTGACAGTGCAGAGAGATGTAAGAAACATACAAGGTTATTTAAATGATCACATTCATTACAATGCAAATTTGAAGACTCAAATGACAAACTGGATTGTATAAGATTTTGAATATTATGAATGTTGTGAGTCTGAAGGGGATACCTTTAAATTATGTTGGAACAACAATATGTATTTCCATACTTGTTTAACCCAAAGAATATCATCAAAGTACCAGAAAACAAATCCCATCATGTAGTGGTGAAGGAAAGATGACAGAGCTTTAAGTATAATAACAGCCTATTCTGAGAGGTAGTATTAAATAAAACTCAAAGAATTTATGTTTTGGATTTACTTAATATGACCACAAATTTTGCATAACATAGCAAAACATCATTTTCAACCAGAGCTACCTGAAATTTTCAAAGGTACAAAAGCATCTAGAAAAATGCAATGAACGTTTAAGATGCCTCAAAAGGATCAGTTCTAGGCCAGATGTGTGTGAGAGTAAAGTATCATGGGTATTATTATTATTATTATTATTATTATTATTATTATTATTATTAATTTTCCCTTGATGTGGAAAGTTCTCATGCTTTTACTTCAACAGGAATCTTTATAGCTTCCTAATCTTCACTGGGAATATGTTGTGGTTATCGTCAAGGCTGCCTGTTTGCTGTGTTTGTGTGGGAAAACTGTTCATGTGTCCTTCTATGTCCTACATTCCTGTCACTATTGCTGTAAAACTATCATAATTTTCAAATCCTTTGCTACAGTGTGAGCTCTCTCAGCTGTGGAATTTATTAGGTGTTGTACTTGCTGTGTGTTTATGAGGTGCAGATAATGAGCTTGGTGCACTGCAAAATTAAAGAGAGCTCCCATCCAGAAGAACTTTCATCCTATGGTGCCAATGATATCAGCTGCTGTATGTCAGTGATCTTTCAGGTCTTTCCCCAGGAACTGATTACAGTCAAAGTACTGGATCACAAGAATAGAACATCTTCGGGGCTCATTAAAACAGAATATTTTTATTAATATACAGAAAACCCTATAGGGCAAAACAATTTCACTGAATTTCACTGAATTTTTTAGAATTGGAAGGGACCATAGAGATCATCTAGTCCAACTCCCCTGCTGAAGCAGGATTGCCCATAGCTAGAGCATGTCACTC
>JAOXNG010000001.1:9854121-9872422 GCA_028566535.1 Scolopax minor | reverse complement strand
AAAAATCAATGCCCATGTTAAACACCAATCATTAAATATTATTAAAATTTTATTCCATTTATTTTTTTTTAAAACTTTTTTTTTTTTTTTTTTTTTTTTTACCTTAAGGTCATCTATTTTGTGCATTATCTGCTAATTTCATTAGCACAGTGCTTGTTTTTCTGCCAAGCCCATGAATGAGTCTATTAAATAAGATGCATTAGATGAATAAACCTTGTGAATTTAAAAAAAAAAAGAAAAAAAAAAGCCCTTCTTCAAGCCCAGTTACTCTCCTTCCTTTATTTATTTTGTAAGTTCAGTGCTAATACCTATCCAACCCTAAACCTTTAGCTGACTAATAGCATCTCATAGCACTCTATTAAATATTTTACTGAAGTCTAGACACATTTGCTCTACTACATTTCATCTGTCTGAAGAAATGAATCATATATCAAATAACAATAAGTTCGTACAAGTAAGTGCATTTATTTTTGATGAAGCTGTCTTCAGTGTCATCTTGCTGTTGATTTAATTCCATGTTTTAAGGACTGGGTTTTTTTTGCTTTAAGTTGAAAAGATACTCCAGCTAAATTTAGCAAAACAGAATGTAGGTATTTAGTGTAAAATAGCCTTTTAAGTTCTGAATAATCAGCAGGAAGACATAAGCATATGTGAAGAGTAAAACACTTAAATATATACATATTTATACATAGGTACCTATATATATACACATAGACACAGTTGGAATAAAATGATATACCCATTTTCTCTTTTGAATGGACTGGGAGTCATACTTTTAGACAGCTGGATAAGCCTAGATTTTGAATTGAAGATGACTGTGCTTTCTGGCTTGAGATTAACAAATTCCTGATGATTTTTATTCCCTAAATCAATAAAGATACTTCTTTTTTATAAATTCATTGTTATTAATAATCTTTCATTCCCATATTTGATATTAATACCCTTATTGAAATAAATTTTCATTTAGCTTTGGGTTGTACTTAGATCATCTCTGTATAGCCCAATCCTTATTGAACAGTGATCCTTCTCCTTTTTCTTCTTTCTGTCAGACACCTAAAGAAAGATGTTACAGCTGCAGCCACTGTGAAAGCTAAGCTTCCTAGATGTTTTAAATATATATGTTATATAAGCATATCAAATGTGGCATCAGGAAATAAAAAAAGAAAAAAAAAAAACAACAAACAGATTTTATTCTATTCTGCTTTGATGGAAACAGACTAGGTGTATCACAGAAAAAAACTCTTACTGACTTTAATGGCCATGACTTAATGGATACTAAGAAAAAAAGCATTGATGCAGCCAGCAGACATATATTCTACTTTTTTCTCAAAGCGTGTTTGGGAAATTATGTCCCCCAGTTCTAGCCTCCCATTGGGTACAACGGAAGTACTTGACTAAGAACAGCAGCTGAACTGACAGCTTTTTCATTTCATAGGCTTTTGCTGCTGCATTTTAACATGCTTGCTACAGATACTTTTTTTCTGAAAGCCAGTTGAGGGTGCCAATTCTAAGGATACTACTCTGAAAATAACAGAAAAAAAAAATCCGCTTCTGTACGTATAAACATAACTATATCCTTATGTCAATGTTATTTTTTGTGCTTTTCGATGTCAAATTGGACAGCAGTGACAGAAAGCCCGTAATATGAAGTAAAATGAATTCCAGATGGATTGCCTCAGTTTGTTATTTCAGTAGCATTCAGAACAATTTTAATTTATTTTTACTAAAAATTGTAGCTTACAAAGATTCCTTTGATGGTGTAGCTCAAGGGTGTAAATACATAAATATATACTTGTGCTTTAAAATGAAGACCACAAAGTTCTTAAAAGCCAGTAACAGTCATAGCTAGTCTGATATTCCAGCGTATTAGATTTGGAACCTTAGCACTGGGCTTAATCAAAACTGTTCTATAATTTTAGAATTTTACTATTTATACATATATATATATATATATATACACACATATAAAATGAGGACACATACCTAAAATTCAGCTCTCTATTTTCCTTATTTCAATTAAGAAATCCTTATTTATCATTAACCGTTCATTAGGAGACTTCAGGGAAATGAGTGTGAACTTCTTTTATGAGGCAGGGTACAATTCAGTTGGTACAGGTAGGTCAGTGAAAACAGAGAGAGCTTGAGCAGCCACATGAGCAAACATTGACCATAGTCTAACAGATAGTTCATTGTTTTGTAGGGAAGACTCCAAGGGTCTGGTTCCTGCTTCCAAGGGCAATTTTTATTTTTTTAATCCAAAGTTTTGCACACACATTTCAGACTGTTAGATATAGGATCTGGTAACATTTCTTGATTAATTTAATACACTAATCACTGATTTACTGTTTGGAATTTTGATGACACATAGGGTTCTAAAAGTCAATGTACGTATGGTTGCAACAGACTAGATCTCATTCTAAAAGATGAGAAGAAACAATAAGAACTGTTAAACATTATTGATTGACTTGCTATGTCCACTGTGATTTCTTTTTCATCAGAAATGAAGGCAATGAAGATATGTTGAATATTGATAAATTGGGGTTTTTTCTATGGATTAGAAACTTGCATTATTTCATATATGGCCTCCTATAAAAGCAGACTGGTTGCTTAATGATAAAACCCAACAATTCAGTTACTAGGACAAATCAAGTTCTTTTTTAAACTTGGGATATTTAACTGGCTGAAAGTTGTCATGCTCACCACTAATACTGGTCTGAATCTCAGAGGAACCTCAAGGGGGGAAAAAGAAAATAATTTTTTCTGACTTTTCTGAATATAGAACACCAATTCAGTCCTCCAGATCCTGGATGTTTTATCATTTCATTTGCACCAACCTCAATAATTTCTTTTAGTCATGTGGTTTCAGAGTCATTCCAACCCAAGTAAGAACTTACCAAAGGCACCCTAACTACACATCCAGTAACTGCATTCCTTAATAGCCAATGAAGAGAAATATGCCTCTCCAAAGAACAACATTGTAATCTGTAAAGGCCCATCCTTTTCCACTGACTGCATGAGCAACTTGGTAAAACCATAATATCACTTGAAGCATTACAGGTGTCTGAATTTTGAGTAGATGAACATATGCCCTGACTCCTACAATGAATACAGTGACACGGATGTGGTTATGATGTTATATGAGAAGCTGTTTCCATCTTGTTTGGTCTACAAGCATTTTGCATTATTGATGGAGAATGTGTTACTTTGATAGTCTTTGAGTCAAGAAAGTTATTTTCAGTCACAATGCCAGTACATTATGTATGATGGCAGTATGTGTAGTGGGTAGTGGCAGTAAATATTTTCCTGCCTTTGCTAGTTATTTGTCTTAGCTCTGAACTGCAGAGAACCACCCACTCAGCTGCAAGAATAGTTCAATCCCTGTGCCATTCAGTCTTCACTGCAGACTTTGCGACCACCAGGAAGGTCCAAATATCTGAGCTCCAGATTGTCTACACAGTTTGCCAGTTACTATTTACTTGCTAGCCAAATAACTGCATGCTTCATGTCTTGTACTAATAAAGACATTCAACCCTATTTACTTCATTTAGAAAGGAAAAAAGTAGTACTTAGCATTCATTAGAATGTTATTAGAATATATGTCAGAGTCAAGACTATTTTGGTTTTAGGCCAAAGGAAATTACAGGAACAACATTATTTCTATTAATTGCAACTAAAGTACTTTTCAAAACCTCAATAAACGCCAAGGAAATTTCTATCAAAAATTGCAGTGGTAACTCAAGCTTTGTAGCAATTGCAATTCAATTGCAATTTCAATTGTTTTCAGTCAAGTGCATTAAAAATTGCTAGGGTTGCTCTTAAAGCTTCCAGGGAAGTAAGCATTTGGCAATGTTTGTACAGTCAAAGAAGTCAGAATACTGGGCTCTGCTTTTGATTTTGCATTTATAGAACACTATCATTCATAGCACTCCTCAAGTAAGATCCCAGGACCCCATTTAGAGGACAGGTTAATGACATTGTCCTTGCATCACAGATTCAAAAAATGAAGCTTAGAAACATTTTCTTTTCTTAAAGATGCAAATGTATGTGTAACATCTTACAAAATATGACATTAAAGGTAGGACATCCAGCTTCAGAAGTCTGATATGTAGATATGATCTAGCTGTCTAATCTCTCTAGAACAGAGAAGTGAGATGTTCTAGGGAGACAGCTGTTCACCTTGTCCTTATATATGTCTAACATTACTGAGATGAATTGCATGCTAGATGTGCTTATTTCTCTTCACTGGTTATAATGGATACCCATATGACAAGGTCAGATATAGCTTTTGACTCAAGAACTTGGAAGTCTTATACTAAGCATATTGCTGATACAATAGACTTCATTACCCCATCCATACAATCTACTTGAAGTTCCAAACATAAAAACTGAGTTTTAGAGACCCTTTATCTAACAGTGTTGGTCTGTCTGTTTTAAATTTCTTTGGATTTTAGAATCTGCTCATCTTGGTAAACAGAATTTCCTCAGATTACTTACATTATCAAGCCAACATATGAAAAACGTATAAAGCATGGGAAACATTTCCAGTATAATTCTAAGTAAGCAAAAGTATGCTTTCCTGCTAAATGTAGATTAGACTTCAAATTTTACCTAAATGTCCATTACCACATCTTCATGCATAGCTGAGCTGCAGTACTACCTCTTGTACATCACTTAAAGCAAAATTTCTGTTAAAATATTTGGCACAATCTGTCAAAGAATAATGTTTTAGTTTTGTGTTTTCCTGGAAGTTTGCTTAAGTTTATTGGGTTATCAGTAGATCAAAAAACCTGAAAACATGCAGAGTGAAATAAAATAATAAAGATCAATGTGATGGAACTAGAACCAGAGCTTTAGGAGGCAAAATTCAACATACATGCTTTTGTCTTCAGTTTTTCAAGTTTTTTATCCAGGAATGTAATATGGAGATGTCAGCCTCTTGGCTAAAGTTGGGTTGAAAGATTTTTTGTTCCATTTTTCTTAGTTCTTACTCTCATTATAGGATAGTCTTCAGTTCAGCAGTTACTAGGGCTAAAAGCAATCACCGAGGCCAAAGCAAAGTCTGTCACACTTTGTGTCTGTGTCACACATACACCACACAAAGCCTGTGGAACTCCTCTGACATCCACAGTTTCTGCTGAAATCACATAGTGTCTTGAGGTCTGCCCATAGCTGTTCCACAGACAGCAAAGAGGATGTTATTAGTTTGGCTGATTATGGAAAATATTTGATTAAAACTCCAGTCTCCCCCAATGCTAACTAACATCAGTGAGGAACAGATCACACAAATTCATGCAGCCCATATGATTTTGTATTACAATTTGCCAAGGCTCCTGAGATTAGGCAACCTCTAAAAAAGTTCTCATAATTCAGAATGAGAGCTATCACTTCTGAACCAAATGGAGGATTACATAAGACTTCTTTCACCTAGCCTGTTAAACCATCTAAAATGGTCTATGAGAAAAGTCCAGATGAAACCGTATGTTCTGTACTGATTCAGCCTATATGCCTGTGCATGTTTTAAAATAATAAAACATGCTTTTGAAAAAGTAAATTCATATACATGGAGTCTTAAGAAACAAGCAACTAAAAACCCCAACAGCACGTTCATTCTCACCTAAGATGTTTTGGCCTCTTAATATTTACAAATACTAAAGAAGAAAAATTAAAATATGAGTTCCAACTATTCTTATTGAATTGGTTGTCCCTGAAATAAGTTGATTTTATTTCTTTTTAAACCAAAGTAAATCCGTATGTATTATATCGTGATAATTCATGGTGGGTTTACAGCCAATGTAATTTTATTCTACAAAAGCTCATTTCTGTGTAACAGCCATTTTGCAACAAACAACTCATTATTTTAAAGTCACCAAAGAGGCTCTTCATATAAATTCATAAATTATATCTTGCCATCTAGTAATATTTGAGAAGGATTTTTTCAGTGGACTTATAAATTCTGTAGGGCTCACCAAGAAATTAGTAATTACAAATTGTCTCCATAAGTTACTCATCACAATTTAAATGGATATATTCTTGTTCTTCCTGTCACAATGCATTTACTTCAGAAAGTAGGTTTGTTTTGGAGCTACTTCACACAGTCTTTTTATATCACTATATTCTTCTCAAAACCAGTATCACTGAGGCAGTGGAGTCCACTAATTGCTGGTGTAGAGATACTCATAGGAGTACATCTATATAATTTTCACTGATGCAGAGATACTCAGAAGAATACATCTATATAATTTTAGCTATACAGATTTTGCACAGAAATCTCAAGTTTCACTTTATGTTATTTTAGTCAACACAGATAATCTCATAATCCTTAGAAGACTCTTCAAGCACAAACAGAAGCAACCACTAAACCATGCTGAAGTAGGAGTAAGGAAATATGTCACCGAAATACCGTAATGCTTTCTCCATAGCCTTCAGGCAATTTCTCCCCTTTCAGGCAGCATCTCAAGTTTAAAATGCCTGCTTTGTGCTAAAACTTCTATATCATTAAACCAATCTCTTTTTTTAGTCTTGACTATTCCAGTTATTAAAAGATATAATCAACATCTTTGATGGATTAAGTAATGATCCAATAAAACTGCACTCAGCCAGAAGATGCATTTCTGACTGTGTAACTCCTGTGTTGAAGAATTCTTTCACGAGAAAAAAAAAACAAACCAATTGGTTCAAATTAGTTTATACCTGTTCCAAAATGTAGTGAGATAATCTCTTTTATTAACAGATGGTGAATATTTAAGACTTAAGTCCTCCAAAATACAGGCTAATGCAGGTATCATTGTAATCAGAAGCACATGATGATGGGGAAAATCATATCCCTATATTTAATTAGATACAGACATAGCAAAGAAACATTTATAAAAATATTTAGGTTTTTTGGCTTGTACGCACTAAAATGACAAAAGCAATTACAAAATCAATGAACAAGCTACCTATTGAACTACAAATGCAACTTTAACAATTGGGACTTTTCTCAAATGAATAAAACATTTTGAATCCTTTCTAAGGGGATGAACTACTGTGTATGTTTAATTATTATTCTAGAAGCCAAGAAAGAGAAAAAAACAGAAAGTATTAATTAAAATGAAACAGAGTGCAAAAGCAAATTTGATTAAAACAGTACAAAATCATCTTATCAGTTTTCATGGTACCAAGGGAGGTTAAAATTATATATGAGCATAGTTCTTCCCCTTAATTTTCCTAAATAACTTTTAATCTCATATCTGTTTGGAGCTTGAATTTGAAGATAAATGAGGCTGTATTATTAAAAAATAACCCAACAAATTTGAACAGCATGTGCACTGACTACATTTAATTGTGTATGTATTTAATGTGATTTAATCGTTCCTTTCACATCTTTAGGCTACTATTATTCAGCTCAAAAGCAGCTGTAATGATATTTTGGATGTTCACTGCTCAAAACATAAAAACATCTTCTGCATATCTAAGATATTGATTTGCTATAGTGTCATTTTCACCCTTCCTAGTCTCTGCTCTGTTCTTGTATATTTTTTAGTAATAAACTCATGCTAACATCACCAGATAGTGAGCTAATAGAGGCTCATGTCTCTTAATGTTAGCTGTCTAAAAATTAGATGTCCAGTCTAAACAGGTACAATGTGAGCCTACATCACTGTATACCTAACCACAAATCACAGCCACTGGGAGATGGAAATTCAGCCCACCTATTATTTGAATTGCCTTTGGAAGTGTCTCTTTTTTTTCGATAGACTATAGAGAAAATCTGAGCTAACAAGTTTGATATTATAACCACAAGCCTTAGTTAATTATATTTTAAAGTAGGTCTTTTTATTCCTGTGCATTTCATAATTGCTTTTGGCATGCATTATTTTCCAAGTGACTTTCTTAATATGCTATTGGCATCTTTTTTTTACTATTATCTTTAAATAACATTTTTTTAAAATAATGGTTTTAATATAGGAAGTTATTTTCTCCAGCATGTGGACAATGGGAGTTTTCTTTTTGAATAAGCTTTGTTTCATATTTTTAGTTTATATGAAATGGACAAAGAACAGTCTTTGGATAATGGTGGCATTGCAGATGGTATAAATCAGAAAAAAAATTACGCATAGCATTTAAAAAAACCCATTATGTTCAGAAATGCATTAAAGACTTGTCCATTACTGAAGCAGATACTGACTTGTCTGTGCTTTGACTGAGAACATTATCTAACAAATTGGTCATTAATTGCTGTTGAAAATCAATTCACTGAAATAATGGCTCAAAAGTATTGCTGAACGGTTTGTCATGAAGGATATATATGAGTGGAGATAAAATGCTTTAATTTCAGCTGCAATTTATAAGCTGTGTCTGGGCTGCCAATCACATCTAACAGTCAGGGCACTTCTTCCAGTGGTCGGAAATCCTGTCAGCATTTTCACAAGTGGAAAGTAATTGAATTAACTGCAAAATGCTAACATTATCCCTTTTCATGTGCACTGAAAAGAAAAAAAGATTACACATCTTAGAAATACTGAAATGTTTTGAGACAGAAGAAATTAGGGGTCACAACAGCAGACTGACCCCCTTTAGATTGTAAATCGCATGATTCTCTCTACTGTATTATACGAAAGAGCTAAAAATATAGGCGTTAACTTGCAAAATGAGGCACACAAGATAATAATAAACCAACCTTTTAGATCATTGACTCCATCTCCTCAGAGGACAACTGGGCATTAACAGTACATGGCTAACAATGTACACCATACCTAAGGACTTCTGGAATGCATTCAGTGAGAATTAAAGGAATTACAAATGAATTACAAAATATTTTGGTATGAAGATATGAACACTTAGTTACTTCTGTTCAACTCTGTTGATGTGGTTTGGTTCTGTTCTATTCTATTCTATTCTATTCTAAACAAGCATTTTTTTTTTAAATATTACTTATTTATGGCTCCATGACATTCTTAACACACAGCCTAAGAAACAGATATCCTTCAGTTGTGCAAAGATGCTCTGTGTCTAAGCTAAATCACCTCAAATCGTTAATCATAGTGGAAAACAGAATATTTATACCAAGAAAAACAGTTCCATAAGGTGGGAAAACTATAACAAAACTGAAAGCTGAAATAGAGGCTGTTACTGTCAGCAGGAACTCATAGTTTATCCTAAGTTTATGGAAACACCTCTCATTGCAGTCATGTGAAAACTGTCTGAGTTGTTGTCTCAATATTAAAGCTACCACAGTGCCCACTGGGACATCTCTTTGTTTTATTTTCAAGTTTCTTATGTGCAGAATTGCCCCATATCCAGAACTGTTGCTGAAAGTAACACATCAGCAGAAGATATGCAAATATTTTTTCAGTTTTTTCTGAGCTGTTTCACAGCTACTGTTGTCATGATTCACGTTCCACAATGAAGGGCTTTCATTTCATATTGAATTCATATGATTTTTAAAAGAATTAGTCTGTGAGTAGAACTCTTATAGTTTTTCCCTTTCTTTTAACCTATCGAGCAACAATCCATTTTCCAATTATTAGTGTACCACGACCCTATCACTATAACAAAGCCAGAAGTGGACAAAGGTATCAAAATAGTCAAAGTATTTTTACCAAAGGGACAGCTTCATTTCATCACTGAGCAAAATTATGAACTTGATATATCATTTGGTATAAAGTAGAATTAAGAATATAACTTCTTATTACCATAATAAAGCCATAAATAGGTGTATATCATTGTAACCATATTTCATTCTCCTTCATAACACGATATTATATAACACGATAGATGGAAAGAAATTACCCACGTTACTTACTGTTTCTGTCTTCACCTAGCATAAGTGAAAGTTTTATTTATGAGTTTATTGGATGAAATAATTTTCTTATTGAAATTATTTTCTTATTGAAATCAATAGGAGTTAGGCCCTGGATTCACTTGACCACAATTTCACCTGCAAGTGAGGACCAAAAAGGATTACTATGACTATTAAGTTTGACCTCTTTCATTAGTCAGGGCATAAAATTTAATTAAGTAATTTCTGCATCAAGCCTAATAACTTCCTGATGAGCTCAAGTGTATGATTTAGAAAGACACTCAGCTATAGCTGCTCTGTCACTTTGGCTAGAAAATTCTCCCAACAATTAATTATTCTCATTATTAAGAAAAGAAAAAAAAGGTGTCTACAAGATTTCCCATCCAAATGTATCTTATTATGTCTTTGTCTGCTGGATTGCCAGTGTCTAAAAAAGATAAATTACTCAATGCTGGCATTTTTTTTTGGAAGGACTTCATATGAATTCAAGAGAAACATTGCTTTTTATTTTTTGCTTTTTTTTTTTTTTTTTAACTTTACATGGCCATTCAGGCATGGAGATGGGCAAGATGCCATTAGATATTTTCCTAATTAACACAATTTAGTCTCAGTTGAAGACATAAATGTTCTCTGAAGCAAAAATGATAAAAGCAGGCTAAAAGAGCAAATTACACAAGTGAGCCAAATTAATTCTTAAGGCATAAGACAAGTTTTATATGTCAAATAAAGTGAGAGAGGCAGATGGGCCAGAATAGTTGGGGTTTTTTTAGAAAAAAAAGAAAAAATCCTATGCCTTTTCAAGTGAAAAAGCACCATACAATATAAATGCATTATTGCTCCACTGACCAAACAGACTCTACATATGGATGTCTGTAAAATAAAAAAGGTAGAATAAGTAGCAGAAGCATCACTATGATTTATACTGCATGCAAATTAATAATACTCAAAGGAGAACCTGGATTCAAATTTTATATACCTTGTCTATATACCTTGTCGAAGTCTTATGAGAGATGTAGCATTCATAACATTTTGCTCATTCAGATTGCCAAATACATGGTGGAGTTTATAAACTGGTGAGCAAGGAGTTTGATTCAGTGCTTTGAACTTAAGTCTAGTCTACAAAAAGTATTCTGCATGGAGAAAGATGGAAAAGAGAGAAACCAGATGCTGAGAATAATGAAAAGGAAGTCATCCTATATCTTGCTGAAGCCAAGCACGAGTGTTCCTTGACAGCAAAACTGTGACATAACCTAAGAGCATAGTCTAAAGAGATCTGATATCTCTGATAATAATCTCTTTTTCATCAGAAATTGGGGGTTTAGCTTTCTTGCACATACTTCAGGACAATTTGTCCTTGTCACCTGTTCTTATTTTTCTAGAAAATAAACTTCTTATAAAGCTGTTTCAGACAGGAGAGATATGAAGGATTTGTTTACAAGCTTATAATCAGCAGCATATGAACTCTGCAATGGGGATACAGTTACACATGCTAACCTCTTGCCTCGTTCACAAAGATCTGAAGTTTGGCCCACAATATAAAGTCTCAACATGAACGACCTTGTGAGCCATAATTAAAATTCCTTGAAACAAAGGTTTTTCAAAAGCTTTAATAGTTTGCAGTGCTGGCATGTGTAGCCCATGCTACTGGGACGTTCTGGCTCATGCAAGCTGGTTACAGCTGATATCTGGCTGCAGCAAGATGTGGGGATAAGATGAAAAGATTATGTCAAGGATTGCTAAGGAATAACTCTTGATGCTTTTCTCCATTAGTGTCAGTGTGGGTCAGCTTCTTTCTTTCACCAAAAGAAAGAAAAAAAAGAAAGTATAATTACAGTTTTCTTCCTGTTTGTACATTGAAGCTTGATCAAGATTGACTTTTGCATTAATTTAAATGAAAAAAAGTAACCTGGTAATTTTTTCCTACTAAATCAGAATACAAAAGAGTTTCAGAAACTGTTCCTAAATAAATGGGATTATATCTGTTCTAGTTTCAGGCAGGGTGGAAAGTCTTCTTTTTTGGAAACATTTTCATGTGTATTTATACCACAAACAGAAGTGTCTTTCTACTTTCTTAAAGGAAGCTGAATGTTAAACTTGAAGCATACTGTGCAGACTTCAGAGTATGAATGCATGTATTATCGTTTCTGTTTCCCCAAAAGAGGAATTCTCTCCCTTGGAGGATTATGACCACTCAAAGAGAGAAGCTGTCTGAAACCTCAGGACTTGGGAACAGAACCATTTTTAATGGAAAGTTTCCTTATAAAAATGTAAATTTCTTGGTATGAAATTCTGATACTTAAAGATATAGGAAATGTATATACTTTATATAATGTACATAATGAAATAACTAATTTTCAATTTCTGTTCTATGTGTAAGACTTTTGTCACATTAGTTGCTTCTTTTTTTTTTTAGTTAAATACAAACATGTGAATGATAAAAATATATAAAAAACTGGCTGGAAAAGGTACCTAAATACTGAATACTTATTGTGCTCTAAGTGAAAAACTCCACACAATGTCTGCACAAGATTGTTACTCTGAGCAAATACAGTACACTGCTAACCTACAGCACAGGAACAATTACTGCAAGGGCTTTCATAAAAGATGTATATTTAAACAAGAATGAAACTTTGCAAACCAAAAGTCTGTATATATGTGTTTATGAATACATACAGGTATAACTATGTGTATGTATACAAAGACACACATTAAAGAAATATGTGTTTATATACACTCATATACACACTACTTCAATATACATAACACATAAATACAAATGCACAAACTGTCATCTTCATCTTAACACTATTATCTTCATCTTACTGTATCAGAAGAATATACAATCACAAGAGAATTAACCCATCAGTTACCTCATCTTGATCTAATGCCAGGGCTTTTTTTCAAATGGGCACCTGGAGCCCAGTGCTTCATTTGGTGCCTGCAAAGTCCTTACTGAACTTCAAGAGCACTAATTTATTACCTAATGCTGGGTTGGATCAGTCCTAGTGTACATTTTCCTCTTATTTTGCAAGAAACAATTGAACTGAAGCCTAAGGTGTTTTTTAAGAGGCTATTTCAGGAAATCACTGAAGTTTTAATGCTTAAAAGTCTTCCAGTCCCAGTTCTTAGTTGTGCTGTTCAGAGTGTGATCATACTGAGAGAGCATAAAAGCTAAACTACCTTTTCCCCGTATTAATGTGAAAACAGCAAATCAGATGTACAAAAATATTAGGCTGTTTTTCAGCTTATGAGAATAAGACGCTGGAAATAGGAAGCACATGCATTTTCACAATTTGCTGCTTTTACCAAGGCAGCTATTCAGTAAGACAAAGAGAAAAGTGATACAGTACAGATGAGAGCGTGCCACTGGTGTTTTGTAGGTGTGTGCTCTGATTCATATGGGCATCCTAATTTAGGACACTAGATAAGAACAATTGCCATCCTAAGGAAGAATGGATTAATACTGAGCTGAAGGGATTTATCATGGATAACTCTGGGAGCAAAGTGTATTTCCTCTGTAGGTATACTCACAGTAATATCAACATTTTAGCTCTATTAGAACATTTGAACATGAATGCATTTCAACATATGCGGAAATACAGGGACACATAAAAGTCTCCATTAGGAGTAGAGTGAAGCTGTAGAAAAAAAGTATTCCTGCTCCTAGGAAACACTCAGCTGCACTGCCACTAAATGAGGGTGTAAAACTCAGTTTGAGCTAGCAGATGGCCATCAGTGAGGCTGCAGGTCTTCTAGTGTGAGAAACCACATCTTTACATTTCTATTGTGATGCATACAGTTTTATTTCTACTTCTGTGAGATTCACAATGAACCCAATGGAAGGAATGAAACAGAATCATGATCTCAGATTTGCTAGTTTTCATCAGTTACTTCAGATAACTTCAAGTTGAAAACACATAAAACCACAAATGTCACTAAGAAGTCGCTCTTTGCAAATCCAAAATTCTAAGTTCAAATTCTCAGTGCTCACTTTGCTGTTGAAAGAGATCTTGCCCTTAATTTCCCTCCAAGTAGTAACTCCTGGGTAGCCCAGGGAAACACTGTGACTCACAGACATTGCTCTGAGTCATAATTCCTCCCTTGCTTCCTCCTTGCTCCCACAGCCTTTCCATTTGGCTATCGTCTTTTCCACAAATAAATGACTGTCCACCAGTCATGCCAGCTCAGCTACCTTGGTCACCAAGCAGAGGAACCAAGCCAAAGACAGATAATTCCCTGTCTGCACCTCGTTACCCAGGCAGGACAAGCAGCAGAGGCAGCTCAGGGCCTCAGGTAGCCCTGCCAGTCTGGGAAGCTCATGAAGCAGTTGTGGGTTGTCTTGGTTCTACCCTTTCATGTGGGCATTCAGCTCTTATTCTTAATCTAACAATTCTCATTAAGATCCAAGATAGAGAACCCAGAAGAAACTCTAAATGGCACATGGGTTTCAGTAATTTAAGAAGTAAAAACACTTATGATATATAAATAAACAAATATAACTAGCTACTGGCAGCAAGTCTCCCAGGGACTGACATTGGTTAATATGGGTCCAGACTGAAGAAATATTTAGTGTCCAGATATTTTTTTTATTTCATACATTTATCCATTGTGGGTTTTTTCTCATTTGTCAGCAAAAGCAAACACTGTTTTCCAGAGTAGGCCTGTGAAAGCTGAAAAGTCTTCAAAGCAATTAAAATCAAACTTCTGAATCACCAACTCCCCAGTCTCAATCAGTTAGCAGATAAGTAGGATCTACCTCTCCCAGACTCATATTTTCATTGTAAATGTTGATTTTTAAGGCTCTCAGAATAACCTGTTAGAATAAGTTTATAATACATTAACATTCTTGCACACTTTTAAATGACTGGCCTCCTGCTCAGAATTTAAACCAGGAGCTGATGTGAAAAGGAAGGCAAGGTTACAGCACTCTAAATTCAGTGCTACAGTGCAGATGATACATGCAGTTTTTACTAGCTCTGTAATAAAATTCTGCAATGACTGTAACAGTAAAGAAAATAGTTAGAAATTTAGTTTTAAATGCTCAAAGTTGACATGGAGACAAATGTCTAAATATGTGGAGGACTTCAGATTCTGAATGTCCATAATTTCCTGGGCATTGCTGTAACTTTCAGGTTACCATATACTAGGCTTAATTTCACTTGCATCCTCTCTTTAATGACTGGAATGTTTTTATAAAAAGTGGTAGCTGCAGTGGGAGGAGAGGCAAGAATCCACAACACTGTATCAAAAGTCTCCATTGGAGGTGTAGGATAAAAGGTTGAATTGTCATCAGCCAAGGAAGGAAGTTGAGTTGCGTTCAGACCTCTTACATCTCAAATAATAAAAAAAAAAGTTCTACTTATTAAGTTAGGTGGGAATGAAGCTATGTCAAGAGAAGAAAATTAAGATCTCTTCTCTTGTTTCAAAAGTAAATTATTACCTTTAAAAAATAAAAAGGTTCATAGTCCTGTCTTGTGGGTGTCTGAGGTTGAGATTTACCTGGGCACTGGGACTACAATGTTGACCTTTTTTCCTATTGACTAGAACAGTGCAATTCCTGAGTTTGTTTCTGACTTTAAATAGTATATTTAACAGGTTGATGGCTGTTTTCAGTGTACCGAGGTACATAACATACACAGGTAAAAGTCGACTGTGTGCTAAAATACAGCTTTAGTCTTCAGTGTAGAAGACAAGTCTCAATTAAACAACAGAGTGTCTGAAGTTTTGGTTTGGGTTTTTTTCTTTTTTTTTTTTCTGGTTCTTTCTCTCATATCTCACAGGATTATAACAGAGAAGCAGGATTAACTCCTCTGTTATTCTCATGTTGTCTCATATATGTCCAAATACCTTCTAAAATCAAGCTTCTAGTCATCTCTGGTCCCAAAGTAACACTTTTTCCTGAAAGAGAGGATAGATAGAACAAAAGAATATTCATCCAATACTTATTTAATGATAGTGTTCCTTACTGTAAAATATTTATGTTTTATTATTTTCTGGCAGTTGCTTTCCAAAATTATACCCATTATGATAAAATTTGCCACAGTTCATCTTTCCCCAGCTGTAAATTCTTTCTGATTATTATGTGAAGTTAATGAGGAAGTAAGCTAAATAAATAAATAAATAAAAAACAACAAATGGATTATGTCTCTTATTTTACATTGCTGATGAAATAACTATTTCATCTAAGAGCTGAAGAAAATATTAAGCATTTTGGAGGTGATTTTTTTAATTACACTTAATTAAGTGACATAAAAATAAAATTAAATCTGAAAGCCACTAACTGAGTTAAATTATAGCTCTTGGAACTGAGCAGAGACACCATAAAATGTTCTCTCTCCATATTTTTAATGCATTTCTTAAAAATGCCTTCACTGGCAAAGCCTGTATACTTTGCAAACTGGAAATGGCTCTATTTCAATGAATTTATAAACACTACTAGAAAATATTTCTGTAATAAGAAACATACAAGCTTAACTAAGTATGCCTAAAAGTTAGGAGCTTGGATAACTGCATGGGGTGGGGGTAACATAGGGGGAGAAATTTTTGGACTGCAAATATGCTTTAGCTAGAAAGGGAAAGGAACATGGATGCAAGATTCTGAAGTTCTTGTCACTTGCCTCTGTAATTTAGACACATGGCTCATAATAATTTTTCAGATGTGGCACTAACATGGGAAACTGACTGACTTTTCACAGTTGCCAAGCACAAGCTCATTGTTGTCTCAACCCCTGCCTTGAAGAGGGAATCAAAATTATATAAATGCAGAAGACATGTTGGCTGTCCAAATAAGTAAAGCAGACATATAGCAGATTAAATGAACACCGCATATGTAAAATCTTCTAAAGTGTTCTGAGATCTCCAAGGGAAAAGTCAAAATACAAATAGTTGTGATACAGAAATTAATAACTATAATAGCTAAGTCTAATTTAAATCAATTTAATCTTCACTGCCTCTCAAATAATGTCCACAGCACAGGGCTATGAAATATTAGATTTTAGTTCCAGTCAGCAGCATCTCTGTCATTCTGGCAACACCAAATTTTCCTCTTGCTTGAATAAGGTTATTTATGTTTAATTTTAAACTTCCATTTTATATTTTCACTATTTATACCAAGTTTTTTTCCATTCCAACTGGCAACAGATAATAAAGTCTATTTTTTTAAACTTTATACTTTTATCTTGCTTTTTAATAGGCTGTATTTCTTTCAGAGATGAACAATGGAACTTGAGATATTTTCCAGTTAGTGGACAAGTCTTATTACCTTTTCTATTTTCTGTGTTCCTAACTAAATATTGCTACAATATCTTGTGAAACCAGTATTTTAAAAACCCCTCCAAAAAATAAAAATAAATAAATAAATAGAATATAAGTCTGTTTTAGCTTTGAAAAGCTTTTGATATTTAAAATGAACCGACATACAAGAGATATTCAAGATACTACCTGAATCTGGTGGATTAGCATACCTGTTTCACTACAGAGTGAGTGTGAGTGTTCAATAGACTACATGGTAGGTATCCTGATAATGTCTCAATGGCTAAAAGTCTAGATTCTTCTCATATCTTACCTATTTTTATTTCCTCACGTTTTCTGATCATTGTATAGACTTAATCTGACTTATATTCATCTCCGTGATTCTAGCCTTGCCCACTGAAGCTGTGTGAAGTACTTCCCAGTAGTTAAGGTACTAAGGTCAAAGGCACAAAGTGAAGTTAAAGAATGACTGAAGATAAGAAAAGACCCAAGTCAGATCTCACAGCAATATAAAAATGTTAGGAAAAAGTAATGGAAGTGATCTGTCTGTGTATCAAAAGTTTAAAAACTTCAGCAGAATATGTGTACAGTGGACTAGAACAGAGTACGTGTTTTTCTTAGAACACCATAGAGTAATGAACACATAGAAAGAATTGCACTCCCAGTTATTTAGTAATGACACCTTTATCAGTAAGTGAGAAGATGAAAACTTTTTTACTGTGGCTGCTCCCTAAATGGAACTTTCTATTTCTAAGTAAGGAACCCAAAGATCTCCA
This sequence comes from Scolopax minor, assembly GCA_028566535.1. Classification (NCBI taxonomy): domain Eukaryota; kingdom Metazoa; phylum Chordata; class Aves; order Charadriiformes; family Scolopacidae; genus Scolopax; species Scolopax minor. The sequence continues at coordinate 9,854,614 of JAOXNG010000001.1, read as the reverse complement.
AAAGTAAATGGGGCTGGTACCTAGAATTCTGCAACAAGTAGAGAGAAGATAGAAGAAAGACAAATTAGATGTTGGTGATCTTTCCAATGTTGACTGTTGGTAAACTTTTCCAGTGTTCTCATTGATTAGATGAATAGTTCTCTAAATGAATCATTTAAAAGTGTTGATGACGGGGACAACTCTTAGATCCAAGACCTGTGTAGAACCATTTGACTCCAGGGCTAAACTTAAATGTCATTATTCAGGAATCTCATGGCAAACAGTGGTTACCACAGTCATGAAGTGAGTATATTAAATATATATGTATCTCTATCTTAAAATGCTGACAAGAATTCCTTCACTAGTATGAACAAATCACCACACTCCTTAGTGTGCTGAGAAGAGTTTCTGACAACACAAAACCAAACCCTCAGGCCTCAGGTAAGATGAAGATCGAATTCTCTAGCAAAGCAATACATATATTCCCATTTTCATAAATCATGGTGTTCTGACT
>JAOXNG010000001.1:9826888-9839456 GCA_028566535.1 Scolopax minor | reverse complement strand
GCAGGGGAGTTGGACTAGATGATCTCTAGAGGTCCCTTCTAACTCTGACAATTCTCTGATTCCATGAGGCCAACAGAACTAACTATGACATGTAAAATAAATGGGGATTTGATGCACAACCATGTTATGAAGAGATGACAAGTTAACATGCCTCAGCTAACTTGTTATAACTGGATGCCTTAGAAACAAAAAGTAATTTTGGCCCCAGATTACAATGATGCTGTGAAGTTGCTTTAATTTATAGTTGCTGGAGGCCCTGAACGTGCACCCAGATCCAACATGACTTGTTGAACCATTGCAACCTGGGTGCGTTCCCAAAGACTGTGTTTGAGATTTGCAAAGCTACAGTAACATCTGAAGAATGTGTAATCAAACTCTAATCAATAGTCTGCAGAAGGATGATGTGTCACCTTGCAACAAATGAGCAACTGAAAACTTCCTTTCAGTTGTTCTTCCCCACAACAATTTACACAAATAACTAGTCAAGACATACCTGTCCAAAGTAATGATGATAAGATCCTCAAGAAAAAGTACCACTTAAAATCATTAATAATGTATTAAGGAGTTATTAGTACTTATTGACATTTATCAAAAAGCATTTTTACCAAACTCAGGTAAAATGGGGGATCAGACTTTCCAGAAAATCATATCATGTTTCAAGAAATAAATGCAAAGCTTTTTAAATTTACTGTTCCTTTTGTTCCATTATGTGGGGTTTCTGTTTCCAATAATTCTTTGAAATGCTGAACACAATAAGTTTAAAAACTAGTGCTTATATTCTTAAACATATTTAGATTTTAGTACCCTTGAATGAAAAATGCTGTACTTCAATTTGTTAATATGGAAGTCTCAGCATCATTAAGACACTTCATATGGAATATTTGAATTAAGTACTTAACTGCTAGCAAAATAAGCATTCTTGTGGAAACTAGAATTGAAAGACACCACCTGCCATTTCTCTTTCAAAGTGTTGCTACTGTTTCCGGGAATTGAGAAACAACAAGGCTTGTTTTAACATTCCTAAACTATCTGCAAAATTGAAGGTAATTAACAGTATCTAGATAAACATTGCAAAAGAATAAGTGGCAGCAGCTTAAGGAGAAATTTGGTTTCATCAGAACACTAGAATTTTTGGAATGCATTTACAGTAGAGTCAATCCAAGGAAAAATGTTCATTTATCTGATTTACTATCTCAAAGCACTTTAAATAAAATGCTGCTGTAGTTAAGTACTTTGGAGGTTACTGATAAATAAAACTGCTTGCTAGCACAACATAAACCAATTTATTAATAGTTTATCGCTGAGACATAAGTGACACCATCTAAGATAATACAAAGTAAACAGAGAATGCTTTATTATTATTCCTAAATTAGAATATGCCCAGATAGCGAGAGATTTTATTTTTAATCTTGCTTGTCTACACACTTGTCAGCTGCTAGCCTGATAAACATTTTTTTTAACTGCTCATATTTCCAAGTCTATTGGTGAAAACTAGCTGATAATGATATAGTGGGATTGATTTAGGTTAAATAAATCCCTGTCCCAGTAGGACTATCTGGTCTTGTCTAAAATTTCCAGTCCGTACATTTTTCTAGTAAGGAGTCTTCAACAGTCGGATAGACCTTACATAGTCTTTTTTTTCCATATGTTCTTTTCCTTTGACACTATATTGACCCAGGCAGTTCTTCATTCGTTGGCTTCTTGCTTTAATTTCTGTCTCAAGAAGTTCCATCTAGAAAGACTCCCTTAGGAATAAGATCATCTCAAAATTATACAGGGAAGGACTGGGATAAAAATCTTAACCCATCTGAAAGCAGGGAGTGCCACAGAAAATCTCTTCTAAATACTCATTTATTACAATGTCACCAATTATTTATAAAGAAAGAAGACCTAGTGCCTTTAACTCATGTAATTAGGAAATATCCTCAGTCTAAATTGTGCTTGGTGATAGATGGACTTCCTAGAAACCGCTACCTGCAACACAGAAGAGAACTGAAATTCCCACAGGAGCTACTGGAAATGCTAATTGCATTGTCATTAAATTGACAGAAGATTATCTGACTTCATTACAGAAATATTAATTTGGAAGGACTAAAAAGATTATGGTTATAGTAAATATAATTTCATTCCTTTGTGATGAAAACATCATTTTAACTTCCTAACAAAATAAGGATTTTTCCATCACTCTGCTCATTGGTTAGACAGTCCACCTAGCCATATGTTATCTATAACACATGAGATCCCTCTAAGCAATTTCAAATTTCTTGGGAAAAGGGTGAGGAGTAGAAGCAGTCTAAAAAACATTTTTTCAAAGTTTTATAAAAATCAGTAGTTAATGGAAATACTCCATTTGTTCCTTGACCAAAAGGAAGAATAATGTCATTATCCAAGTAATCCAACTAACAGGCAACTGGTCCATTAGTACATTGAAACTAGTGGTAACTAAAACATGGTCAACAAGCACATGCAGAAACAATCATACTTCTGCTACTTTCTGTCCCCCAAGGGAGACAAAGATGGGTTAATGAATATAGAGAGTTCCATGTTACATGGACAGTTACATGGAACACCACTGAAAGTTACATGAAAGGGAGAATTGCTATAAGGGAGACTTTAAGTGCCTGGGATACTGTTATGTGTGCTGCAGTAGGAAAACATTAGGGATGAGGAAAGGTGAGTATGACTTTGGAGGATTAAGTGATTCGTTAAGAACTGGAGACACTAAAAATACTAGTGATAAAGGGAAGTAGATGTCACTTTCCTATTTCAGTAGAGGAAAGAATAGAAAAAGCCCAAGGGATGTGACACATAAGTATATAGGAGACGAGAATACATTTCTTTCTCTTTTCATGTTTTTGGTTGTTGTTTGTTTTTTTTTTTTTTTCCTGCTTTAATAATTGCTTCCAATTGAGGCATATCCTTGTTAATATTTCTTATTGCCATTGTCACACTGCTCAAAGAAATCTCAGTCTAACTAAGCAAAACAATAGGTAGTTGGAAGGAAATTTTATTTTCACATTGAGGTTAGATAATTCTACTGGGAAAAAAATACTAGATTTAGCAAGACTTAAATAGATGAGGATCCCAGGAGCTTGTTGAAGGTTTTTCAGGAAACTTCAAAGTGAATCCAGATTTCTCAAATCTAATAGATTAACATACTATTGGTGATCCAATCAGCTCAACAGAAAAACTCTCTATGGAAAAAAAGGATTGTAGATCTTCTTTTACAAAAGAAATTATTTAGTTATAAAATTATTTGGTTTAAAATTGCACACAGACATGTTTTACGGGTACTATAGCTTCTATAAGCATCACGTCAGATCTCTGGAGTTCACCTTTTGAGATAGCTACCAGCAATTGTGAGGTCTTTATTGAGGTTCACCATCCATGTTTTCAGCAGGTGTGAGGTCTTCAAAGGGTAAAAAACAGTAACTGCTTAGGTTAGGAACAGACTGCCTTAAAATCAAATCTTATCCAAACAACATTATGGTCAGCCTGAAGGCTTTCTAATCCAATTATGCAAGCTGGATCTACCTCCACCCTTTAGTGCTCTCAGATGCCTTTTTAAAAGTCTGTAAACAATCCTGTAGTGACTAAATAGTATCAGCATTATTAAAATCTTTGTGAAAGAAACTGCAGATCTCTAACATGCCAACGGAAACACATTATTACCCTGTGTTAATGTAATGCAGTTACAACCATAAGTATGGAACTCAGGTGGATGCAGTAATAGCTGATGTCTGCCATCAAAATTACAGTGTCTGACAAGAGCAGATCTTACAGACCGAAGGACCAAACACTTACAAAGCAAAACCACTGAGACAGAGTTTGCACAGAAATCCACATCTGTAGGAACTTATCATCATGTTGCAAACAGTTAAACACAGAAGCCAAACCACACCAACAAGGTCATAGCAGGACTACAGTCATGGATATGATGTATGACTAATTCAAGGAAAACTCTGAAGTACCTTTTCATCATAGATTAGAAATCTACTTTCTTTGTGTTAATTTATAGTTTACACCATTTAAGATATAAAACATGGTAAGGCATGACAACTCTAACTCTTAGATAGTCCCCATGGGTCCTGAAACACTCCCAGGCAATAGTATCAGATATCAGTATGTGTCAATACCTTTCAGCAATCCCAAGGTAGAGCATTTCTATGCTGCTATCAAATTCACAGCACACTTCAGGAGCTATTTCACAAGAATGTATAAACATCAATTACTATTATTTTCAAGTCTCCATGCTGTAAGTTGGGGGGGGTGTGTGTGTTATACTTTTAAATTAAGAATACAAGAAGTTTTAAACAGCTCAGAGATCTAATTTTACAGCTCAAGGATTTTAGTGCTATTACACATTAAATCTGCAAATGTGAAACCACAAAAACCATCTAATCCATTAACCTGATATTATCAAGTAATTTGTTGCATTTTCCAGCAAAGTAAGGGGTTGCTCTGTGTCAAGAAAATTACAGAGATGACATATAGCACTTGTAGCATCTATTTCACAATTCTGAATTACAAGTACCTGCACACTTTACAGTGCTCTATAAAATCCTCAAAGAAACATTTTCTGAAAATACCATTTTTCTTGTAACAAAGGAGCATGGCAAGTTGTAAGTCTCAAGCCTTTTCATAAGTGTTTGAACCAAAGAATAAAATGGAAAGTGAAATTATATAAATAAATCAAAATTGTCAGAGTTTCATGTTGCTTTGAAATGCCTAGGGTATGGGCAAAATAAAAGAACTTCTGTCATGATTGGTTTTAATCAGTCATGCTATAGGGATGGCCACAAAGAATCTGTGCCTTAGACTTTGGTCTTACAGACAAACCCCAACTTCATTTTAATCAATGGAGCCATTTGTATGATTAAAGGAACACACATGATCAAGTATTTATAGAATCAAAGTTTTAGCATATGGTCTAGAAGGCTGCTTTGTGTGCGGTGGAAAAAACTTAAACAGCTTGTATATAACCACTGTTTATTACTACTTCTTGGCTAGAGAGTAGCTGAGCTCCATCAGGCAGCTGTGAGAAGCTCACATATTTCAATATAAAGTGCATCAGTCTAGTTTAAACTGTTCTGAAAGATACTTAAGTCACCATGTCATGCTTAACCTAAATTAGCATATTATACTTAAACAAAGTGTATTATGCACCAGAGCAGACGTAAAACACATCTGAGTCACTACTGAGGTCCAGAGGTAGCTGTGTCCAGCAGCTGTGGTAGCAACATTCATTGCTCAAGTCACTGCTAAGTGGCTACACCATTGTCCTCATCTTCCAGACCATTATTAGATCAAAGTAATAATATCTTCACTTATACTTTATCAGTGCAATTGTGCTGCAGCTTATAAGCGCTGCAGTAAGTCATTCTCAGTTAAAGGGGTTTATCCTCAGACGTGTAACATCCCAGACCTATCATCAGACATTCATCTCAAATCCATCTCACCTACTTTTATCTGAGTGTAAGCTAGGCCACTGGTTTAAGTTGACTATTATTCTCTTTTTATACTCAGGAGAAATGAAAATACACTTCCAGGCTAAGTGCAGCAACCAAGTGGATCATCTCTTTCAGAAAGTTAAGTCAGGAACAAGGAATACCCAGTAAACTCACTAGGCACAGAAGTTTGTGGGACGTTTGCCGTTGTCCTTAGTAACAGTGAAATAAGGCCTCTGTTCTATTTTTGTATTAAAGGTTTCATATGTTTAGCAGTAGAATTTAAGAACAATGTGGTGCACTCAAAGCTGTTGTTGGAGAACCACTCTTTACTGTAAGTGTTTATTTCATCTTCTACACATGAAATATTTTATCTACAATAACTCAAGTATTTTAGAAATGAAATAACCCATTGCAGTGTTTGAGTGTTGACCCACAGAAGCTGCAGTCACTCAATAAGGAACACTATGGAATCAATAAAGAGTTTGGGACCGTTTACAGCCTGGTTCTAATCTATAATAAATGTTCAACCTGAATACTTTAACACCTCCTCAATAGTGTGTTTAGAAATGACTATATCCCAGATACTTGTGTAACCTGAAAATATGCAGAAGGACATGGCCATGCCTAAGATAAGCAGAGAAGAGAAAATAATGACTTAACTGCATGTAAACACAGGCACATAAAGACAAGACATTTTTCAGCAACAACACTAATAAGAACAAGATCTCATAAAACAGCTTACGTCTTTCTGGGCTTCCAGACAACACATATTTTCAAGCTTTGCATCACACCATTCCAAATCAACTGAGATGAAATATTTAACACAGAAAGGAATGGGTTTATTTTCCTTTAGTCTTAGCTTTTTTGACACATGAACAGGAAGGCACTTAGCTTAATCATAAATAAAGAGTTGCAGGAGCTCGTGGAATTGAGCAACACTTGCTAACCTTTAGCTTTGTGGCTGAAAAATGACCTTCAGTGATGACCCCAGTGAATAGTGCTATCTGGAATAATTCCCTCACATCAAGTAACCTATTTTTTTACTATTATTACGTTTTAGTAACACTGCTGGGAGAAGCCATCTGTTAAAGAGAAACAAGGTACTGACCTCTAGGTATTTGGGGGGTGTTGTTTTCTGCAATCAGTGTAAGGCACTTTTCATTCATTTTGTACAATTTCCTTTCAACACTGTCAGGAAGATCAGAATAAGAAAAGGCCAACATCCCTGTGATGTTTATTGCACATCAACAAATAAAAGATATATTTACAGCTGTATTCACTATTTTACTAAGCCTATTAAACAAATGTGTTGTAAGAAAAAGCCTATAAAGCAAACTTAGCAACAGTAAAAAGCCCATTGTTTGACTCCCCACAGAAGCCTCAATTGCTTCACAGTATGAAGTCAGGAATCCTTTAGATAAAAATAAACACAGAAGAAGTAGAGAATAGATACATTATGGATGTTAAGAGGAGTGAACTCTTATTTCACTGAATGCCTATCTTCCAATCAATGGTTCCTGGGTTTAGAGAATTATGTTGCAAATAGTTTGCAAACATTACCCCATCATCATACTAGAGGGATCCAGTCAAGAACCTTTCAAATTCGTTAGTAAGTATATTTTGGGGGATTTAAAGAAATAAAAACAGAGGACAAATTTCACATGCTGCACTGAATGAATGAGTTTCCTGAATCCTGAAATTCCTCAGTACTGATGAAGTATAAAATTTAGCAACATTATTTCAGAAGGGTAATAGACATCTTTTCTTTTTTTCCTTAGCTGATGCTGCCAAATCAGAGTCTAAAGAGGACTATATATTGCCAGTCATCAAATTCTTATAAATAATGAACATCATCTGCTCAGACCAAAGGGATAGGAGAAAGAGTCAGCGATAATTTTGGTTTTTTTTCTTTCTCCCATTTTTGTCTAACATGCTTCCTTTGTTTTAGCTTGGGGTTTTTGTTTGTTTGTTTGTTTGTTATTCATGAATGAAAATTTTGACCTTTTATTTCTTCTGTATTTTGACATTTAATGTTTATAGGCATCCTTTGAACTATATTGTAATAGATCACACAAAAAATAGAAGCCTCATGTCTGTCATATAACCTTACTTGACTGGAAATCTATCCTTCACAACTTAGGTTTCTGATATGAAAGCTCATATCAAGTAAATGCAACTAAGAAGAGTAATGCAATTTTAGAAGCTAGGTGTTGCTAGGTGTAGACTATTACAAGATTTCCCTTGTGTTGACATTTTAACCTACAGAAGCATTGAAAAATCCATCCCTTCATCCTGGACATCAAGTATCAAGAGCCAACTAGTCAGCTAGGCAGGTGAGTTACAGAAAGCACTATGGCATCAAGTTTCTCAATGGAAGGCAAAAAGACAACACAGCAGAGAGTATTCTTGTTTCCTGGTAAACTTCATTAATTTTGTACTGGGGAGTATATGAGGTATATGAATGTAAATGAAGTTTCAATCTGAAACATTGTACTGCATTCAAGGACAAATCTTAGGTAATTATGTGTAAATGGAAGAATCCCGCTGACTTTTAAGAAGAGTTGGGCAGATTCGGATTGACAGAAGAGGTAATAAAGCATACAAAGTACTATATTGAGACAGAGTAGCAAGACATGACATAAACAACTACAAATTTGCTGCTTTCACCTGAGACTAATATAAAGAAATTTAAAGATGAGATTCAACTTTTATTCCATCAGAAATTATTTTTCAGCTACATGAGTGATCCAAGTTTTGGAGCTATTGGCTACAGGCACAGTCTGTGCGTCATGCCAGGGCCAAGATGCTTGGCAGGCACCACCTTCTTGAAATCTTTGTGGTTACAGACCTCCTGTACATACTTGCACAGAAACTGTGAAAGGAACCTTTGACATGCCATTAAATTCCGGAGGTCCTGCAAATTACAGGTAAAATAAGAATGAGTGTAGACCAGAAAAAAAACAAAGATTCATCACTAAGATGATATATTCTCCTAGAGCAGTGCAGCTCAATCCAGATGCCTGATGTGATGCAATTTACAAATCCTCTGAAAAGGTTTAGCATCAAGAAATGTCAAAGACAAACACTGAGAAAAAGAAAGATAAACTCTTCCTTGTGTTTGTAATGTTGTTTCTTAAAAAAAAAATCCTTCAAAACACTTTTGCTTAGCTGATGTTTATAGGCAAGAAAATCATCACAGGGTAAGAAAAACTGAATATATAATGATACATTCCTGCTTTACATTGTTTGAAAGGGAAGGAAAAAACGTCTTTAGACTGCTATAAAACAGTTTGCCAAAGGGATGCCACATGAGTGAAAGCATATCAATTTATAGCTTCATCAAAACTAACAGAAGATGCTTAGAGGAGAAACACAGTAATGTCAGCCTTCAATTGAGTTGGTTAACAAGGTGAAATCTCTATTCCAAAATGAGAAATTGTAACCTTGAGGATGATCAGAAGAACCATGATCAAGGGAAAAAGGGATTTGTCAATGTAAGATGAAAAAAGTGGGGAAACAATAGGCTGGTAACATTTGGTTTTGAAACATGAGGGAATCATGATGGTTTTATTTGTTTTAATTTATGTAGTAAATTCACTCAATTCCTCAAACTGAATCTCACTGATGACAATTTACATTTTTCATCAACTTAAGGATGGAGTTTATTTCAAAAACTTTTCAAATATTGTTTCATCAGTCATTTACATCCTTTCTTTACAGGCATTTGGAATTATAGCTAAACTACACTGCAGATATTTTATAATGTAATATTTTCATTCTTATTCTCATTTGACATTTTATTTCATGTTTAATCATGAATCCTTAACTGATTATTTAAATGCCAAATGTTAACTAACCAACACATAACATTTTAAATACTATACTCAAGTTAAGAGGGATTTTTTTCTGTAAAACAAAGATTATTATCTTTATCCCTGCAGGCTATGAATTTCTTTAAGAAATTAAGATTTTTCTAATTAATGTTGATTGCATGCTATAACTTCATCATATTTGCCTGGCTGCATCAAGAGAACCAGGGTGGCAGTTTTAATAATATTTAGTATTCTCACTGCACACTTTTAGAATATTTATTGACTGGAAGTTGCTCAAAAGGCCTGAAACAGATGCTCACCCTTGCACAGTGTACTGTAAATCATACAAATGACATTAATCCTGTTTTCATTTAAGTAAAAAATAGCACTTGCTTTCAGTGAAATAATAATGAGTAAAATATCTGATGAAGAGTTTAAAATAGCAGATGGTGTTATCACTTTGAAAGTAGGGAGGTAGCTGTATAGAAGCAGCATGTAGGATATTCTGGTCTTGCACCTTCAGATGGTACTTAGTTCTTTAAAGCAAAAGCAGGAAAGTGATTGATGTTACACAGCAAACAGTCTGCTTCTTGCATCCCCGGCAATGGTGCTTATCGCTTCAGAGTTCTGCTACAGCAGTACTTATAGAAGCCTTTGTCAACAAAATGCAGTTATGAAAGGAGCTATCGTGGCTTCTCTGCCAAAAAAAATCCTTTCTTGGTGAGCAAGTCCCTCCAGGATTACTTGGAAACACTCCTGAACTTGCTTCCACCTCTTGTGATACGGATGAATAATAAGCCTAAAGCTTGTCCTGGCTATTGGTAAAGAATCAGTTGTATATCCATAGGGAGAGCAAAAGCTCTCCTCTCCACCCTACAGGTGGCCCAGAGATATTTGTGTATCTTTCCTGAAGACATTTCTAAGCTGACATTGAGTTCTCTGTGGCCTCAAGAATTTAGGTAATAAGAAGAGACTGCTTGTCACGTGGTTTTTCCAAACACTCGTAATTCTGGCTATCAGCCCTTATACCCAAACATATTTAGACCTGGAGCGATAATACAGGATAATATAGGCCTTTAGTTCCTAAGCCCTTGGAATTATACTGCTTTTTGATTCGCACTAAGGAAAATCATCAACACACACACATATTTTATACAGAAGGACATATATATTTGTATATACATACACCTAATCATCTGTTTGTTTTGGTTTTGTTTTTTTTTTTCATACAGACTTCTCTGGACTATATATAAGCGTAGACCACAAACTAAATCCTTATTCTGGTACAAACTCAAGGTGATTTATATCTAGCATGAATTAACATCTTTCTCGAATTTGAATTTACCTTGGTAGAAAAACTAATCCTTCCTAGTCATTCAAAACCAAAATCCTACTACAGCAGAAAGGTGTTAAAATAGAAAACATTTTCATGCACAAAATTGAATCAGTCATGATTCAATTATGGGTTATGTGGCTAGTAATTAATTAGCTAGGATTTATGTGGCCAGGTGATTACTGATTGAAAATACTAATACTTGCATTAAATATATTTACCTACTCCAGAATTCAAAAATGCCTGTCCAAAAATTCCCTACATTTTTGATTTTTAACTTAGGCATTAGTCCCTGAGTAAATTTTGCTGCCACCTAGCTAGAGAATAAACACAGCAAGATATCATGGATAAGCATGATGAAACTCTTAGTATTAATTAAAATTAATTCTAAATTACAATCAGCAAGAAAGTTAAAGTAGGTGTGCTGAAATCTGGCTCCTTCAAATGGCAATTAAACATTTTTTCTGTTCCAACAGACCTCAGCAGAACTCAAAGGTGATTAGCCAACCCTAACAAACCTAAAGTCTTATATTGTTTTATATTACACATTCTACATAATAAAATCTGTATATGAACATGGAAAGTATCAGTTTTCTTCTGCAACATTTTAGTTTTGCCTTCCTTAGTCATCTGCTGCTATTGTTTGAAATATTTATACTTGGAGAATAAATTTTCTATTCCAGATTATGTCCTTCTAAATTCAGTCTGCTCCTTCTGCCTGCTGCAGCTTGACTCTAGTATAGAAAGTAGCAAGCAGTTCCCACAGCGGGTAAAAGGGAGATATTTGGCTGAATAAGGCAGGCACAACTGCTGGTTGACCATACCTTTTCCAGACAAGAAGAGTGTCCAGTGCATAGTGACACAACCTGGGATCAAGTGATGCCAAAAACCCCCAAGTCACTTGAGAGCAATGTAAATGGGTAAAACAGAAAACAGATCCCTCAAGATCTGCAAATCTCTGTACGTAACTGATTATGCCAGATTCCATTGCAGCAACAAAATTGTACAGACCATGTCTATTTTCATACTATGTTACCTTTAGTCTTGACCATACTCAAAACTAGGAGGAAAAAAAAAAAGTTAGAAATACACTGCAAACCATGTGTAAAGCTTGAATTATACAATTACATCCTTCATGGGCTCTTCAGGCCTACATGCATCTAGTGTAGCTCTGTTAGGCTTATATAAATATATCCCTCCTGTCCTCTGGAAACCAAATCCACTTCAATCTGTAATGTAAATAGTTTCTTTTTAACATGCAGTGTGTGCTGATTTCACCCTAATTATATATTTCCCTTTGCGAAAATTTGAACTGTGGGATACTGGGAAAGAATTTAACCAGCAGCCTATAAAGAATAGGGGCTGAAGCTTGGCTTCCATTAACACCTCATTAGGCAGAGCCTGTAGTGTATGTAAAATGAGCTAATGATTTTTAAATGCAGTTGTCAACCTATAACTTAATAATGTAGATACTTTATTTCTCTGTATTAGTGAGCAAGTAATAATGCATTGTTATATCTACAAATCAACATGAAGCTATTGGAGAACATTATTACCCTAAGCAAGATCTTCGTTGGTCATCATCAAACACTGACCTTTACCACTAAACACTGACCATGCCAGTAATACCACAAGTGGTACTAATTGTAGTGTAAATTTTCTGTGATAGACACAAGATGAACAGTTGAGGAAAACACCTTCAAGTCCTGGATACAAATATAGTTCAGTTTCCTAAAAATGAAGTTAGAACTATAAAATGACTGTTAGGTGGTTATAGGATTAATTGTAATCCCATATAAAGGAATGGCAAAATTCTCATGTTTGAGTTTGCTGTGAATAAAGACCATCCTCTACCTTACCAAAAATCATTGTTACAGTCTGTATTAAATTGACAGGTTTAACAGTAGTTCAAGAATGCAGGACTTTCATTAACTCCCACGGAAGCTGAGTAAATGACCATGGAGTCAAACAGG
>JAOXNG010000001.1:9810930-9825959 GCA_028566535.1 Scolopax minor | reverse complement strand
CCTAAGTGTGAAAAATGTGACAGGGTATTGTACAAGGGAAATTATAAGATGGTGATGCATGTGTCCATGGTAGAGAATTTACTTGGGACAGATCTTCCTGTGTCATTGGATCTGAGTGAACCAACATCAGGCAAGGGGAGCTTTGGCCCTCTGTAAGGGATGGATGTTTTCTAATCTCATTGAAACTATCAGTTATGATGTGCTGTGGCCAAATTACTGGCTCCCTGCTGAAAATAGAAGTAGTATGCAGTGAAACGTACACTGAATCCAACCAGCAGAAAAACAATTACTTCTACAAGTGAGCACAGAAGCAATTAATAGTCACAGCACCGTAGTAGGGAACTTGCCAAAACTGGCAGCTAAGCCAGAGTCCTGAACCCACATAACTGTAGGTCTATTTGTCTCATTTACTGTGCTTTCCTCATCTCTCTTACCCAATCACAAGCAAACAAATATCAGTGATAATGATAGCCTTAGTAATTACACCTAGAAATAAATCAATGTTCAAATGCACATTTTCAACAGTAAGAGTGTGAAAGGATTACATAATCAGCATTTGTCACTCATTCCTGCTGTACTCTGAAACCACAGGCTAAAAAAGAAGTAGTTCATATATTTAAAAGGGTCATATAATTTATTTTATTCAGAGCAATTAATTGTTTACTTACAAGACAGCTTTCCATGACAAATCTTTCTTTCTTTAAAACGTGTTTCACTGCCCTATAAAAGCAAACCCCATTTCTTATAGCTTCCTAGCACGACATTCAGACCAATTATCCTATTCAGCTTCTCCTTTCTGTATAATTGGTAATTTAGCTTGCTATATAAAACACAATTAAACCTTGTTTAGACTAAGGCTGTCTACATGGGGAGCTGTAGCTGATGCTAATTCTTAAATCGTAACCATACTTAAAATAGGTATTCTAATGTACTTCACACTGATGTAGCTTAGTTATCACTTTTATAACCAGAGAAATGTTCCTGAGTAAATTAGCATTTGCTCATTCCCAACTGTGCCAGCAAAAAGGTATTTTCTTTTCATCTTTGCATAGGAGGTAATATCAAAACATTACTGATTGGCCAATCATCAATTTATCTTTCACACTTACATTTTTTCACTGCTACTGCAATAACTGTTTGTCATATCTTTGTAAGTACGTAATCTACAAATGTGTGTAATGCTGCAGAGAACTGAAGTGTCATGGTTGTGCACAGGTATTTTTATATATAGATGAGATTGAAAATAAATCATAGAGAAGATCTTGAATCACATGCAATCCAAAACTGAACAAGGAGATAGTTTGAAGGAGCTAAGGAAGAATCATTCAGGTAAACTGAAAATTAAATGGTTTAAAACAAAAAAGAAAAGTTATAAGTACTCTACATACATATGTCAGAAAAAAAAGACTCTTTTTCTTTGGGTAACTCAGTTAAACTGCAAGCAGACTTACATTGGCAGTTAGTCATTTTAATTATAGTGTGATGACACTTGCTAGTTTAGAAAATGAATCATATGGTTGCACAGGAATTCAGTCTTTTTGCCTTAGCTATATTTGTAGATAGATAGAATTCTAAAAGTGAAACAGGCATTTAATTGCTTAAGGGTTACTTGATGCATAAGAGTATATTTATTTAGCAATAATTTCAGGTTATCTTGTCCATTTCTTTCCCTCTTATTAGAAACCAGACATCCTTTTACAGCATGGAGGATAAGACAGAATGACAAGCAAATCTAACACACTTTCAGGTAGGAGAATATTTCAGTAGCCTAAAATTATCACTGTAAGTGCTTTAAATCTCCCTAAATTCAGTAAACTTAATTATGGATACAGTCAAATAAAAGAAAACAATCCACAAGATTTCTGAACAGGAATATTTTCTTCTGTCAAAGGACCACAATTTAACGCCGATGCAATACTTTCAGTGAAGTCAATGAACTTGCATTAGCATAAAGTCTTTAAAAACCTGACACACTGACCTACCTTTATGTGACAGACGTAACCTTGGCTGCCTCGTATCTGTTGCATGACATCCAGTCGGTAACTCTAGTAACAAGCCATATAGTGCCAGGATTAAAAGGTCCTGGGCAGATGCCATCCTGCCCAAGATCAAATTCTTGCGCTCTTCACTTAACTGCTGCTGTTTGTTTGCTGTTTTGGTGGGGTTTTGTTAAGGCTCCGAGTTCCACTTCTACTTTCCCAGTGCAGTTAAATCTCTCTCTTTGGTCAGTTTGTGGGGTATCTCTATGGGAAATTCAACGTTCATCAGAGAAGCACACAGCCTCAGCTAGGCATTTGTCAAGCTGTGCAAATGTCATGTAAAAATATTCCCTCCCTAAGACAATTGTTTATAAAGTGCGAGGACATTCCAAGGCGTTACTCTGCGGTGTTGTGTCTTGAGCTCTCTTTAGTAACTCTGCCAGTGGATTCAGGAAGAAGCTGTATTTTCAGTCCCTCCTGCAAGGCAATTCATTCAGAGAAGGAGGGAGGGAGAGGAAAAAAAAAAAAAAAAGGAGAAAGCACCCTCCACCTTGGTGCTCTTCAGAACTCAGCCCCTTGCTCTGACTTGCCAAACAGCTAGTTTTAATTCACCTTTCACCTTTGCTAATTAAAAACAAGAAGTGCCATTCCCTCCTGGAGTTGCAGGATCCACCCAGCGGGGAAGCCGGGCTGTCAGGCTGCTGTATTTACTGAGAAAGTTCAGGGAGGGTTGAGGCAATGTACAGTATTAGCAGCTCCAAGCAGCGTTTTAATCCACGTGCCGTGCACCAATTCCTCAATTGCTTCGTGGTTTCCCGTTGTAAAACATCAGGAGAAGGGTCAGGATTCCTCCCGTCCCTCCCATTTGAAAAGTCATTTCAGCTTTTGTTCGCAGCTCAGTTTTAGAGGAGGATTAACCCTAGCATTAACTATTTAAGTACATTATCACTTAGAGTCATTAAACAGCATGCTACTAAGTGGATCAGAGTAGAAAGATTCCAGTTGCATATCCTTTTTTACTTTAAAGAAAAAGGGTTAGCTTTTTTGATTATTTTTTTTTTCTAAATGTGGCTTTACATAATGTCTGTAAGTCTGGAACCCTAGATCATCTATACATGTCAGTAAAATTACTTATCTGACTAGATGTCTGTAGGATTAGGCAGTATTTAAAAAAAGAAAAAAAAAAAAAAAAGAAAAAAAAGCCTGAACAGAGCACTGTGATAAAACGAGAAAGAGCATCAGATTTACAAGCATCAAGCAACTACCTCTTATATTGCAGCTCACAAACACCAGAAAACTTCCTCTCTTTTTCATGTCATTTGTAACTCAAAAATATACCCATGTCAAGAACTAAATTTTTATAAATCAAGCCAGATTTATGTCTGGAATATGTTAATTAAAGAATAAAGTTTTCTGTAATTAAGACCTCATGCATATAATCATTTAGAATTGTGTGAAGTACATTTTAGTAGCAATTGTACTTTTTTAAAATAGGATGGAGAATTCAAGTCATGTTGAGTCTTTATAATTCTCATTGTTTTAGAATCACAAAGAAAGGAAAATGAAAACTAATATATGCATTTGACAATAATGCACTCAAATTCTGTAGCGAACAAAAGGCAATGATATCTGGAAGAAAGACTTAATAAGAAATTCCTGTATGCCAGCAAACTCTAAAAACCTAGCAAAATAATATAGGGAAATGCTAATCATTGTAATAGCAAGATACATGGGTGGGAGAAGACAGATCTGTTCAAGAATAAAAAATAAGAACTACTAGGACAGGAAAAAAAAAGAAAGAAAAAGAAAAAGAAAGCAACTTTGGTGAAAAGTAAATTAAGAAGTAAATCATGAGAATGCCCAAGGACTCCTGGAGGCTGTATAATCAGCAGCGGGGAGGAGGTCATGTCTACCTGTTAGTTCTCCAAGAGCAGGTCACGTACACATACCTGGGCTTGCTTTAAATCGTCTGGAAACTGTGCCAACAGCAGTTAAACCACAGGAGCAAGAGCTAAATCACACAGCTATTTGCTCCATTTCTTGCACACAACTGCAGGTTGTACTGAATTTTATGCTGATGTTTTGGTTGTCTGGCAGTAGCTCAGCATGTGCACTGGAGACATTGTCAGTGGAGAAGGCAACACAGGCTCTGCCTCCAAACACTGACCTCAGCATGAACAAGTTTATCATCTACCCAATGGGATTATTGTTATTGGCACCTTTGTGTGGTACTGAGGCATACAAATGTGCTGCCTTTGAACATTAAAATGTGCTGTAAATGAGCATGATCTGGTGCCTGTTGAGGTTAGTGTAGACTCTTTGAAAATTTTCATTTGTGTTTGGATGTGATTCTGTGAGTTGTTATTGTAATACATATATCATGCTCTTCCCCCAAAGAAGTCCAATTCTCAGAAACTCCTTCTTAACATAAGTCTAACATTCAAACTTTTTCAAGTCTGAGATTGTCCAAATGGATTTTTTTCTTTGAAATATCCTGATGTGGAAAACTCAACACTACTTCTAATTTAATATATGCATTTTCAAAAGGGACATGAAATTCCAAATGTGAGCTCACAGTATGAAAACTAAAACCATATACAGTGAATAAAGCAAACATTAGTGCAAACCCCCAATCCTGCCTCTCTCTAGAACCCTTCTCCAAGCTGTAATAAGGTGTTATTTTATTAATTTTTCCAGGCTGCAGCTAAGACTGTAAATGCTCAAAAGACTGAACAGTTAGACTTCAAGTATCCTGATGTTGTACCAAAAAGTTACTGCAAAAAGTTCAATATAATTTTCACAACTTTAAAGTTCTGGGTTTTTTTTTTCCAGTTGGGGAAAGGGAACTGGGAGTGGAAGGGACAAGGGTGCTACTGTAGACTAGGGGCCTTATTTTGTATTTAGATAAGAGGTAGGGTGCAGCAGGTCTCTTCAAACAAGACTTATATAGAAATAAGAGCAATTCCCCGCCAACATCAGTTTACATGCACTCACATGCAGTTCTAACCCCACACATCCCCAGCCATTACACAGCTCCTTGGCTCCCTACAAACACAACGTGACCCAGGGCTGGAGCTCCAGTAGAGTCAAAAATACCCTAACAAGCTGATTTTCATATTTTTGCCCAAGGACAAAGCTTTTTTTTGGGTCTGAAATCTGATTCTCAAGCAGGGTGGGCCTTGCGGGTGCCTCAGGCTCCTTCCCCTGCCTGCTGAGGGAAGGGCTGTGGAGCAAAGGAGCAGAAGTAGAAGCTGAAGCTGCCGCTCAACATTAAGGCTTTGGCTGTCAGCAAGATGTGCTGGCATGGGAAAGCTGGGAATGGCTGCTGAGCATGAGGAAAGATGCCTGCAGTGGAAAGATACCTAACAGAATAGAAGAGAAAAGGAAAATTGATGTATTGGGCATGTGGTGTACTGATTTTTTCCTCTAGGAAAAGTGAATATTCTCACAGGGTGAATCCTTACTTTATTTTTCTCAGATTGCTACATAAGGATCTCAAACCTTACACCACCCCCCACCCTTACACAACAAGATTTTATGCAAAGCAAGTAGTGGAAAGATACGCACAATTTCACATCAAGAGAAATGCATGGCCTCAGGCAAGGCAGTCAAGCTCTTTGCCTGAGCATCTTTTCAATTAAATAGGCATATGGTCTTGCCTCAAGGGGTATTTTGAGAGACTTCTTCCTAAAGGATTTCAAACAGTGGTAGAAGGATGACAACAAAGATGTTCAAATATTAGGATTCAGTCTTAGATGAGTACAAACACAGATGCCTCAGGGCTCTGAAGCCTCTGTGTAGTACAGTGCAGGGTCTCTGAAGAGTAAACAAGGTGGGTTTACTGCTTTTTTTCTTCTAATAAGGCAAACACAGCAGATCCCTGTCAGACCTGAGTTTGCTTCAGTAGTAAAATCTCCAGTCAAGTAAATGCTGACAGATAAGTAAAAAATTGTGCCTGGAAACCTGTAAGATTATTTGGAAATTCAAATGCAAACCCTGTATTTGATTGCTGGGGTAGAATTCCTATAATCATGCTGCCCTAAAGAAGCAGAAGACAGGATTTCTTAATAGAAAAGAAAAAAAATAAGGTTGTTGTGTATGTTTGCACTGTTTATTTACAGTAAAGAAATCCATTAAAAGAACTACAAATTAATTGTCAATTACTATGTGAAGTTTGTGAACCATACTTTGATTTGCTGCAGCCACTGCAGATCCAGAGCAATTCTAATGAAGTCATTAAGCCTGTAAATCTAAAGTCTTTAACACAAAATACTTCTGACGTATTGTGTGAACTGGTTTAAGTTTAACTGATAGAGTGAAATGTAAACGCAGGAGCAGGATATAAATAAGTAGATCTGCAGCTACTAGCACCAGTAACAAATTCTAAACATTATCACTATAAAGCAAAATGAAGTGTTTAGAAATTTTAGAGCTGGAGTGGTCCAAGAATTACCATAACCATAACTTAAAACGAGGTTTAAAAGTTACAAGACTGCCTCCTCTTTATGATGATGATACACTAAGCCACAGTAGGAATTCTCTTGTTCTTTTTTGGACTTTCCCTGCAGTTCAAAAGGTGTGTAACCCCAAGAGGAGCTGTGTGGCCTTAACAACGTGGTCTGTACCTGCATTAGTACTACAACTTGTGGTAGTTGCATTGCTCAGGCAATCATATCTTCATATATCTAATAGACAAAACTTTAAAAGGCACTTAAAGAACTACTCTTACATGACTTGATCTGTTAAAGATTTTTACATCTTTACTGCTTATTCACTTGGTATTGCAGCTCTTATTGACCCTTCAGCTTTCAAATTCTGTCATACAGAAGCCCTTTCAACAGATGTAGGAGATGAAGGGAAGTTCCATATATCATGTACTTGTTATCTCTGTCTTATCACTGCCTTTGAGGTGGGAATTCATGTCTGCACCAGTTTCCATTTCAAACTGGTAACTGGCTCTTTTGTGTCATCAGTACTAGAAGAAACGGTAACACAGAACTGCTTGGCATCCACACAGTGCAGGTACTGCAGCCTCACAGCTCTCAGTCAACCCATAAAAAATTCTGTGGAGTCATTAAGTAAGAACGCTGGCAAGACGCAACAAGAACACGAAAAAGATGATCCAACAGGTGAGTAATCACTCAGTAATATCTTCTGGGATCTCTCTCAATGAAAGGAGCAGAACCACCGCTTGGATGACCCCACTGACCCTCAGGAGGATATGCTAACTGATAGCAGAAGAATGTTGCCAGAACCTGTTTGATACAAGGATACAACAGGAAATAATAATAAAACTTTGTCATCATGTAGAATTGTCAGATCAGAAATGTTTCAGGCTTTTGCTTTTGTCTGCAAAATTTGGATCCTAACCCTGTGTGAAAGTAGATGTGTTTATATGTAATGTCTCCAGGACGGGGAAGTGTTATTTCTGTTGTTTTATACACAGTGCATTCTCTCTTTGATCCAAGATCAAATTTAGACAATATTCATTAAGCAAAAGAGTTTGACTGAACACGAACCTGTACTTCAAACTAGCCACAAAATTACACAGTAAATTAATGCTCTGGAGGAAAAAAATAATTCTCAATTAAATTAAATTCCTCTTAATTCCAGAAAGACTGGGTTTTGACAAGTAAATATTGAAACATACTGTCCTTCGAACATTGTTGTTTGCAGTAACATTATTTCTATGACTAATTACAGGTGAATAATGCTTGGGACATAGATGGCATACTTTTGTTAACCTATAAAAAACAGGTGAAACAAATCTTTCTTTCTTCAAATCCAGCCCTTCAAACCCATGAAAAAAATGGCATTTCAGCGTATCTTAATCCCGAAATTAACTCCATGTGCCTGCTTTAAGATTAGTGCATGGATCACAGCAATCTGTAGGGTTAGTTATGGATGAAAATCAAATTACTGATTTCTCTAGGGGAATATATTTTTGCCCATGATATTTTTTCCAATAAATAATTGCTCAAGTCTCTCAGAAGAAGAAACATAAATGGAACAGTTAATTGTTTGTTGAAGATTGACTTGAAATATAGCATGTCATATTTTCCACTGATCACTGAGCAGGAAATAAAAATGTAATGGTCAAAAGCCTAATATTAAAAATTATGTCTATCAGATATTTCCTATTAACTCAGAATGAGGAGTATATTTTATTAAAAGTTAATGATGTACTTTTTTATCCCAAATGAACAATATTGTGTGGTTCTCCCTTTAAATGATTTTTGTTTCCAGTCGATTCTTGATTCTTCACTGTTTAAAGAAGAAACAAAATAACAAACCAAACACTGGTTATATAAGAATGACATTCTATGCCTTAAAGGTGCTATTTCGTTGCTCTGGTTCTTAGCTATTCATTTCTCTACACAACAATGAAGTGGTTTGGCCATAGTCAGAGGCATTTGTAAACAAAAGTTTACTTTCCTTGATCAGACACACAAAGACATAGCCTACAAATCTTCTGTCTGAAGCCTACAGCCATCTTTAAATGTAATTATCATCTGAAAGGTGAAATAGAAAGCATTTAAAAAAAAAACAAACAAACCACCATTTTGACCACAAATCAGTTGCAGGTTTTAAAACTGCAGATGCATTTTGATGCAAAATATCTGAAAATCAGTTCCAGTTTTATTGCCTGCTAATGGATTCCACATTTGTACTTGAGCAAGGTGATGACATCATCACCCTGGACATAAGTCCTGGGCTACACTTAGTTTGCTTTTTCACTTACACATATTAGTGCAAGACATACACCATGACACATTGAATTTTTTTTTTTTTTTCAGTGAAATTCAGTGAAATGACACATCCCAAAAACAGAAAGCAAGAAGTACTATATGCCGTGATTTGCATCAGTGGGATGTAATCTGCTTTCAGGAATGAATTAGATTTCTTGTGACAGCAATGTGGGCCCGAAAATGGAAGAAAAGATGAAGAAAATCTAAAGACATACTTTTGTGCATTTAATATGGAGCATGCTTGGAAGTCAGCTGTATTCAAATTAAATACAGAAAGAAGCTTAGCTGATATGTTTCTGTGTCACACTGGTTACAGCACTAATTCTCTCCATGGTTTAAAGATGTTCACAGGTAAATATCCTGCTTTGAATCCCTTTACAGTTGTCAGGCCGTTAATATTTAGGTACTGTGATGTTGAGTACTGAAGCACAGAAATCCACAGTATTTTGCAGCAATTTCTGGTGAGCAGTGGCTGATCTCGCTGTAGCCATAGACAGCTTTGGGAAGTGTGGGAGATGTCAAACTTTTCAAATTCTGTACAAAATGTCTCAAAGGAATGAGGAGCCCAATGTGGCAGCAACTGAACAATCTATTTCCTTGAAGGTCTTTAGAAATCCAAGGATTAACTGGGTCTTCATTTTTAAAGCAGAAAACAAAAAAACAATTCCTTTATTGCATTTCTAACTGCTTTACACATAGGTATCCATGGCCAATAATATCTCTAAGACTATCTCTATCTGAATGACTTACTGCCCTTTGCTGCGTGGTAGTTGAAACAAAAAGATCTGGTTTGCATTCAGAACTTGGGTGTTCCTTATACCACAAAGACTTCTTTTTTGCCATCTGCTTTATTAGTATCATCAAGAAAGTTATTATATTTGATTTCACTTTTGACATCCGTCTAGACAGATATTTATTTGAATCACCAACACATTTACTTTAAGAAAAAAAAAGAAAGGGGAAAAAAAAGCAGAGGCTTTAATATATTTTCTTTATTGAAGAGCCAACAACTTCAGCTTTCAAGAAATCTCTGGACAGGGTATCAAACAGCATTAAGTAAATCCTTTAAATTAAAAACTTGAAGAAATGAGAGAAGAGTGTTAGTCTATTTTATAACTAGATAAGTGAATACTCTATCTCTGGGAAATCTGCTGTTTGCTTGGTGAGATCATTCATATTATTATTAAGTATAGACAAGTATTACCCTCATCTGTTAAGACACTGCCATTGTTCCAATAACAAAATCAATGGTTACAGTCATCAGAATAACTGCTCAGAAATCCAGTTGTATGGCTGTGTAGAAAAAGTGCGGTAGTATTGCCAGATGTGAGAAAAATGTCAAAAGTCAAATCCTAAGGCTGTGTTGGCTGATACAGAAATTTCTTGTACACAATTTTCCCCAATTCAAAAGAACAGCAATAATAGCGAAGCATAAACAGGAGGTGAGCAATTGTATGAATATGGAAAGCTGTCCTCAGGCAAGGCAGCTCCACTCTCTCTCTCTAGCTGAGCTGAATTCCAAGTGAGAAGCTGGAGCTATGAAACAGGGTAACAAGAAAAAGCAAGTGAAGCGTCATGGCAGCAGGATGAACTAGACAGCAGACTAGCTGCCTCGGCATGTGGTCAATGCCATGTTATTTGGGTCATTTTAAACAAGGCTACCCTGCCCTGCTGGGGAGGTTGTACCGGATGATGTATCAGTCGTTTTCCATCCCTAGATGCTATGATCTTATAAATGTTGTGGCTCGAGACCATGTCTATTTTGAATTAACAAAACCACTTTGTATGTAATGGGCAAGGCAGGGATTAGAGAGCTGATTAATAAGACAAATACAAGACTATTTATATGGGGACTTTGCATACTTGGTGAGAGCACAGTGGAAACCACACTTCTCTAGTTAATGTCTCTGTAGGGATTCTATGAATCATAATTTGTTTTTATAAAAGTGACCATCTTCCTCCAACACCAAAGGAGGGCATGACCCAAAAGGAAAAGCCACCATAGACTGTAGTTTAGTCTGCTATGACTTCCCTGCTCTAACACAAAGCACATGTGTATTCCTTAAAATAGAAAAGTTAAAGTAGGCAAAACCAAAAGGATATACAAATTATGGTTGCCTGGGGGAAGCCCTGGTTTACAATACAGCAAGTTATACAGTCTGGTGTTGCTGTGTCAGTTGATGTTCAGCATAATTACCATTGCAGTTACTATGATAAAGTCTTAAAAAATAAGAGAAATTAAAATATTATGTAATTAAATAATTTGGAACACAAAAGAGGTCTGTAAAATGCAGAACCCTCTCATTTTGGTTACTATGTATCTCTTCTACAGTCTGTGTAACTCTTACTCCTTCAGCTATATTTTCCTAGGGTTTCAGAGCCAAATTATTGCATCACCAAAAAGGCCAGAAACAGGATGGCTTCATTTTCTGGTTGTGTGGAATGACTTGTTTCAATTTCTATTAATAGGGACAGCTAGGAACACCAAATATCCTGAAATTATAACTCTATTGATGAGAAATGTGAATATATTAAAAACATTCATTAAAAAAACCCCTATTTTATGTGTTAATTTCCCCAAACTGAATTTTTGGGGTTACATCAAGTTAGTCATAGCACCGTTTGTGAGAACTGAAATTCCAATAATCCAAGGAAATACTTCAGTTTTATCCTTCAGTCTACAAATGGTCCCACTTACTTCAACAGCACCATTCATGTTCTTAAGTTAAGCACAAGGTTAAGTGATTTGGCAGGTCAACATTCAAAATCCTGATTTTTTTAATAATAGAATAATAGGAAGCAAACAAACAAAAAGTTGTTCCCACACAGTAGCATTGTTGAAAAGAACAAACTATTCCTTAGTTTTAGACTTGTTTTTCCCATTTCAGGAATTCCCCCAAAACAGATGATAATTTCTGCAAAACTAATTCCAGAGAAGCATCAGCTTTTCTGCATCTGTACAGTAAAAAATAAATTCTGAGGTGGTGGAAAACTGAGGCTTTATAAGGTAACAAGAAAAATGAGGGCAGGCAAAGGGGTCTGTGGTGGAAGTGGGATTGAGAGATATCTCTCCAACACTAAGAGGGTCGGGAGATTCTTTGTGGCTATGAGTGAGTGACAGAAACTGACCTGCTGCTTAGGGTTAATGCACTACAGTGCATTAGGCCACACCTACCTTACAAAAAGTGTGGGCCTAAGGTGTGATTATAGCCCTGTGTGTTTTATCAGTCTCAAACTGTCAATACCTTGGGGCTTATGTTGCAGTTCACTAGTTTGGCATTTTCATGAAAAAAATTAAGGTTCTGTAATTGCATGTCATTGGGTGAGTTATGAAGGCTTGTGAGCCTTTCTGGGTTTGCAAAGCCTACAGAGATAGTGTTGAAGGATTCTGTAGGATGAAGACCGCTGCAGCTTTTTTGTGACACCTGCCCAGAGGTATCTCTGGAGTGAATTCTCCTGGAGTGGAGAGAGTTGGTTGGAACAGTCCGAAAAAGAGTCAGGGAACAAATGAAATATTAATGAGTCCTAAACTGGCTCTATTGAAAGAAACTGAGATGGATTTCAGGATATTTTAGAGGGATAGGAGTGAGAGCAGGGACCTTTCTCTTTGTTCTCCCTTTTAATCTGTGGGACAGAAGTCATCCCCTCCTCCCCATATCTGCAGACCCCGCTGCCTTCCCTGACTGCACTCTGTGCTCCCACTGCAGACCAAGCACTTTCTCTTTTTCCTTGACACTGACATCCTTCCTTTACATCTTTCTATGTATCTTAGGCTGACATGAAAGCTGAGTTGCTTTCACATTGAATGAGGATGGATCAGGTTCCTCTTTTTCACAAGGTCAGGGTCAGCCTGATATCAAGAAACTTCTGCTGTGGAAAATGTGTTCCTGCCTCCCCCGGCCTGTGTATGAAGACACAGATAGGCTCAAAGATTCCTTCCCATCCCAGCTGCAGGCGAAGGGGACTGTCTCTTGCCTCTTGGAAGACACATTTGTGGGCAACTGCCTATCTCTGTTTATGCTGTGCAGCTTTTAGCAGACAGACACTATTTTGTGAGAAGAAATTTTAATCAGCACCTATCAGTTATTTCACTTTGCTGGAAATAAATATTATTTAGGAGGCTAGGTTAGTCACTTCTGTCATCACACAGCTCTAGTTATTCTTCAGTTTCTGACCAAATCTTTGTAATCTGCATAGATTCTCTGTACCACTTACGAAGTTTCTTGAATATGCCTTATTCAAGTGACTTTTTTGTCCCTTTTCATTTCAGTGGAAACAAAACAACCTATTTGTAACTAAAATTGCTGCTTTCCTCTTTGAAAGGTTTCAGACTTCATTTGACTCCTTCCTTAGTTTGTTCCTACTGCCATAATCTACAATCACCATAGGCCATTTCTGGTCTCAAGGTCAAAGGATGATCGAGTTTGAGAAGATTCGCCTGTTATGAATTCAAAGAAAAGAGTGTCATGAATGATTTTGTATAGAGAAAAAGTAAATAGTATAACCTGGAGAATTTATACACTGTTTTGACCACATTAACACTTTGCCTGGGGAGAAACTGGGTAATAGTTTAAGGGTGCATCTAAAGAATCATAGAATCATCTAGGTTGGAAGGGACTTTCAAGATCATCTAGTCCAACCATCAACCTAACTCTTACAAAAAACCATCACTAATCCATGTTCCCCAGCACCACCTACCTGAACGCTTTCACTCTGATCAGGACTATGACTTTGGATTGAACCTTTAGATTCACATAACATGCCTTGGTTCTCATTGCAGAACAATGGGAGAAGATGCAAACTGAATTCCTTTCTGATGAAACTAAACTGGAAGATACATTCCAGGATTGCACCCAACATGCTCCTACTCTTACTGGACACCAGTCTAGGGAATCAGACTAGAACTAATCCAAAATTAAGCTCCTGGGACTCATATAGCATAGACATCAGGTCTTGTTAATAGTATACAACACGATAAAAAAGACTAAGTTGTCTCCTGACTTGATAAATTCACATCAAGTTAATTGAATCATTTCAGATACAACTATGTTTCATAGAAATAATGATCAAATGATTAAAACAAGAGCGCACATTTTCCTATGTTAATCCAATAGACCAGTGATCTGATGTTCAGATATGATAAAACCAACTTTAAACTATGTCACAATTTGATTTAAACCTGTGAAGGCAAAGTGTTTGGGTTTTATTGGGCTTTTTTTTTAGTTTTTTAATTAGGCAGAGAGTAAATTCGAACCATTCTTGCATGCCCACCTTAAACAAGAAGTTTATCTGACAGATCTATTTGGGCCTTTCCTCTGAGTTTCATAGAAGAAATACTTAGTTGTTTGGTTTTTTGGTTTTTTTTTTTTTGAGAAAGAGAAAAAGAATTTCACATTTTATTCAACTTGAAACTTCATTTTCACTTTTAAAGTCCTGAAATACAATTATTCACATAGCACTACTCACAGGACCTCAGCAGATCTGGCATTTAGTTCCCATGTTCAGATCATCAGACTAAAACACTCAGCAGAATGGAAATCTGTCTGAGAAAGATTACTATTACTTGTCACTTTTATGGAAATGTGCCATTTTCTTTTAAAAAGGGGGTGTGCTTGATCAAGAACGCCTGCCAACTAAAACTCTATATTTATAAATACATAAATCTTGATCAGCCATAGCTGGGAGCTATTTCTCTGAGGGCTGAACACCCAACAAATGACCAATTGACTCCACTGTTTGAATAGCTGTAAGATGGGAGGAATTATTTTATACTGAAGGTCATATTTTATTTATTTCGGTTCAAGGACCAGTAATTTTCCACAGCTAATATCCTGTTTTTAAAATATCTTTAAATGATGTCCCTAAAAATAAAATTGTGTACTCACACATTTCTTTCAGTGGCACCTAACTTTTGGAAAGATTTAATTCCAAGTTTATGTCATTAAACTAGTTCTTTCCACATATATTCTCAGGAATTTGTCTTAGGATAATGATTTCTTTGAATATTTTTCTCCAGATTTTAATGCTCTCAGTATTTTATGATTATTCTCTTATAATTTGTGTAGAAGACCAGCAACTTTGACCCCCAAAACACATGATCTAGGAAATATATTAACCAACAATGTTTTTTGCACTTAGCAATTTTAGACTTTCACTAGGCATTCACCAGTATTGCCTTGCTGAATCATTCTGTGGCAAAAATAACACTAATGAAGAGTGTTGTCCTGTTTGTAATAAACAGGAAACACAAATAGAATTCACCAGAAATTGATCTACATTCCTTTAGAAGAAGGAGGAAAAC
>JAOXNG010000001.1:9796642-9806725 GCA_028566535.1 Scolopax minor | reverse complement strand
CTTAAGAAAACTCTCTGTAACTTTAGAATGAAAATACAGAATTGACAACTTTCTTTTATTGAATGGAGAAAAAAAAACCAGAAAATGAAAACTTATAAAAGAAAAGACAACAAAACTTTAAGAGTTTCCTGGACAGCCATCAGGATGGTAATGATTCCCTCATATTGCTATTTCCTTTTTATCTACAAGACAATTCAGTTCAAAGCTGATCTTCAACATTTGACGTTGAAAATTAAAATCTAAAATTATTGCATGGGAAATTATAAACCAGATGAGTAGATTCATTAACTTCCTTAATATTGCATGCATTAACATTAATCACATGAGTCTTTACTCATGTAATTACTTGTGTCTAGGCTATACACAAGTATTCTAGTTGCAAACTCCACAGGATATAAATTCTGCCTGTCATTAGGTAGATACGTAAGAAATTAGTGATCAATATAAATTAATTATTAAAGTAAAAAAAAAGCTGATGTTCTAAAATATCTATTCTACTTAATTTAGACATTGATAGCTATTGGAAGTATTTAAACACTGAGGAGACAGAATACAGACTCATAACCCATAATTTGATGTCAATGATGACATCAAATTTTATAGACACGCACATAAAATTTCCTACTTGTAACTTTAAAAAAAAATAAAAATTGTTTTTACAATCTTTCCTCTGCAGATGTGAAACTTGCATTTTTCCTGAATACGTAGATAGACCATAATGCTCACAAATTCTAATGAAAAATAAGAAAAATAAGGAAAATAATTAAAAATAATGTATCTGACATTTTCTGACATATTTCCTAAGATATGTCATCCACTCTTTGTACACTAAACTGCAAAATGGGAAAGAGATTTTTTATATTAAGTATAATCAACCAGTTGGAGACTAACTTCTCCGGATTACCTTTTGTTGGGCTCTTTTCTAAAGACAGTCACACGCCTGCCAGACCCAGTGGCTGAATTGGTAGAGCTCTTGGGAGCTCCTGTTCTGTGGAGATACTGTGATATCACATTGCCCTGTGGAGCTTCAGCTAGCAAGAGCTCTGCTTGGCAAGGCTTCTGTCTCCTTTTCACACAGTCTGTAATGCGCAGACTGGTGTGTGACAAACATGGTTCAATAATAGTGCTGTACCTTCTCTTTTTTTATATTATGTCCAAGTAGATACCCTTGTCTCTTGGAATGAAACATGATGTTAATGAAAAGTCAAAGTATATGAAATATGAAATAGGCTCAAAAATAGATTTTTCTTTATTATGGACCAGCTCTGTTTACAGTAAAAAATATACAACTTTCTTTTATTTCTGATCAATTCCATGCTTAGAAAGTTGAGAATTCAAGTTTCCAAGCATGCAGAAAATTTCCACATAGTCACTGAAGATTTCTCAGCTTTCATGTTGAGGACCCTTGAAAGTAGAATGCTTAGTTTCATTGCTGTCTTTCTGTCTTTTAGCTCAGATGGACACCAGATTTCTGGTCTACGTGTGTTAACTCTTGACATTATGTGAAATTATAGTCCAAATATTTTATTAGGCTCTTGGAATAAAATTTTTAAAATGTCTTCAGAGTTATATGGAATATTTTCTCTTTGCTTTTATATAAGTGGCATTGTGCTATTTATTCAAATATAACATTTTCCGTTTCTCAATTCTGCTTCATCAGCGTCATTTAATATTACTCCAAATGTTTGCTTTTTATCCTACATAAAACTTTAATAGCAATGCCCTGTTGCCTTTCTTCTTTCTGCTTGGGCTGGCAATTTAATCTACAATATAAAAGAAGGGTGATTTAATGAAGTTCTTGCCAATAGAAAGGGAGTTTCCTCTGAAATGTAGATTCTTCCCCTCCCACTTTCTCAACCAGCCCTCCCAGGAACTTTACAGAGTTGATAAACAGGCAAGGGAGAGCAGCAGGAGGAAAAACGTATATTTACAGCTGGTAACTACTGGGCATTTAGAGGCAGTGGAGTCTTTATTTGTCAAGATCTTTCTCCCCACCTTAGCACTTCTAGATATTGAAGTGCTATGGATGAATATGGATAGATATTATAGGTGGTTGCTCAGAAAAAGAAAAAATGTTTGTGCAGAGTTAGCACAGTGAACAGTATCGTGAGTGAAACTGGTAACTCATAGGACCTTTCTACTCCATAATGACACTTGTTAGAATTCTGGAAAACAAAAATTATTTTTTAAAAATTGCTCATAGTGAAATAAAATATGTTCAGAGTATAGCTGGACTACTTGGGTCTTCAGAACAGCCCAATTATTTGTTTTGGGTACAGAAGTAAAAACTGATCTTTTAAGGAAAGAGAGAGTCCACCAAGAGTAGAGAGTCCAACAAGTTATAGCAAGTTTCTGATAAAATGATTGAGTAACATCCTCAATTTACAAAGGAATAAATAGATTCTAGCGAATGCAAGTGCATGGTTACGCAAGATAATGAACATTTTTATTTTCTGTCAATTTTCCTAAAATACAACTATTACAATGAATCACACTTGTCAATTCTAGAATTATTTCCTCTACAGTGGTGGGAGAAAGATGCAAGACTAATGGGAAACATGGAGTAACTTTTCACAGGATAATATTCCTGGCTCCTTGTTTGTTGAGAATTACCAATCAGAATAAAAATACACTTCAAATGTACCTTCCCATATCAAGGAGAAAAATCAATCAGAAACTTATAGTCCTGTCTATGTGACTTATATCTGAAAGATTAAAATTGCTTTTGCTTTATAGTGCATAGCTCAAATGCACTGGTATTTCCTTATTCTGTCAACATCAGGAAATAGATACATCAGAGAACAGAAGAAAAAAAGACAAATTAATTGCTGACAAGAAGGAATTTTACATTTATTTTTATTATATTAATTATTTTACGTGACTACCAGTTCACATTCTTAGGCAGTCTTGGTCTGTTGATCAGTCTTTAAAAAGATTGTACAATCTTTGGGTGAAGATAGAAAGAAATGTTTAAACTTTCCAAAAAAACCCGTCCAAAAATATATTGCCTGCTAAAACTGGTGAAGTAAGTATCAAGTTGTGTCACCTCATGCTGACCTAAATAAATCCTTATTTCAAATGTACTTCTATTTATTTCTCTGAGACTATTCCTGGACACAGGTGATACTCAGTTTAATTAAAGTCATTCATCTGTTTTTAAGAAAATCTAAATAAAGAGAGCCTGAAATGTTTTCAATGATTGCACACATCTTACACAGATCCTGAAAAGAGTCCTATTGGCTGCATGATTCCTTCAATTCTTCAACCTATACTATGAAAGTTGAATCAAGTGCTAATACGAAGGAAGAGACTTACAATATTTGCTCTTCCAATATCAAATATTACTTCCAATATTTGATATCCAGTACACCGATACCAACATGCAAAGTTAAGGTATCAGTAAGGGTTGTGTATTTCTTTAATTTCATCACAATTTTCATCACAATAAGCAATGATAAAAAAAAAAAAAAAGACAGATTCACATAAATTATCACTATTTATTGATAGGATTTCCAGGGCTATTGTTAAGACTTTGCAAAATGAGAAAAAATATCAAAGATATTTTTGTGGTGAAAGGCAAAATGAAAATCTATGACAACAAATTTGACAGAAAAAAATTAAATAAAAATAAGGTTGCTATTCTTTCTTAACACAATCATGTTATGGCTTAGGAGGACATGTTGGATTTCCCACTTCTAAATCCTCAAAATAAAGCTAAGTGCATTTTGTAAGCTGTGTTTTAGTCCCATAGAGTTATCAGTTTATAAACAGGAAAACCTAAATTATTTTTAAAATTGAGTTACATTTGAAATAATATATATACTGTATTATGCAGGTCAGATTATATCAGTTTATGACATTTAAGTTATTTATGAAAGACACTGTTATCAAAAACCCATAACAGGGTCTGATATAGCATATGTTTGTTGTCTTCTAGAAACATGTCAATACTTACCAGGCTGGAGGCAAAGCTATATGCATGGAGGTTGATCTCAGGCTTTTCATTCTCCGTGTATTTTCCAAGTTGTTAAATCCTTTTTTGATTCCCATGAGGTAGAAATCAATATTTAAACCTACTTCTTTTTTACTTTTTTCCCTTAATCACCACATAGGATTTCAGCTAAGGCTCTGCTGTTGTCTAAAAGTGGCCATTATCCAGTCCAACATTCCTGATGTTTGCAATGACAGTTAACTTTGGCTTATATGAAATATTCTTTCATTGCTATAGCTACTTTCCGTGATCCTTGGGTGCACTTGGCAAGCATCATGCATTATAACCATCAGATCCCCTAGAAACAGTTGTGGAGGCACTGAGGACAGGCTGGCACTTCCTTACATGAGGCTGGAAAATGCTGTTTGTTTCCTAATGGATAGAATACCCCCAAACAGAGTACAGTTATAATGGTTCTTTTATTTACACTGATTTATGTAAAATCTGATTTATGTAACAGTCAGCCATCCTTCTGAGGGGCTTAACTTCCAAAGGGATTGTAGAATACAAAGCCATTCTTAGGCTTTAAGGTTGCTACCAGCAACATGTAATAATAGACTGTAAGTCAGATGGAAAATAGAAAAGAATGATTACATACTCAAGGCACATCTCCATTCCAGACAAAATATAATTAAAAAAAAACCCAACTATTTTATTTTGAATGTGGATCTTAAAGGTTTTACTGATATTAATCTTAATCACTTTAAAGCTATGAATCACATTATAATTATAAAGTCATAACACAATATTCACAATAAATTTAGTCAGGACCTAAAAACATAAAACTGTACAATGATGTATATCCCAACAGACAGCATTCAAAATGTACATTGTTTTATTTTTAGGATTATGCATACTGAATATCAATCACAAAGTTACCAGTGTTGTGGCAACTGAAAGCCAGATTTTTTCTCCTTGCAAGTGCATTGGTATTTCAGATTTTTCTTATTTCCTTCCTCAAGCAGCCGCAGTACTCTTTATTTGTTTCTCTAAAAGCTCCCTCAAAATATAGAAATAAAAATCTTTTAACTCTTGCAATTTACTCTAAGTCCTATCAAACTAGTGTATAACCAGAGCTCCCCAGTGTCCCTGTTCAGACTGAAAGTAATCAGTCAGATTACTTTTGACGTGAAAAAAGGTTTGAGTAGGAAAGCATGACAGCAATACTCTGTGGATGCCATGTAGCTGCCACCTTCTTTTATTTAGATGACTTGATTTTGTCCCACTTAAGTTCACTACTAATAGCATTAAATTAAATCTTCATATGCAACCATTAGCTCTGAAACAAGGGCCAAATAAGTTAGTAATGTATTAACATACGAGTGTGATAATCATAGTCAAGGTTATTTGTGCTATTAGACTACTGAAAACATTTTACTCAGTATTTAAGAAAGTAAATGTTTCACCTAATGTACCAGCATAGCATTAAGCCAGTAATTTACAGCTGGAGTTAACTCAAATTGTTCTTGACTGATAAAATTAACTATCAAGAAGCTGAAGTTCTTGGCATGTGAAGATATTAGCTGTGTCCCAGTATAGTTTTTAAATTAAAAGAAAGAAATGAAAGTAGAGAGCCAAGATCCATAATTATTATATAATAAGGTCTGTTCATTTGTTCTTTGCAAATCTATTGCAAAAAAAATTAAGTTCTGGAACTGGAAAGGAAATGCCAGATTGTAGCAGACAAAAAAAGTTTCCTTTGTCCTTACTTAATCTGGACTCTTCTTGGTTTTGGAGCACTGATTCCTGCTTGTCAGTGTTAATCCCCAATTGTTCCTACCTTAAAAGCTATCTGATTGAACTTCTTCTTCAATCACCTTCTAACAATTTGATTGATTCAATACATTCATCCGAAGAAAATGAAAGAAGACATGATTTGAGGAGAAATAACAAGTGTATTTTTCTCTTGTAAGTATTTCAGAAAGACGCAGCAAGTAATTGCAGATATTAAATGCAAGGCCTTTTGGGCAAAATACATTGCACCAACTTTTCCACACTGTAATGAGCAGACTTGCAAAACGTTTCCCACCTGAAACGTACAGCTATCATTTCCATTTGACAGCTTTAGATATGATCACATTTCTGCAGGGAATTTGGAACAGGTGAGGAGGTTGAGGAAAATTGTTGCACTGAGACTGAAGGCAGCACTTTGACAGAGGTAGTCTGAGCACTCTGTTTCCCTGAATCTAATGGAGGGAAACGGTATATTGTATTTTGATAGCATGTAATATATGTTCCACATTACTGTGAGATCATAGAATCATAGAATCGTTATGGTTGGTCAATAAAAGAGGGAAAGAAAATATGATAACTTTCCTCCAATAACTCTGTGTGTTCTCAGTAAGCTAATATTACTTAAAAAAGTTATCCTGGAGTATTTTTGGTAAGAGGACAATTGAAAGTAGACTACTAGAAACTGGTTGGTAGACATCCTCATTTTTTTTCCATTCCATAGAGGATAAGAGGGTATTATGGACTGAACAGTGAAGGCTGATTTTCATTTAAGCTGGCGAAGTCCATACACTGAGATATAGAAGTCTTTAAATTTTATGTGGCAGCTGTAGTGGAAACCCAAATAATTAGTGTTACAGTGGTCTTCATAACTGTCAGAACTGAGTGTTTCAATTTTTTATAGGAAGAGTTCAATACGAATTACAAAAAAACATGTTCATTTTTAGGATAAAACAAAGGCCAGACATGGTTTTAAGTTTTTCAAGTATTGATAAACAAGGTCACCACTAGGAAAATATGTCTAAGTTTAACTGTTGTGGGAATGTTTAAAATGCAGTGTGTTATTACTCTAAATGAGGTGGAAGGGGAAGGAGTGAAAAGCAGGAGGCAAGGAGTAAGTGGGACAGAATAAAGTAATTTCTCTTTTAGAGTTATGGCATCTTTTTATCTACTCATGTAGGTGATTGCAACTGTGCTGCAAAAGCTCAATTAGACATGAACTGTGATCCTTTGGGGTACTGTACTGATGTTAAACTGAAATGAAGTTCTCTCCCACATAAATCTATTTCACTTTAGAATTTAATATGGATGAAGCAGCTTTTATAAACCTTCCAACTGAAGAAACATAATAAGATTCTGACAACTTTACCAAGAAGTGTCACTTTGCAAATATGTAAATTTAAAAATTGATTTTCTTTCTCTGATCTTCTAGATCCATGATATAGCTAAGAATCCTAGGTGTTTGGGATCATATCTGTAATGGCATACAAAATGAACGATATAGGCTCTTTTCTCAATATCAGTAGCAATTGGAATTACCAGCCAAGATGTATTCCTTCTTATGTTATGTGCCATGCAGATACTGAAATACTGTTCCTGTAATTACTGACATTTGCAAAAGAACTGAAAGAATGAAAATGTCATAAATTTTGAATTTACATCTACTTATTTATTTATGTCTTGAACTCACTTGCAGAAAGATAAGCATAAGGCAGGAATGGATTTAGCAGGGGTAGAGGTAGCATTGCTGCAAACAGAAATTAGAGATTTGTCTCAATTATATCTGTTGAACACTGATGAGTTCAATAAGAACAACTTAAAAATCACAGACAATCAGCACTCAAAATGAATCAGTATTTCTTTTTTTTTAAGTCCTAAAATATTTTTATTTGCTTTGGTATTTAGCAATAGTAAATATTGCTCCAATATACTTCTATTTTTGAACAGTTTCAAAGTATCATACTATGACTTTTCAGCACAACCTATTACTCTTCCTGAAGAGACTTTTTTGAGGGATTTTAAAATTTATTCTGTAGATCTCATACCTAAAAAATCTCAGATTAGCTTTCAAGTTAGGCAAAACAAAAATAAAATATTTAAAGATACATTTAAAGATATCACATGGATCTGATTCTGCTCATTGCTCCCTTCCCTGAGTTAGCTTATTGAATCCAATAGTACTAATTTCAAAGCTGGGGAAAGAAATGCACTATTGAGCATATGCATTATGTATGACTGGTGTTGTGCCTTTCACATACAAAACATATGTACAGAGTGATGATGTGATTTTCACTTTCCTTTTTCATGTTTCAACCTTTCTTATACCTTATGGCATTTGAGAAACTTTGGTGAAATAAATACATATAAAGGTATAGGGTACATCGACGCCTTTGTTCTCTAAAACATAATTCTGTTTGTAGGCTACAAGCATCAAAAATATTCTCTTGGGGTGGTGAGTGTTAAAACAAAAGCTATGTTAATGGCTGAAAACATACCAGTACTTAAATTCTTTTTCCTTTGCTATAAAACTGATCAAGGAGTGAGGCCTGTGTGTTTTGCCATATCTACATATAGACACAACTACTGTGTTGTTAACATTGATAAAAATCTAAGCATTTGTTACCCTGCAAAGCTCTATTTGTTGAAGACCCAGTAAAGTTCAAAGAATTTTCTTTTTCAGTCAAACAGGGCTGGCTACACTGGGCTAAGTGTTTATTACCACCTCCTTTCACTCGTGCCAATTAGCACCTACCAGTGAACACAAAGACAGATGGTCATTGCCAATGAGGGCTTTCTGTCAAGAATTTCCCTTTCCTAAGTACAGTTTGGGGGGGCTGGGGTGTAGGGAAGAGAAGTTGTATAAAACCTGCTTTGTGTTTTTACAGAAATGGACCCAGCAAGAAATTTTATGATGTTATCACAGCTAGTTCTAATATAAGAATTCTATTTAAACAGAATAAGTGTTCCATTCTTCAACTTATTTTCAAAACTTTGCATAATATGAACCTAAATGGCTTTAGATCAGGTACTTTGGAAAAAAAGGAGATTTACAGTATTGTTTCTAACTGCTTTCAGAGTATAAGCAGTTCACAAAAGAATCATATTTTTTAGATGAAATGAATCTATTAAAAAAACTTCATAAATCATTGCAGCACAGGTAAAACTGTGAGCCACTCATATCAGGGAATTTATCTGCAGTAATTAGATGCTATTAACAATAATGAGGTATATTATCCTAAATAGAAGTATATTATCCTAATATACACAAAGTATATTTTCCTAAATAGAAGTACAATATCATATCATTACAGAAATTCTGAGATATTATACTTTGAGTAAGATGTTACTGTAATAAAGCTATATTTGAGTGACACAGAGCCATAATTCTTGGATCTTGCCTGTATTTCACTTAATGAATTGCTCTTATATCTGTATTTCTTACACTGGTATGAAGATTCCTTATTAATCTTCTACCTTCTGCATCATCTTGATGTATGTTCACAAGGCTGTCTTATTCTTTCCCCAGCCATAGATGAATTTCAATAATGGATACAGTGATCTAGCATGTAGACTGTAAAATTTGAGTGCTCTTGGGTCTTTGAATAAGAGCTGCTATATAAAAGACTGTCATTTAAATAAAACACCTCTTACCATGTTCTCCAGCTCAGCATTTTTTCTTCCAAATAACATGTCTTTCTACTTTTGCCTTATCTGTAGGCACAGATAGTTTGTCAAAAACCAGCGGTATGGATTAGAAATTAAATCCTTGTCAAGTGGTGCAGGTTAATGGGGCACAAAATAAAGATCATGTGGATGGATGGATGGAATAAATGTATAGCATGTGTATCATTTTAATGTATCCCTTTTCTATTACAGTTTAGAAACCTCTAATAATAAATGAGTAAACGTTGCAAAGAAGCTGAGCTCATCAAGATGGAGAAGGAATGTTCATTACTGTTTGTATTTGATAAGACATCTATGAGAAATGCAAATATTTGGAGAAACTTAAATTATGCACTGATTATTAAGAGGGTATAGGCTTGTTCTGTTTGCAGTTGAGTGGATGTTTTATTTCATGGTGCCATGAAGTAACTCTACAGAGGTAAAACAGTAGAACATAATTTTTAGTGTATAATGTCTTTATAAATGAGGCACATTTAGAAACAAGATATAAAGGGTACCTCAAAGACATGTACCCCTTTTTTAAAGAGAAACCCTCATTGAGAAATGTTCTAAACACTGAAATTACTGTGAGATTAGAATATAAACTTCCAAAAAGGAAAATATTATTCTGTAGATATTTCACTCTCAGGGTGGTATGGGAGTGTAAAAGTTAATACGATGACTGCGGTAATGTTGTT
>JAOXNG010000001.1:9776892-9791808 GCA_028566535.1 Scolopax minor | reverse complement strand
ATTTAAAGGGTCACATGCTGGGGTCTAATGGGGGGTGGGGGGTGTTGCATTCCCAATACCTGTTCTTCAAGCTGTAAAGCTAAGATGCTGCCATATTCATTAAGTCTTTCTTGCAACTGCTCCAGCAAATTGAGTTTGCACCACACAGACATAGAAATGTTGCAGTAAAACAAGGCTTTGTTGAAAAAAATTGAAGGTGTTTTTTGAATAAAAGGTGCCTGAGACCTCTTCTGCACAGGAAAGTTTTTTCGTGTAAACTAATATAGAAATTTCTGGCACATTACCTACTTCTAGAGCTGGATTTTTCACATTGGAATTAATGTGGGATAACTAGTGTACTGTAAAATCACATCCTACCTTACTGAGCACTAGCTTCCATTTTTAGACAAGACTGGAAAGTTTGAAATTTACTTGTAAAATGGGTTTTAAAAATGTAGTTCCATCTGACATTCTTCTGAAACGTAAGTATAACCTGCTATACAATTAACAGTGACTTGTTCTTGGCAATTCCTTTTAAAACAAATGAATTACTAAAAAGACATTGGGTAATGGTATCTTGTCTGCAGAGATTTCTATTTTTATATTTTGCTAAGCATAGTTTGAGTCTTGGCTTTGTAATTAAAAAGAAGGTGACATTTTGAGTTCAGTTTTCATGGAATCAGCAGGCGTCACAGGCAGCTGGTAAAACAAGGGAAAACTTCTTTTATCTTTTCTTTCTAACTCTATATGACTTTGATACCATATAAGCCAGAATTCTGGACCCCAGCACAACCCCAAGTTCAACAGAGTTCTGAACATCCATAAAAAACTCTCTGCTAAAACATTGTCCATTTTCTGCCTCCATTATTGCCCACAAGTAACCTTGGGCCACATTGAACAGTGTATGTAACTAACCATCTGTGGTGCACCTACACTCTATGGTGTGCCACCAGGCTGTGCTAATTAGCTGATGCATTGTAACGAGTGTTGGTTTCTTCCCTTTTATTTGAAAAGAAATCCAGAAATTCAAAGGTACAGAGCCAGACGACCGGGGGAACTCAGGAAGAGACCTGGGAGAGAGTGGAGTCCTTCTACCTTTTAATGTGGGCTCAGGAACTGATAGTGGCAGTAGTATCAGCTGTCACTGTGAGGATGGACATCTCAAAGTCTGCGCAATGTATTTTGTTATACTTTCTCTATTACTGTGACAGTACTTATAATTCACAACCCAACTAGTACTTATGATTCATAGTCCACCTGACTAACTAGGAAAAACTACAAAGTCTGGAACAGTGGTGGTTTCTGCAGAGAATCAGTGTAATTATGTTGGGATAAGTTACAAAAACTTCTTTTTTAAAAGAAGAGTTATTTTTTGAAGTCATGCTTTCAGTTGAGTTTTGCTTTGAAACTGGAAAGCTCCTGTATACCCTCCAAAATATTATTAGATTTGTTTATCATGGATCAGATCTCATTTGGCTGTCCAGGTGTTGGTAAGGAAGTTATTTTGTGCTAAATTTGTTGAATGATGAATCATAGAATCATAGAATGGTTTGGGTTGGAAGGAACTTTAGAGATCATCTAGTTCCAACTCCCTTACTATGGGCAGAGACATTTCCTGATAGAGCAGGTTGCTCAAAGTCCCATCCAGCCTGGCCTTGAACACCTCCAGGGATGGAGCATCCACAGCTTCTCTGGGTAGCCTGTTCCAGTATCTCACTACCCTCACCCTAGCATTTCTTTCTAGTATCTAATCTAAATCTCCCCTCTTTCAATTTAATTCAATTTCAATTTAAAACCATTGCCCTTTGTCCTGTCACTACACTTCCTGACAAAGAGTCCATCTCCATCTCTTCTATAGCCTCTCTTCAGATATTCAAAGG
The DNA here is from genome assembly GCA_028566535.1 of Scolopax minor. Classification (NCBI taxonomy): domain Eukaryota; kingdom Metazoa; phylum Chordata; class Aves; order Charadriiformes; family Scolopacidae; genus Scolopax; species Scolopax minor. The sequence continues at coordinate 9,789,949 of JAOXNG010000001.1, read as the reverse complement.
CTGTTATAAGGTCTCCCTGGAGCCTTCTCTTCTCCAGGCTGATATAAGTTCTTCCTGGAGCCTATAAGATACTTTATGTATCTTTTAAGTCTATGCATTGATTTTAGCCAAGTCTTGGGGAATGAGCATAAAAGTGGTCAGAGAGCTAGAACCCCTCTCCTATGAAGAAAAGCTGAGAGAGCTGGAGTTGTTTAGCCTGAAGAAGAGAAGGCTCTGGGAAGACCTTATAGCACCCTTTCAGTCCTTAAAGGGGGCATATAAGAATGACAGAGAGGCCTTTACCAAGTCCGGTAGTGACAGGACCAGGGGCAATGGTTTTAACTGAAAGACAGTTGATTTAGATTGGACAGAATGAACAAACTTTTTACAATGAAGGTGGTGAGACATTGGAACAGGTTGTCCAAAGATATTGTTGCTGTCCCATCATTGGAACTGTTCAAGGTCAGGTTGGATGGGGCTTTGAACAACTCTATATAGTGAAATATGTCTCTGCTCATTGCAAAGGGGGTTGGACTAGATGATCTATAAAGGTCCCTTCTAACCCAACCAACCCAATTCCATGTTTTTATGAGGTGGGACTTTCCAAATTGTGCCTGGCGAAATCCAGGTATGCAACTGTTTTTACTGCTACTTCCTAGTAGCATCTCATCTGTAACCTAAAATATCTAGGTCAAATCTCGACACAGAAAAAATTACAAAGGATTTACACTGGATTTCTTTGTCCTAAAAAATCTCTAGGAAAAAAAAAAGAAAGAAAGAAAAAGCAATTTTTTTTAATTGAAAAAAAGGAAATCTCCTTTAGAAATTCATAAAGGTTTAAATATATTTCAAGCATTTTCCAACTCAATAGCCATACAATGTGATCATTAATGAGTCACATATATCTCACATAAATCTCTAAAAATGATTCATTCACAGGTTGAAAAAACAAAAATAGGAAGGAAATAAAAATATTTGAATTAAAATAATACCCAAGGATGGTGAATTGCTTAATTGCTTTATAAATACTGTTTTATTACCTTTTCCATAGCGAATGACAGAAATATAAAATACAGGTTTTGTAAAATAAGACAATATCTTTACAAAAAGCTAGAGAAAGCAAAGTATTTAAACTTACTCAGATTGATTCCCATATATACAACAGGAAATTAAAAGGCTACCAAGTTAAACAAAGATGAAGTTAAAATCAAATTGGGGGTAAAAGATATCCAAGACATATGGCAAATAGGACCTTTGGATTAAATCACCTGTGTTTAGATAAAATGAACAGTCCATTGACTTTATAGACTTTAATTTCATCCCCTGTTCAGACCAATTGGGAAATACATCCGCTTACATGTACTTCACCACAAATACAAAGGGTTAATTACAAATTAAGTTTATTGCAAGTAACCAGAATTTGATTCTGCATTTATTTTTCATTGTTACTAATTACACTGTACTTTGTTTTAACAGATGAATAAATGACTTTTTTTCTTTCTTTTTGTCTTTGCAAATCATTATTCAGCTGACAGTGATCAAAGACTGAAAATTGGCCTGTTCCTAAAATACAGCATGAGTCATTGGCCCATGCGGATGTAAGCAAAGGCATCTTAACCTCTCTGTTTTCATACAGAGATATATTGTTTTGCTGACACTAAAGATATGAATTGCAATCAAGACATATAATCTCTTATAGTGCAATAGGAACCATGTTTGTTCCTAAAAAAAAAAATCAAATACTTTCTGTCGGATTTGTCACTCTACGGGAAGTTTGGACATTTGTAAATTCGAACTGAATATAGAATATGCTCCATGAATACTGAACTTACCCAATTATGTGTACTTTCCTGCCAATGCAGTGTCAAACTCAGAGGCCCATTACTTTCTTATTAACATAAACCTTGTTCAAATAGTGTTACAGCATACACAGTGTAATTAATGCTGTTCATCAAAGGCAGCAAAAAACAGAGTAAGTCTAGAAAGTTATGATAAACGAACCATTATCATACCTTATTCTGTACAACATATTCCAGATCCAGCTGGTTGTAGTCCAGATCTGGGTATGGGATTTCTACCAAGTCATGGCTCTGAGTTCAGTTCAAATTGCTGATGCTGAACGTGAGCTGCATGCTGTGTCGCCCTCTGGCTGTGGTTTGGAATGAGATGACTAGTTTTGTGGGATGGGAAACTTGTAGGACAACTGTTCATACTCAAAGCAGAATTAATAGTATTTTCAAGTTTCTTTTCTTCACTGTATAAGATAGAGAAACTTACTAATTTTAATACTTTCTCAACATTTAATTGGACTTGCTTTGTTCCCATTAAAACCAGCGAAAACAAAGACATGTTACTATAAGAATTAAAATATCAAACCCCACTTCTCTAAAAACAGATCGAATATGCAAACCTTTGGTGATTTCTGAATTTCTAGTTTAAAAAAATATTTTTTTAAAATTAAATTTTGATTATATTTTTTTATTTTTACCTAAACCCATATTGATCTTTTCCAGGACCAACACGTTCAGAAAGACATCCAGCTCCATGAGTGAATGAAAATGAATTACAGTTAAGCAATTTAGAATTTTTTTATGTGACTAGAAAATATATACTACAAATGTTTTCATTTTGATACAGTCATTTGGTGAAACAGTAATATTAGCATTATTTTTCCCCAAAAGTAGTTTTGGTTTGAAATTTAGATTAGAAATACTATCTACTTTCTCAGATATTGACATTTTTAGACACTGCTGTGTGCTATACTTTATATTAAAGACTGTATTCTAGAAATATCCAGCTGACACATAGACAAAGAAACTAAGGGTCATTTGAAAAAGGAACACTTTGCAGTAGGACTTCTTATAAATCTCTTGTGAAATGAGATTTATATTGTCTTGCCTGATACTAACAAGATATAATGAGTAGAATTTTTGAAAGAGCTATTGTAGTCTACCTGCCAAGTGGAAAACTGCATGACCAAAGCACTAATTAGACAGTTATCATAACTTACACAAATTGTGAATCCAAACCGAAGGAATCTACTGGGACTAGTAGAATGCTCCTGGTCTCCTGTTCACATAAATTTAACCCTAATGACTATGCTAACAGAACTCATTTGTTGAAATACAGGTCTATCCCATATGTTCAATTCATACTTCAGAAGGTACCTTCAAAAGCAAGAGTGAAACGGTGGAAGAGAAATTCTATTCATTGCAACTGGTATTAATTAACTGGCTTTATTCTTGCCAAATCAGTATGATATGCATTTACATGTGAAATGTATTTTTCAATAATGTTTTGAAAATAACAAATTAATTAAAATGATACTTCCTTAAGTATCCAACTTTCTGTTGAATGAGGTAATAAATATACTTAAGAATATACATTTGTCTTACATATGTTTACATATATATATCTGCATGTCTATATACATGCATGCAAACATACTTTTTAGAGATATATATGTATGCATAGAGACACACACAGGGAGAAAGACAGAGAAAGAGAAGTGACAGGGCACAGACTTCAGATGAGAGACTCATCTTTGAAAAATATTGATAAGATACTTTGAAGCAGACCTTTGTAGACCTTTCCCTTATAATGAGCTCCCAGAAGAAGAGCATAAGGCTTTTAAAATCAATAAAAATTACATTTTTACATAAGAAAAAAACTAGAGTTTGTGAGTTCTTTTTATACAGAGGAATATTTTAGAACTGTTTTTATCCATAGAGTACAGAGAAGAAGTAAGAAATATTTATGCACAAACTTTCCCTTTCCCATGCATCCTTGCAGATGGAACTTTGCTTTCATACAATGTTGGAATTAACTCAATAATCTTTGAAATGCAGTAAACTTTGCACTCCGATCCCTGGGGAGTTTCTCATTTTGTTTCATCTAAATCTTGATTGATCAGTCCCTTTTCTTCACAGCACCTTCAGCAGCTCTGAGCCACATATCCCCAGTCCAATGTTTACAAGCTTTTACCTATCACCTCCAGAAGTCTCTGGTACTTTCTCTTGGCCCTCAGGTGATTCCATCTCACCTAATCTTCTTGAAAGAGGGAAATATATGATCTAGAACAAATATCACACAAATCTCACCCATCATAAAAACTAAAATTCATAAAAGACTGTGGTTTGGAGGACAGAGTTTGGGAAAGATGGGAAAGGGCCTTAAATATGTCAAAGAGGTTCTAAAGCACAATCAAGCATGTACTGAAATAAATAATTTTATCCACCCAAAAGAAGGTAATACTCTCTCTTACACACTATCAAATCTTCCAGACAAAATTTTTGAAGACAGTTAAACAGAGTTATTTCCAGGCACTGAGTTTAGTTTAAATCAGATAATATGGTGAATAGACTGCACAATGAACCTTCTGTGTTGGCTCTTCTTTATTCCTCATGAGAAACTATTACTGCTGTTACATATACTTCCAGATCTTACTTTAGCAGAAAATGGATTACAGATTGGTACAGAAGTCATGGACATTATGGATTTTAACTCTCTCTATAGATTTTTTTAAGCAACCAGAAGAACTAGACTGCAAGATTTCCACCAAGTGGCACTGAGATAGTTCTAAGGTAACAAGAAATTTTTATGTAATTTCATCAAGTTTGTCTTATTATAATGTCTAAGTCACACTCTTTTTCTGAAACACAAAGGCTATATATATACAACCAGCAAAATGCTACAGAAATCAAGAGCTGATGACCTCTTTCTCCTGAGCCCAAACAATTGTATTGGAAGTGTGTTGGAAGAAGAAAAATTGTAATTCATTACGCTGGTGTTCTGACCAAGCATTAATTATCCCAGTCTCTCCTCTCAGTGTCAAATTCTATTCTGAAGAGAAAAACCTCACAAACCAAAAAACGTTATTCCCCACAAATCAAAAAAGAAACACAGGGCATGTGGGAGTAATGATTTAAAAATCACAGTGACCATACTAAAACTGAGCAGCTGCTTCAGATGCATTGCTAAATTTTTTCTCTTGTCCTCAAGATACATTATTAGGTGTAATCATTATCTTGTCAAATAAAGGACTGTTTGGAATAACACCACGTTAATAATAATGAATACTAATGGAGAATTGGCTAGCACCTAAAAGTTTTAACTTTACTGTCACTGAATAAATATTCCAAATGCTAGTGGCTTATCTGAATATCCAAGCTTCTGAAGACTACAAACGATGGCTGGAAATCTTGTTATTTCAATACATTTGATAACTTTTTTTCCCCCCTGTCAAGCTAGCTATACCTTACGGGTAGGCTTTCTTCAGTTACTCTTCTTGTCATGGCTGGCACTGAAAAAATATAAAAGTGGCATTCATTTTGTCTTTAGGCTAGACATGGGAGTAAGAAGTCTACACAAGAAGTGTAGAATCAGAGTTTGGCACAGAAAGTCAATCTAGGTCTCAAGTCACAGACACATGGAAAGTCATGGTGCCATGAGTTACCCAATATAGCTGATCTGCAATAACATTTATCTTCAATCTCTTAGCCTGTGACAAGTGTGAAGTGATTTACATTTCTTTGGTCCTCAACAAAATATGCGATGAAAAAGGATAAGGATTATTTGAATTACTTCACATTTGCCAAAAACCAAGAGAACACAAAAGGACAGTTACAACACGTTGGTTGCTATTCAGTAACTTGTTATCTCCGTGGGAACTTGTCCATGTGTCTAAGCCTGTAACTCTCTACCTCTTGAAATGAGATAAATGTGCTTCTTCCTCCTCCCTTTTCATCTTAGATGATTGTAAATTCATAAGGCCTAAGGGGGTCTCATAATAAGTGACTTTTTTGTTGAAACTACTTCTCCTATATGAATAAAGAAGTTAAATAAATAATACCTAGTTTTCTTGGCTCACTCACACAGATAAAAATACAGGACTCTTGCCAGCTAAAGATGTTTCCATCTGCAAATTTTATCATGTGATAAATCACACACTGAACCTGGGATACCATCTGCAGCACTAGAATCTCACAGCTTGACCATTCAATGTTATCAAATCTTGTTTAAAGCTCTAGCTTCTTCAGGGTGACCCTGAAGAGAAATTAAAGCATGAAAAAGGAAAATTTCTTCCCTAAAGTTAACTAGCATTATGAAGGTAGAGCAAGATCCCGGTAAAATTTTTACCCCAGATAATGCTGATAATACTGCCCTCCTTTATGTTAGGTATATGCAAACAAAGAGCTACAGCAGTTTTTATGAAAGAAATCTACTCTCCAAATACATAACAACTTTGCAATTTTCAGTACCAAATTAAAGCTTTGCGACTTACTTATTGACTTATGAAGTATATCAAGAGCACATTCAAAGCATAAGTATATTTTCCTTGCATAAAATAGCCTCTTTTTGCTATTTTTATAAGGCTTGGCTAGGAATAAACCATCCAGAATGGAACAAGTTTTTCAGATTGAAGTCAGTCAGAGGAAAATGGCAGCAGGACAAAAGACAACTCATGAGCCCTTCTACAGCGGCCTCTTATGCCAGTCCAAAATGGCAAAAGCAGTGAGACCAGACAGGAAGCTTGCCACATACCGTGTGCTATTCTTGGTGGAAAAATACATCCTGGCTTTGGATATATCCTGGACCAAAATCTCACAGCAGTAAATTGCAACTCGTGTGTGGCCAGAGAGTCCTGGCTGAAAGATTAGCATGTTTTGGGAAGTCAGGTGAAAGGGAAACATGAATGCTGGAAACCTGTCAGAGTGATTTCAGCACCAAAGAAAGCAGAGATGTGCCGGATGACCTAAGAACAGATTTTTTTAACAGTTACTTGAGGAAATGTACTGCTAAAGCATAAACACAGTTCACATACTTTCACATTCACAGGTGGTATGTCACTTCTTGTCATTAAGAGCACCGAGTAATTTACATCAGGAAACTTTACTTTCAGTTGTTCACAGTCTTGAGAAAACTAGTATTTTAAGGTGAACTTCTACAAGTCCACCATAGGTTGTGTATTTTCTCTGAAGGTTTCATTCACACTGAAATGTCCAAATTAATGAAACAAAAACAAAAACAGTAAACAGGCTGCGAATAAGGTTGAGAATAACACTGTGTGACTATGTTAAATTCTTATGATCCCTTTTTTTGAGATGGTCTTGCCTTAAGCATTCAAAATGTCTTTGGTGTAGAGACAGCTAAATAATGCCAACCCACATACATACGGGGGACATGGACAGAAACAGGCAAGGGGCTCTCTGGTAAGAGGAAGAATTAGAAGATGAAGTGGAATCGGCAGGACTTGAAAGGTGCCACTTGAACATTGAAGGAGATAAGAAGGTTGGAGAGGAAATAAGGAGCATGGTTTGAACTCTGCATTTCTGCTCATCATCTTCTGTAGTGAAACCCAGGGGAAAATATATGAGTATTCGTTTATTTTACCCACATAAGAATAGCGACCTGTGATTACAGACATCTAATATGTGGTTACCTGTAGACATTTCTGAATAATGAATTTACAGTTCAAACTTGATAGTGGCCTAGTGGCCTACAGTGGTAATGCAGCAGAGTTGCTATTTTAATCAGACAGGTTTTTTAATTGTTGATACTATACACTCAAAAATCTCTGTAAATTATGAACTCCCAAAATTAAGAAATAAGAGACACTTTTTTTTTTATTTGAAATATGATATGGTTCTTTAAATATATGACTATTTGGCTTCTGACACAGGGCACATCTCATACGTATGCACAAGATGATTATTTGTCTTTACACAAGTAAACTTAACCTTGATATTTCCTTAATTGCCAGAGGCTGTTTAAATAATCTAATTTTAACATATATTCAGAAAACATACAATGCTGAAATTACCATTATCTTAATCCTTTGAACTATTATGAATTTGTTTGCATTTGATGGTTCTCACTGCATGATACTGCTTGGTGGAAGGTCTTGAAATCCATAGTTAGAAAAGAGGGGCTATGTGATCTCCCCACCAAGTGCGCTTTTTCAGTCATTGCGCTTTTTCAGATGCGGCTTCACACTGAGCCTAGTAAACTGTCCTATCTGCTGCCACGAGCTCTGGTGGTGAACTATCCTATCCTTACACCCAGCACTGTTATCTTTCTATTTTTCCCAGAACCCCATGTTGAACATGATACAAAGAATTCACTAAATGTTTGAGGGTAAGATAAATTTCACTGAAATTTCATCTTCATTGGCCAAGGTCTCCCAGCACCAAGAAGTGAGGGAGAAGTTATCACCAGATTAAAATGGGTGGTTCATTTCACTTATCTTAGACTCCTGTTTCAGAAAGGGATGAATCAGCCTTAGAATGGCTCAATGATCGACATCAATGAAAAGACTAACCTTAGAGAAGATGAGTTTCATGACACACTGCTTTACAGATATAGGGCTCAAACACAGCGCTGACAAAAAACAATATAAATCCTTTCACAAATATGAGGTGAAACACTTCAACTTAAATATTTCAATGCACTTAGCCTCACGTTCACCATAAGCATATAGCAAGTGAAGGGTCGGTAACTCCAGTTTCTGTTGGCCACCAGTTCATTAAATTATAACATTTGACTGAGCTTAGGTCCCATTCTAGGGTCCCAAAGTGTACATCATAGACATAGTCAAAAGTACTGAAGGGTTATAAACCTTCTAAAAACAAAATTTATGTAATTTTGAAATTTTTTTCGAGTTAAATTTCTTGTTCAAACAAAATACTTCTCTGTAACAGTAATTCTCATATATGTTTTCCCAAGTTTGTTCTTTGCCATCCCTTTTTCACGAGGAAATGTTGACTACCAAATATCACCATGGGGATTATGAATACCTTTATTTAAATGTGTATTTTTGATGCATAATTCCCCAGATGAGAATTCTTCATCACTGATGATGGGAGAAAACACACAGAAACATTAAAAACCTTTCCTCTCTAAATCTCTTTTTTTTTTTTTCTACACAGAAAACAGAAAATAAAGCCTTTGAACATCATTATAGAGTGGATCCCAACCTTTTTTCTCTCAAACTCTGCATAATTTTGTCTGTTGATTCAATTTTCACAACTCTTGCTAAAAGTTTTTGACTAATGGTATTTTTAATTTTTTCTGTGTTTCTACACCCCTCTCTGCAGGTCTCTAAGCCTGGGCAAGCCTGTCTCTTTCAACAGTTAGTCCAACAACGGTAATTGGGAATGCTGTTCTTGCCGGCTCTCCAGGGGAAATATTAAAAAAATAAGCAAGAATGGAACAGAAAATATTTTTTCTATCTGAAAAAAAACCACAAAAAGCACCTGCACATTAATTATTTTTTCCAAATTTCAGATCATTGGATTCAATGTTTTGACAATGCTCAGTGCTCTTCAGAGGCAAAGCAATTTCTGCACCGTTGAGATAAAAACTAATCTCAGTCTTCTCAAAAGTGAGAATAATTTTTATGCTCAAAAGAAAAGCTTGCTTCGTTCCGAATCTGTCCATGTACTATTGTATATTGGAAAATCATCTGGACTCAAATTTTATCTACTTAATCAGTCTTCTCCCCAAGGTTATTTCTTGCTTAACTATTAATTTGTTCTTTGATGCTATGTCTAGATATAGTTCCATTTCTGCATTTAATTAATTTTCTTTTCTACATTTACCTGCTTTTCTAAATTATGGGTAGCATCCTAGACCCTTTCCATTGGCTTTACTGTCTTTTTTTTTTTTTCACATTTCATTGCTTAAGGAATTCCTTCATTTCTTATAACAGCACAAAAATTGCTGAGTCCTCTTTTTCTCCAAGGACTTTTCTATTCCGTCTGTATTCTCTCTATATTCTTATTTATCCACCGTCTTCCTCAGAAAATGTTTACTGTTATGCTTCAGCTCATATTTTAGACCAACAGTTTATAGGTGTTAATGTTTTGTAGTTTCTTCTCTGTCTATGTTGCAGGTTTTTATTCGGGCACGCTGCAGCCGTTACATCAATATAGAATCGTCTTGAATGGGGAAATTCTCATTTTAGCAGGATTACCAGATTTTGTCACTTTGGTCTGTCACAAAGGGAAAAAATTACAAATGAGAACCACTGTGTCTCTTAAATATTTTTAAGAACAAGAGAGAATTCATGTAATGACGTTCCTTCATACTCCCCAGAATGCATCTGGCTTCTGCAACAGTTTCTGTTTCTCAAACTTATGAGGTGCTACTTGGTTTATAATTCATGTTCTGGTATAAAGTTCATTGAAACCATATATATTTTCAATTAAACATATGTATGAGATACAGTAACACATACATTGAATGTTACACAGTGAAAAATAAAGCTCCCAAAGCACAAATTCTTCATAAAATATTTAAAAAAACATACAGTAATGCATTATTTCTTTACATTACTATGTAATGAAAATTTTAATGTTGTAGACCATATGAAAATGATCTATGTTGGAAACTCTATTGATTAACAACTATGCAGTGGGTGCTGAAATACAAAGAGAAAGTTAATGAGATGATGTTAGTGGGCTGCACTGTACAGTCTTATGCCCCTACTATTCTACCTACATCACAGGACAGTGAGCTTACTTTCAGGTTTAAGGGAGTGTCCCATATCACCTACCTAATCAATTTTTTTTTCCCTTCCAGAGATATTAAGACCAATATAGTATCATGAACTGTCTCCATCATAAGAAAATGTCATTTTCACATAAAAAAAAAGGAACCACAAAAAAAAATTATAAGGTATCTCGTCCTGTAAAATTTAGGTTGTATCATTCATTCTTACAAAGTAAAATAAAGCGCTCTCTCTTGTATTTTAGACATACTAGCTTCATAACTTTTTATAAAGCTTTGTTGTGTGTGGTGAAACAGGCATATTTCTCTGTGGGAAGTTAATTCATGGCTACAGACTGTATGATTCGTGATCTGATTTGGTTGCAGTTGAAAAAAAGACACTAGGGTCAGTAAGTCCCCTATGAGGCCCATTTACCTTGCTACCAGATTCTTATCTTATCTTGGAACAGAGGGAGACTCGTCAAAAAACAAGTCAGGTAACTATTCTACAGTATTTTAACAAGATCACCTTGCATTTTTTCCTAAAAACTGTGTCCAATGTTGGGGAATCCACTCTTTCTCTGGGGAGGTTATTCCAATGGTTTATATGTTGTCAAAAGTTCCATTACTCAAGCACAAATTAAGGACCTTATCCTTAGAACACTGGGGTTTGTAAAAGGTTAAAACAGAATTTATCAAGCAAATCCTACAGCACAAAAGTCACCATCATTCTTATTATCTGTCAAGCCCAAAGAAAAAAAAAATCTCTTCATTAACATACAGGTATTGCAGCATGACTATATGTAAATAAGATTAAATTAACCCTACTATTCATCAGTGAAGTATAGGAATGAAAAGGATAGAAAAGAAAAAATGTACTTTGTACTTTGTGTATTGGAACAGCTCATTATCTGTGATGAAATGTACATTTATATCCTGCTGAATGAAGGGTAATTATTACATTGTAAATTCAATTAACTATGATATAAGGAAAAAATCCTTGTAAACTGCATGTTAGATTATATCCTTAAAAATTAATCACCACAAAAACAGATGATCAGCAGCATGCAAAGGAACAATGTCAGGCTGAAAATCCCCAGTAAATTAGTGTGAACAGAGAACCTGGAACCACTTCCTTGACGCTCTCCAAGGCCTGTATCCTGAGTGGAGCACAGCTATAATGCCAAAATGAACTCTCAAGTTAACTAATTTCTTATTTCCTCTTCTGCACATTTTTCTATAATGTGCATTTGCATCAATTCATATAGTTTACGAATTTAATTTTCTGTTGATGAACTTTCTGTAGTTTTTAAATCTTTAGTTGCAGTTTGTAATTAAGTAATGAGGAAATGCAGGTGAAATAGAATGCTTTAAATGAACACCATACATGAAACGTTCTTGTTTACAAGCCACAGTACAATAATAGTTGGATTTTTCTGGCATGAACTCCAATCACTAATTTCAACAATCCTAGAACTGCACTGCACAAGCTTTCATTTCCACCACAAATAGCTGTAAAATATTTAAAAGTTTTCTTCAAATTACTCATTGTCCTAGGACTCAAAGCTAGTTTACTAGCTTTTTACTGAATTTGCAGAGACGGGCAATACCCAGGACACACTATTGCCAATGATGCAAAGCAGAACTGAAAAAGGCCTTTAATCAAGAAAATTCAGCTTATAATGAAAATAAAGGACCTCTGATGCTAAATGCAAATTGTTTTCACATGTCACACAGGCTGGATAACTATATGAAGAAAGGATTAAAAAACAAAATAAGCAATATACCTCCATTTTTAGGCCAGTGTAGAATGCAATCATGTACCAAAAATCACTTTAAATGCCTGCCTGGTATCACCTTAAGCATTTTAGTATCCTACCACTCACTAACTTCAGAAGTTCACTGAAGCCCACAACTGCTGAAGGCACTCAGAAGTTTATAAGAACTAGGCAAAAATATTTACAAGTGCTGGAGAAAAACAGAGACGTTTACATAATCTTTGGCAACAGGATATAAAAGTATGGCACTTCTAGTACACTGTCCAGCTGCTAACAGGAAAAAACCCATCAAGGAAGGCAGGAAAGGCACCCTAGTCAAGCAAGAGGAAGCTCATTTTTTTCTATTTTCTTATTTAAAAGTCTCAGAGGCCTCAAAATAACAGTAAAATTATGACTTCAGAGTGCAACACGAAAAATACCTCTAGAAAAAAAAAACAATATAAAAACATTCAAAGAAAGTATTCACATTTAAATAGTAACCAACCACTTAATCTTAGTGTGACCTTCATTCTTAGATGGTCCTTATGTTTTCCAAATTATTGGTTTTCTGGAAAGGTAATTATTTAAACCATTAACTTTAGTAAGTGCTAAAACCTTGTTCCATTAAAAACTAAAAACAAAGTAAAAGACACCTACCTGTAATACCGAGATTGTAAATAGGTTGAACAAATAGTTTTTGATACGTGGCTGGCAGACCCGAAATCTATTACTTTAACCCGGTAAGGCTGCCGAACAGGATCCACCAACATAATGTTCTCTGGTTTGAGGTCAGCATGAATTAAACCCAGACTTTTTAGTTTTTTCAGTGCAGT
>JAOXNG010000001.1:9710168-9720763 GCA_028566535.1 Scolopax minor | reverse complement strand
TGTTATGTGTCACAGTACTGTGCTTTCTGGAAAATAATTTTGATTCCTGATTGTTATTTCAAACGTCCGTCCCCCTCCCTTCTTGTATCCCACCTCCCTCTATGCCTTCCATGAATCTGCAGTGACTCTTTCTTCTGGCACTGCTGGATGGAAGTACACTTACTCAGGAAGGCACCAGTACCACACCCAGTGCTGTTTCAGGCCCTACTCTCAGAAAACAATTTATTGCTCTAACAAAATGGTGCAACTGTTTTGCAGACAGTTTTTCTATTGTTTTTCATAGCCCACAGAAAGAGTCCAGCTTTAGCTTCTGACATGAGTCACACCCTGGGCAGGTAGACCAGTAATCAGACCAGTAACCCTTTCCTCGTTAGTTTGTGGTGTTACTGGCTCCCCAATTCTGTGACTGCAGCTTGCTGAGCGTGAGAACCATGCCGAGCTAGAAGCAGCATTGTCCCTGTGTTCCCCTTTCCCATTGAAAATGGCACCAAGAGCCATGGCCTCTCACCCCACTTTATATGGCTCTGCAGACAGAAGCTTCATCAGCACGTTGCAGGTCACTTTGCCTCTTCAGCTAGGCTTTTAACAGCACAAATCTTTTATGGGAGTAATAAGATTAAATGATATCTGGACAGCAACAGCTTCAGCTTTATCAGCATGAAGTATCAGTGTAGAGTTTGGGTGCATCTACACCTAATGGTATAGCCATATGTGCTGCATACTATATGGAAGAAGGAGGGCATTGCTTTTGAGAAGGATTACTTGATAACCTTGATAACCCTGACCAGCTGACTCCAGCTCTGCAGCAAGCATTGGGGTTTTTACAGGTCCCACAGGTCTCCTTTTTAGGTGAATAATTTTTTTTTGCATATTCTTACAGCTAGCTGTGATGGTAAGTATCGAAAAATGAAAGATTACTTCAGGGTCCTTTTCTTGGTATGGGTCAGATAGTATTTCCACAAGGAAGATCCCTATTAGGAGAATGAGGCCTTTTACAAGAGCAGAGGCTCAGTATTCCAGACCAGTAGCTACCTTATTGCAGTTTAAATAAGATTGTCCTCATGCTGAGAATATATCATAAAGTTATTTTGAATAAAAATCATAATAATAAGAAAAAACATTATCCTTTCCATAATGGAACAATATGAAATGTCCAAAGCAAATAGGAAGAAAAAAATCCTTCTTCAAATAGGAACAAAAAACATTTTCTAATAAAAATAAGGCCTTAAGCTACAGCAGAATACCTCTCAGATACCTCTCAAAATCTTAACATTTGTGTTGTTCTTCCTAAGTTATGGTGGAACAAATCCAATTCATAAGGTCAAAACATATTACACAAATATTTATTTATTTAGAAGATATAATATGAAAACCAAGTAAATTAAGAAGTTGGGTACCATCTTTAAAGCTTCAGTAAGCTGATGGAAACCAGTAAGAAAATTTCTTCATAGCCAGATTGTTAAATAATATCCCCAGTGGAGCTTTTTTCATAGCATCAAGAAAAGCTGTGGGCAGTGGTCACTGTCAGTGATAGTAACAGGGACACCTTAGTTTTTCCAGCATTATTATTATTTATAATTTTTACTGCATGCACACCTAAGATTCCTGCTCAGTAGTGTAGATCCTAAATACAGTACAAACACAAAAACATGTCACAGAACTATATTCCTAAACATCTTTACTTGCTTGTAGATCAGAAAACTCAACTCAGAACTGTTTGATTGCAGCAGGATTTGCTAATAATATCTGGTGTGATCATTGCAACATGTTTCACAAGAACCAAGTCTACCACAAAGACACACACACAACTTGCACAAAGGTAAATTGCAAAAATAATCCTATGAAACAATAAGTTAAAAATCCATTGTTGTATCTTACCTAACATCAGTATGACTTAAAGTTTGGCAGGTAATAGACTGGAATTATGCATGCCCTATCTACTTTATCACAGAACCATCGAATGCTGCTGAGTTATTTGTAGTCTTGCATGTTTTACTTTTGTATTTCCAGAAATGCCATTACCAGGTCAGCCAAGATCTTCCAGCTAGCAAAGTGACATCATTCCTGGAAGTTACATTTTGTGCCAATCTCATTAAAACATAATACCTTTATTTTATCACATACCTTTCACTCTGGAGAACCACAAAATTCTTTGGAAATTGCTTATGTATCTCTCCATATGTATAAGAATAGTGAATGTGAGATCTCTCTGCCATCAGCATTACATAACATGTTTAGGAAAGGAAATCAAAAGTAATGTAAACCAATGAAATTACAGGGTAATTTTGCATAGGAAGGATGTGATCACTCAAAGACACTTTAACTAAGTCATCAAGGAAAAGGCTCTGCAAACATATCCTATGATATATTTTCTGATTTTCTTACAGTCAAGATCAATATTTTCTGAAAGATGACATACAAGAAACAGTGTTTTTTGAGTGACTACTGCAAAAAAACAGTACAGTGTTACTTACCAAAACTCTCATTTCCTTCCTGCACACTTGAATCCTAGAAATCTCTCCAAATATTATACTTAGAATATGAAATCTACTATGATGGCAGCTGAAATGAATGCGGCTATGAAATTTGTCTCTTTTTTAAGTCCACTATCCAAAGTTCTTCTGGATTCGTTTCATTTTTACAATTGCACACTGTGTTTTCAAACAGGGGCTTTACAGTCCACAGAAGGATGTTTCCTAAGCAGGGGAATACTTGGATAATAAATTCAAAAATATCTCCTTTTGCATTGCTGAATGTAAAATTCAGCATAGGGAGCAGAAATATGGCTTTTGTGGTCATGCTAAGGCTGTCACTGTGATTTTAATGAGTGCTCTCCAAACATCTTGTTGTTAAGATTTACTCAAAAAACACACCTAGTAACAGTGGAGAAGTGCACTGATAAATTTAACAGCTTATGGTATTTCACCTTAGCTTGCGGCAGAACCATTAAATATATATTTTGTTAAAGCCTTTAGCAAATCTATGCAAGAATCTCTTTGCTGTATCCAAATAAACTTGAATTACCAGTCCTTCTATCTCTCTGGACAGAAGGATAGTAAAAACGATTAACTAATGTCTTCCAGGTGCCCTGTCCCTTGGTGAAGCTCTGTGTAATGGAGTAGGTGTCAGTAGTCACTGAGAGTGATGGGGGATGAGTGCATTTGCCTTAGGCTCCTGGGAGCTCCAGGAGCAGGTGCTGCAATACTGGAGAGACATTGGAAAAACAAGAAGTGACTGGCCAAGGTGGTATAAAAAAGGTCCTGCAGGCACATTTTGGGAACCTATGGCAGGGAAGGATGTTACAGGTCTGCAGTGTACTGCTGTCAGAAAGGACTTATGCTCTTGGTCTACCAGAAGGGATGAAGGCAATGAAGTCAGGGCTGCATCTGCTGCCAGTTTTGTTTTCTCTCTTGTCAAGACCTTGCAAAAGCAAAGGTTCAATCAGCAACATTCCCGTAGTGTCATAATCCCTTTGCCCAGGCTTTATGAAGGGTGACAGGAGGCAGGTAGCAGAGGTAGAGGAAAATGGACCAAGGACTGTTCTCCAGTTCTGTGAGCAAGTAATATGGCCCAGATTGCATCTGTGCTTATTTTTGGCCATGGATGAGTTCCCTTCAGCCAAACCAATACAGAAGCTTTTTTTATACTTCTGATTATAAGAAGTCCCTAGTGCAAGCTGTAACCTAAATTGTTCCTGGATGTTTTCTTGGAGAGAGTCCCTTGAAGTGCTAAGTGTTAAGGGCTCACATACTAAATCTCCCTTCTCTTGTTCTCTTGCCTCCTCATTGAATTGAGTCCTGCCTTCTGTAACTGGATCTTTTTTAGGCACAGGTATTGAACCAGCATTGCACAGATTTTCAGGTTACTTTAGATTTCAGGGAGGATTTGCTCCAAAACAAGTGCCATGCTCTTCCCTGCTGATAACAGCACAAAAGTCATACAGCTTCTGGCACCAGTCAATCTAAGAATTTCCAGCTTGAGTAAATCTTATGTAGCTAATTAAAACACCATCCCCTAGGCTTAATTAAATCCCCTACATAAAATTACTGCACATAGGACTTTCTAACTGTCAGATTAACCCTGCCTGATATAATTAAGGTGGAAAATGAAAATGTAATCAAATCAAAAGTAGATTTTATGTACTTTATAAACAGTACCTGGACACTGAAGAATTTGTAGCAGCAGGTAGCTATAGTTATAGATTAGTGCAGAATTCAGGGTTGACATTACTTTAAGACATTTTAATCATTTTTTAATTTTAAATTATTCATGAAAAATGAAATATTTTCTGCTTTAAATCTTCTTTAAGTCTTGCTTAATGTTTCTGCAGTATGTTAAGTACATGACACTGTCTAAGTAAAATTCTCCTTGAGTTAAATGAGCCTGTTATCACTATTTGCAATGCAGAATTAAAGTCACTGGGCTAGAGTCTCTGGTGTGTTAGTGTCAGAGTGTGCTACATATCCTAGCTAGTTTAGGGACTTTATGACTCTATTGACATAGTGTTTAAATGTCTTAATCTTGATGTATTTATACCCTGTGAGGTACTTCCTGTAGGAAGTACAACTGCCCCCATTTCATGCACAGATTCAGGCACAAAGAAACTAATATTTGATCTTTCAGGGTGTTAGCCAGTTACTTCTGTCTGAAATTATAGAAGTGATGCTTTTAAATATCTGTATGGACGAATGCTTAAATGATTTATGAGGTCTCTTACAAAAGCCGTGACTGGGTGTGTTGTCCTGAGTGCTAAGCCAATGCCCTATCCACCCTTCTTAGTCCAGATATACTGTAGGCTGCTTTAAAGCAGACAAAACAAGGGACTTCTCTCTTGAAAGTGGACCTTTGCCACTCTTTGTCAGCTAACATCAAATGTTGTTGATCTCACCAGCTTCAGTTTTCCTGGATGAGAAAACCTAAATCTGAAAAGGGAATGATAGGGCAGAGCAGGTAAGTGTGGCCTTTAAATTTTAAAAGATAAATAATTATTCCACAGCTTCCACTTACTGAGTTTCTTTCATAGTTTTTTTTCTTCTTTTTTTTCCATTTTCCATCATATAATTTTGTAATGGGCCTTACTGCTTGCTGATCTGGGTATAAATCCCTGATATAAAATATATTTATCTTTTTAAGGAGCGTGGAAATATAATAATATGGACAGGCAGCCTCTTGTGCACACTAAGGTGAATGGAATGTAACTGCTTTAACCCTCAGGTCAATGTGTACATGAGGTGTACAGCAACCACACAGGCCTGGGAAAAGAACAAAATTTCATATTGCACCATTCTTCCCCTTCTCTTTAAAGAAGAGTTGAGACTCCCTCAGTGTCTAGTGGGTTTTATATTATTTTCTGTTTCATCAGCATTCATGTCACATAGGTAAGTATTTCAAATTTCGTTATAAACTTTAATGAACCATGTTCCTATTCTTGGTGATAATGACTGCCTTTCCAGGCTTAATGATGGGAAGTTCCTAGTAAGTTATCACGCTTATCTCCTGAAACTGTTCCCCAGAGTATCTTTTAATTTAAGAGACCCAAGTAACAGAGTTTCTACAGCTTCCCTTGGGAAACTTTGCTGATTATTTGGTTTGCTCTCAGGAGTTTTTCTGGATATTTATCCCAGATCTTTGTGTTCTTAAATTAATCCAATTACTTGTTTAAATCAACCAGAACTGTTATAGTTAAACTGACAATTTAAAAAAAAAAAAAAAAGAAAGAAAGAAAATGGAAAGAAAACATCTAGCAGGAAAATTAATGTATGTATGTCTACAGCCCTCATTCCTACATCTTCTATGAACAGCTCACACCTGCTTTTCTGGAAAAAGAATATTTGCATTTACCAGAGTCACTGACTTCCTTCTAGGTAAACATTGTAAAGTATCTGTATGCCACCATGAGGGACATACATGCATACTTCAGTGATGCCTCTAGATGAAGAAAGGGAAGGGAGTCTTAATGGCCAGATTTCTCTTTACAGCTTTCCACAGAGGTACTACACACCACACAGAGGGGTTTCTCTGCAGAAAAACAAGTCCTGTGTTCCTGGTAGCCTCAGGTAGAAAATAGTTCTCACAGTAAGCTTTTATCTCAACACAGGAGAGAGTCTAAATTATACTCTAGGTGTGAATTATCACCAAAAGTACAGTGAGATCCTAATTTTACACAAGCAAATTTGGTTTTTTTCTGACCCTGTTCAGAAATGGACAAAACTGACTATTCTGAGCTCCCTTGTTTATCCCCACACTTTCTGTGTACTCTGAATTTCAAAATTTAATTGTTAATCAGCTCTTTGGGAATTCATTAGCACAAAGTAAGAGCCATATAAATGTTGAAATTTAGAAATTAAATTTCATGTACTTTTTTGAATTTTCCTCCTGTTGTCATATACTCATTCAGATCATCATCTGACATACCATGTTAGAGGTGCAAAGAAGGAGAAACTATTTAATACAACAAGAAATCACGCTTATATGGTGCCCTAACAAAGAAAGGGAATAATTTGGTAGATCTGAGTAAAGTTGGTCAGAATTTTTTTTTTGTTTTCGGTAAGGGGAAGTTATTTAAAAAAACAACTTATCATTGAACTGGATATTTTTTCCCCTAAATTGCTTCATATTTGAACTTTTCCCAAGGTAAAGTCTTCAGGGAACTGTCCTGAGGGAAGATCACTTGGATCCTTATTGATGGATGTGGCATGGCATGGGAAGTTGACGTATCTTTTCTACTGAACTCTACTTCTCTTGCACACCCCTTCTCCATTTATTAGTGTTAAAAACATACAAAAGTTAGTGGAAACTGCCTCAATCATCTTTATAAACAATTTTGATTAAAAAGACGGAAGAAATATTGCAGTAGAGCAATTATAGTGTAACCTAGTGGTATTACCTAGCGGTTCCTTTGACAAATCTTGCTAATCACTTTTTATAAAGGGATGGTTTATGCCATTCATTAAGATCTCTCTTTATTACAATTTTTGGTATGTTCCAGGACACTAGGGTTAGTTTTTAGAAGGATGACTCTGAATTTTTCTACTTTGTATATAAATGTCTATTCTTGTTTTAAATAACGTAATATTTTGGCTGCAATAATATTTTGTAGCAAAAAAATCACAGATGCCTTGACATTTGCATGAATAGAGGTCATTCTTTTGCAATTTTCTGCCAGGAACACAGAAAATGGATAGAAATATTTTAAGAAAGCTTGAAAATGGAGACTCCCTACTTCACATCACTAACTCAAGATGTCAGGTTGGTTCAGTTATCTGTCCAAGCTTTTTGATTCTTACCTCAATCAAAGCCAAATGCTAAAAGTTTTGAAGTTCACCATATCCTGCTGTGACTCTAAGATTTGTTAGAACTTCTTATGCCTTTTTTAGTGCAAACAGCCAGAGTTCTCTGAGCTATCAAGCTGAGCTACCTTATGAAGAAAGGTTTTGCAAGCAGAAAAATCACAGTATCTGAAATAAAATGTTAGATAAATCAGCGTGACATCTATGTGGAGTGACAGGAATCCAAAGACTATTTTGAGTCTTGAAACCTATTTCCTATGTTTGATATGACATTAAGTTGCAGTATATACATAATTCGGAAAAGTGATGCAACATCTGTGATGTGCAACGCACAGTTCCTGTAGAGTGACAGCTGCAGCAAGAAATAGCTGACTTGTACCAAATCAGGGTCACTAAAGATGTAAATCAGTACCAGGAAACAGGAAAGAATGGTAATGAAAGGGAACATTTACTGCATCAAAAGCACACTGAAATGCTTTCTTATTCAAAAATCTTTCACTATTTTCTAAACTTATGGGTTCTATTATAGCTTAACTGAAAAATGTTGTTGAACTTGTCACAGCCACTTGCTCAAATTTTTGCTAACCTATTTTAATGAACACTGGAGATTTATAATAAATATTATATACGGCCTATATATTACATATGATTGCAATTGTAGCTGTGCATGGGTATAACTATACACTTCCCACTTGCACTTGTGAAGAATATCTGCAAAGATGTTGTTGCTAGATATGTGCCCTGCTGCTCTGGTAAACTGGTGGTTTGGATTTCTCTATTTCTAGATGGTGCATAAGAAAAGCAGGGTAATGGCCACTGAAACAGCATGACCATATTTCCACATGATTCACTCAGACTATGCCCAAGTGGTTTTTTTGGACATTTCTGCCTGTTTTTACCTCATTTGTTGTTACCTTATTTTTAACAGGCAAGAAGATCATAGTTATCTCTCCAAGACTAACAGGGTCTGAACTAAACAAATATTAGTGTATTTTGTTTTGTACTGTGGTTTCAAGAGAAAGTTGGATTTCATTATGCACTTTGACTTGGTGATGCAAACTTGATCTCTGTTAAGGTTAATACCCGTTTTCTTAGAGACAATTTTGAAAAAAGAATTTTCCAGCTAAATCAAACTGGAGAAAAAGAAAAAACTCAATCACACAAAGAAAAGACCTTCAATGATTCTGGACAGATGAAAATAAAACAGGTTTATAGAAAAATATATTATTGGCATAATTAACACAATCTTGTAATTGCTGTTTACTTAAATATAACTTCTTCTTTTCTTTCATTCTGAACTAGATAAAAGATATATGTCTGCCAATGATCAGCACTTAGGACCAGCACTTAGGCTATTCACTGCAGAGCATATGTTGCATAGGTGCCTGATGCTCTGAAGCAGCATCTGGTTGAACCAGACAATAACTTCAGTACGCATTGTCCTACCCAGCCACCTCCCATACATCTCCACAACAAAGCACAATAAGGCACACCACTGCCACAGCAAATGGGACTTATGCTTTTTACATCTTCAAATGAAGGCATTCAGTAAGGAATGTTATTATTTACATGCTGACACTGGCAAGGAAAAAGAGCCCTTTCAGATCTGCAAAGAAAATCCAGCCGGATAACAAGTCTGTATGCAGTAATGTTGGATCCTCATCTGGAGTGGAGTGAAGTATTATCTCTCCATAATAGGATGTTCTTGACCTTAGAACAGTATTTCCAGACAGTGAGATCCTGTCCAAAAAGGATTTGAGATGATTGCTGATGTTGCACAATTTTTATTTAACAAACCATTTTTGTAGGACCTTATGGCAGCTTGAACCATTCTGCATTTTCACTGTATCCCCCTACTTGTCATCTGTAGTCCTATGATGGCTCACAACTCTGACTCTCACCAAGAATAAATGCAGTTTGGGCAAGTTCCCTCTTGGCAGGATGGCCTGCAAGGTTGTTCAAGCCAACCTGCCATTTCTACTTCATCAACAGGACTCCTGGTTGGTATTTGCTGACTATGGATTCTCCATCATCATGAAGATGGGATTTGTATTTCTGTCTGGTTACCATCCCAAGAAAGCCATGACTAAATGCTTAGAGACTGTCTGAAATAACCAGAATTTTTCTTACAATACATTTTATCCTAGGAAAATTTCCTGGCAAGTATTAATCAGTAAGTCAATGCCTGCTGCTGTGCTGCTTGGCATTATAGGGGGTGAGGGAACCTAGTACTGCAGGACATCAGAGGATGACAAGACTGTTTGGGGATCCAGAAAATTCCACCACAAAATTTTATAACAGGCAGGGACCAGAAAAAAAACAGTAGAATGAAAAACACAAAATGTTTTAGTTCACTTGATTCATGCAATATATTTGCAATATGTTTATTGAGAAAGTCAGGAGAGATATAAGGAGTGATTTGCAAAGGTACAAAGAAGAGAATCGTACCTTGCTCTCACTGTTGAAAAATTTTAGTTAATACTTACCAACTGTTTATCCCTTATGTGGTTTGCTTAGAGTAACATAGGAAATCTGATTCATATAGGAAACCTTTGGAGTCCTGCTTCAGAAAATCATTCCTTCTAACCTGTCTAAAACTGATCAAAAAGAAAGACAAAGAAGAACAAAAATGGGATTATTGATCTTCTCATAAAAATAGTATTTTCAGGATATACTATACTAAGGATGGCTGCTTAAGAGACTTTTACACATCCAGTGAGGTGAAGCATGAAAGCTGGACTTTTTTGAGTTACCTTTTTTTAAGTGAACAGTTAGTCACAGACTGCCCTTTATCCTACATGTGTTTCTGGTTATTATAGTTCAGGACAAAGAGATCTCAAAGTTTTTGTTGAACAGGTAGATTCAAATTTGCTACTGTTCCAACTTTTTCAGTAACAGTTAAATGCAACCTATGAGTAGCTACCTAAGACAGAATTTTAAATATACTATTTCAGAGGCAACTGTTCTATCATTCTTCTGTCTTATGCCTTCACAGTGTAGGTTTCATTTTATATGAAGCTGTAGCTGAACTGTAAAAAAACCATAGATCATATAAAAAGCCTTCAATAGATTACAAAATATTACTCAATAACATATTTTATGTCAACATTTTTACAGCGCTACAGGAGTCAATAAGAATCAAGAAAAGAGGCTGGGCAGATGGAAGAAAAACAAACTTCTAATGCATAATAAAAGATAACAATAAACTGTTCATATTTAGAAACTAATACCTATTTGTTGTATTAATGGATGAGCTAATAGATCAAAGGTTTATAAGTGTCAAGAGAATGAGGTGAATGTGTGCAT
>JAOXNG010000001.1:9609183-9620022 GCA_028566535.1 Scolopax minor | reverse complement strand
TTCCAGAGAACATAGAAGATCACGGTGGCTACTGGTAATCAGACAATTGCTGGTGTTTATTATTCAGTATGAGAAGGCTACGGAGCTGGAGACATCCAGGATCAAGGGTGTGACTCCTGGAGTGTACTCATGCAGCTGGGTTCTTACACTGCTGAAGGTGGCAGATGAGACTCAGATTTATTCATCTAAAGCTATGTCTATAAAAAGCAACTCACCTGTGTCATCAAATTTGATTCTGAACACTCAAGCAACATCACCCAATGTGCCCTGTACATGCAGGTGTACTGACTTAGATCTAGCATCTAGCTAGGGCTTGTTCTGGCTCATTTTAGGGCTTGTTCTGGCTCATTTGTCCAATTTTCTCCTAAGAAAACTCAGAACACTGATGATGGGAAGGGCTACACTACCAGGTCTCACACCAAAATGAAGGTCACCAGGATTTACTGAGTTGTATTCACCACTGATGTAAACTCCCTAAAATTTAGCAATTCAGTGCCTAACAGAACAATTCAGTGTACATAAGTGAGTGTAGATCCCCAAGTTGGCAATCACAATCACAACCAAGTCTCTATTTAGAGAGAGACTATGCACGGATCTGCTTGCAACTGGGGTCATATCCCACAGTGCTTGTTTTGAGAGCAATTAATTTCCTTCCTAAAACTGTACTACGTGCAGCAGACAAACTTCTCTGTTCTCCAGTGGAAACAGTGCACAAAGCATTGAACTCTGAGTTCCCTTATTATTTTTGATCTTACATGCTCTATAAAGGGAGTCACAGTATGAATTGCAGCAAAGCTTGGCTTCCAATCTACGCTCCCAGCTGTTACTTTTTGGTGTGGATAATAAGGCTGACCAAGCTAAAACCCATAAATGAGCCCAGGGTTAACCATGTAACATATATATATATATCCTAAGTCATGCGTTCCTGAACTAATTTCTGTCCTAACTTCCTCAAGCATATTGTGGCTATAGTTCAGACCAATATGTTTACTGATGCAAGTCTTTTTACCCCAGGTCATATTCTCTAGAGTGTCAGGAAGTCTTGAAAATGTGCAGTCAAAACCAGGGGAATGTCTCATTCTGCTCCATGTTTCCTATGAGTTTTTTTCCACTCCAGCTTCAGAACTTATCCTTTGGTTACATTTACCAATATTTTATACCTAAACACAACAAAATGTCATCCACTGAAATTTGATGAAGAAAATTACCTAACCCTAGACTACTGAGGGAAGAGAGAGAGAGAGAAGATCTGTTTCCTGGAAGGATTTAAAATAATTTCATTCAGGCTACTTGATGGGAGGTTAAAATTTTTCTGATTATCTTTACCCACCATCTTCATGATCTTCCTCACATCTGGAGGAACTGTGAAGCTTATTCTCTGACTGATACTTGGTCTTTGATTTCCAAAGAAAATGCTTCTCTTATTTTGTATAAAGATACAGAGAGCAGTTACCAGACAGGATGAGTCACCTGGTTCAAATACAGGAGTGTCTTCTGATTAAGTATTCAGCTGGACCTATGCTTTCCTGAGTTGTAATCATTTCAGGTCAGTAACAACATAAATGTCAATTAAGAACATTAAGAAAGAAGTGATTATTTTGTGATTTCAGAAATTCTACATCTCTTTCAAGAGAAAAAAAAAAAACGGGTTGTAATAAAAATGTATAGAGAAATTCTTGTTAGATTGCAATGAGAAAAACAATTTAAAATTCATATTCAGTCTCTCAAATTTGTATCTACAGACTTAAGGGAGAAAAAAAAAACCCACCCTGTAAATTGAGTTCGTATTCCATTCTGTTCACATTATTATGCCACTGTCACCATAGTTTCTGAGTACTTCCTAGCACTGTGTTAGGTGACATTAGCATTTGTCACACATGGAATTTATCACTGTGAAATTATTTATTACTATTCTTAGCAATGAAGATAATGGGAATGGGGGTGGGAGGGTGTATTGCGTGAGAAATGAGACTTGCATATATGGACATGTTTTGCTCCTGCAAGGGTCGGAGTTGATCCTGCGTGTGTAAGCAGTGATGGGAAAGTGCAGAACTTGGTCCATGCTACAGCCTGCATGATAGGAGATATCAGCTGAATAATTTGGTTCAAATACAGAAATGCATATTTTAAATGCAAGAAAATCTTAGGGTTACTGGGGGGGAAGGGGGGGGAACACTAAAAGAACAACAACCAAAAAAAACAGACACAAAAAAATCCCTCACTGTTTTACTGGTTAGGTTGTCTAAATATGCCTTTGTAATCTTATGGGAATGCAGACCGAGGAGAGACTTCTTAGTCTACCCACTGCAGTCCCTTGTAGTGTCAGGCAAGCACACTATGACAACAAGTAAAATGTTATTCAAGTTCCTCTTAAAACCAGCTAGGTTGCCTCACTGACTACTTGACTACTTCTATTGGGCATCTTTTTCTAATTTCATTGCCCCCATGGTTTAAGACTTCTAATTTGAAGACTAAATATATTCATATGCAGTTCATACACTGCCTTTTTAAAATGCCCTTTATTTAAATAGATTTTTCCTTGCTGGAGATTTATTGCATTTGTAGCATCTATCACCTCCTTTCTTCAAGAATATCTCAGATGTACTTTAGGAAATAAACCTTGGGTACCAGGATGGTTGGGTTCTGTCTACGCTGGCAAGCTGGCTATATTCCACATCTGTTTACCTTTGGTGGCATGTGTTTTAGTGCCTTCTCTACATCTGGATTGGGAATGTGTAGGAGGTGAGCTGGAAAGTGGAAAACTAGGAAGGCATTTAGGGACAAGGGAATGGTAAAAGAGAGGGAGGTGTCAGTGAGTACATATAAGTGGAAAGGGTTTTGTGTGAGTAACCAAAGACAAATTATTGATTCAAGGATGCAGCAAATGAACGCATCCAAGTCTCAGCAAGAGTAGTTGCGAGGGAACAAATATGTATTTCCAAACATCTTGACACATTTAATACATTTTATTACAGAGGCAAAAATCCTATAATCTTGTCCATACATTCCTCTACTACGCAATACATATATATTCAAAATTATGTGTGTATGTTGCCAGTGCTGGCAACATACTGCTATAAGCAGAAACAAAATAAAGTGATGTCTAAAGTTCTGTATGAATTCCAGGAGAGTATCAAGTCCATGTTTTGTGCCTTGGAACCTGTGAAATTTAAGAGGGCATTTTCTTTTTTATTGAACAGTCGCTCAGCTTCTATAATTCTCAGCTGTTTATGTAACCGTAAAGTAAATATTACCAAGGACAATAACCCCAGGGGACTAAGCACAGCTACTACCCCACTTTAAAAATTAAGCCATGGAAAGTATGCTAAAATAATATCATAGATCTGGTTAAAACCCATAAAAAGCAAGGAAATTCCAAGCCAAGGCTGGAAATCCGGACTGACAGTCCCTCTTGACCCCAGGTCTAGTAAAGAGGGTGAACAACACCAGTATTCCCTCACTTTTCTGGGGTTCAAACTAGATTCATAATGCTACCTTAATGCAGCTTTTGTGATTTCATTTCCTTTCAAATCTTCTGCAGCCCAACTCTGTTTTGCTTTTAAAATAAATGTTTATGGTTATTCGTTTTACAAAATGTTAACAATTTAAGGTCAGATCCCCTGTGCTCAAGTCATGGAAGATGAGAGTGGCTCCAAGATTTCCTTCTACTCCCTTAATCTTCATCTTGGAAACTGCCTTCAGTACATTGATTTTGGATTGCTTAAGCATTTGCTTTGGTACACTGCACTGCCATTTCTGCCTTCTTGCCTCCAGCCATGCCCTTGGCCCTTGCAGGAATGCTGCCGTGGACACCGTACAGCAAACACTGCCCACATTTCACCAGGGAACTCCCCGGTCCTGGGGGAAGCTGCTCTGACCTGCTCCCACCTCCTACTCATCGTTCTTTTAAGGCTGAAGCAGTTCATAGAAGCACAGTCTGATCTACGCTTTCGTGAAATAACATGAGCTTCTGATGGCTCTGAACTAGAAGAAGCAATAGCACATTTAAAAGAAAAGATGGTTTTTTGCCTATAGGCAAGTCTGTTTAAGATATATGTGTAACATCAAAGCTCCTCACGGTAAAGGTGGATAGGAGATGTTCTTTCAATTTCAGGGTGTTTTTTTCTGAGAGTTCAAAACTGCTCTTGACCTTCACTGGGACCAACTAAGACTGTCAAAACTTTTTGTGCAGAGAAACTCCATGCAATGACCAGAGGAGCCAATGAGTCCAGGGTGAGCAAGTACATGGCTTATAACAAAGTACATGATTCAGACTGGGGCACTGAACTGCAGCTTTTCACATCCAAAATGACTTCCCTGAGCACCAACTTATTTTACTGTGTTTTTGCAAATGCCTCCATGTCACATCTGGCCAGCTCTGTATCAATAATTAAATATACACTGCCACAGTGACTGATGTATGGTTCCCTACCTTCTAGATGAATGCCCAGACTACATGGCTATAGAATCAGTCTCCCTTGCTTTATTTGGCTTGGTGTCTGTTTAATTATTTATACAAAATGAAATGTCTTTAGAAGCCTGTGATTATTTTATATCCTTAACAGACTTTAAAAGTCTTTAAGAGCTGCTGATCAGCACCTTCCCTTGGGGCGGGCACAGTTAAAAGCTCCGTTCCCAGCAGCATTTAACTTCTTAGGAAAGGTGCAGCATCTCCAAAAAGTGACTGTGTGATCTCAGTAGAAACTCTGCATTCGTACTTAAATCCAAAATACTTAGTCACTTTGTGCAATGTTGTCCTACTTTTACACCAGTTTAGGATGATATTTAAATCCTGCAAACAATTTGCAAACTCTTACTGTCTTGTCCTCCCCAGTTTTGATACCAAACAGCTGTGTTTTCTACACAGGTTTTCAGCTCTGACCTTAGCCTTAGTATGGGAAAAGTAGGTTCAAGTTCCTGCTCTCAACAAACTAAACATTAGCAAGGACTTTATTACTAGATGCCTCACTGCTTAGCTATTGAACTCCTCAGGGATGAAAGTTTCTCTTTGTAAGTTCAATCAGAACTGCTGTTCTTACCCAGCTTTCAGTACGTGTCCATTAGAACAGTGGGTTTTAACCTGAGGCTGAATAAAGTGTAGAAAGCAACTAGAAAGCACTACTACGTAGCAATCCACTGACTAAAAAACATATAAGGGTCTGCAAACTTAAGGTTCAAAAGTAGTTTATACAGATCTTTAAGAAGGTACAGTACAACTCATCCTTCACTGAGAGCTTATTTCATTAAAAGTATATTCACTTTAAATATGTACAAACACAAACTTCTTTTATAATTATACTTAAAAGAGACAAATAAAAGAAAAAAATAATAAATGGACTAGCATATCTGTAGACATTCAAACACAAAGAATTATAATTTCTGGATTTCCCTGTTAGATGCAGAAATTAGGAGTACTGCGTGGAAAGGCTGTCATGACCTTATCACTAGGAAATTAACAGTGAAGTCTTAGAGCCTTTAATAGGAATGTTGCAGTGCAGATTTTAAGCAAACCTTTCCATATAAGGAATGTAAACTTATTAAGTTGCAATGGAGAGATAGAATTAAAAAATGCACTTAAGGATCGTTGTCTATTAAATTATAGGCAGTTATAAGAATAATTTCTAAAGACCTCAGTTTAATTCTTACCTTTTTTTAAATTAGCTTGAAACTTTTCATGCAGGAACATAGTCTAAGAAGTACACTTCTTAGTGAAAGAGAGAGTGGAAAATCATATTCACCCTGGACTATGATAAATGCTGCCCATCTACTTCTCACTCATTTTGTACAATATTTAAATTCTAGGGATCTTGAGGTTCATCAGCTCTTTATGTGCAAGTGTCTTCTCCTCCCCATCTTGAGCACAGTGCAGTTGTGGTTTCTGCACCCTGTCAGATGTAACCTTAGTGCTAATTTGGGAAAAGCAGTTCTCACATTTAGTGCTGAAAGACTGATAACCGAATCCACAAAGGAATGACACATTTTCAGCGATGAAGTACAGGGGCTGTGGACAATGGCTGTGCTTTCCCACTGCATAAATCCTCCTGACTCAGCTGTCATTGTGCAAATCTACTGCACAAAAGCAGATTTTGTTTGCATGATTGGACTTTATGTCATCATGACTATCATAACAAAAGTGGGTGTTCTGTTATTTTTAATATATTATTACTCCACCAGGTACCAAGATAGGTGGATATATCTGTAGACCTTGTACTTCACTGTCTCCTGAATTCCAGAAATCTTTTCTGCTATTATAATAATATAAACCAATGAACAATATTTCTGGGTTACTGGGCAAGCATGGACTGTAGAACTGAAATGTGATAGACCTGAATCTGTCCTCACAGTATTCCTCATGAATTATGACAAAACTAAATTTAACAAGACAAAAATCACATTCATACAACTTGTCATTTACACACTTAACAAATACATATATACAATGCACACATCTTATATAGAGTTGTTTATCCCACCTGCAATAGCACTTTGTGGTTTTAAATATGAATCAGGAATTGGTTTTGTTATGGACTGTATATACAACTAATACGATAACCAGTATGATACTAGAAGTTCCTGACTGTAGCTAATAAGAAACCATGCTGTTAGAACACAGTCTGTTCTTACACATTAAAAATTTGTGTGAACAGTTTGGACTAAATTGCAAAACCACATAAGAAAGCCTGGACCGCAGCACATATATAAATAATGTGGCTAGGAGTGAAAAATATCTAAGAACAAAATACTTTGTGAATTCAAAAACAGGAGTGCAGATGCAAGCAGTATGTACAGCAAAAGTGGACAGTCATCTCTTCAAAAATTAAAATATAAATTAATTCAGAGTAACTACAGTTAGTATTACTAGCTCAATTAAATCAAATGTCAGCTTTTTCAGGTGATGAATTCTCATCATAACCAAAATGTTCATACCCTTGTATATCTACAGCCAAGTGTAATTCCATTTAAGCTATTGAAATTTTGACTTCAGTAGAACTTGGATAAAGTACTCAGATGTGTTTTAAAATATTTTGGTACATGAAGCCAAAACCAGATTTTCTCTGAAACTATCCCTCTCTCCTCATAGAGGCAAATAACTACAGGCCTGATTAGTAATATCCATACAAAAAATCAAGCTATTGTGCCTTGTTAAACTACTGAATATTTTGTAACCCTAATAGCTTGGAATGCCCAGGTACTCCTTGACTTTTTCCAAATTATTGACAACTCTGGCTTGCACAGAAAACTCTGCTGATTCACTTTCTGCTGGACTTTGGTGGCCAGTGTCAGATTGCCTTTAGTCTCGTAAAATATTAAAGCCTGCACAAGGCACAGTCCTGCCCCAGGCTCTGTAACTACTTTGTGTTGACGTGTGGCTGATGCCTCCACAAGCCTTGAGCTTCTGTCCAACTTGCACCCTACAGCAATCTGCTCCTGTGGTATGATTGCATTAGCCATAGTGTCTGTATATGTTTTAAATTTAATCGCACTCCACAAATCTCAATGTAATTAAACCAAAAATGCTTCTTTATAAATCACTTTTGATTAGTTTAACTGGTTTAAGACAAAATTCTGCTCCAAATAAGAGAGGGGTATATACGTCACAGATGTTGCTGGAAGGAAGCTGTGTGCTAGTCTTTAATGACTAGATGAATGTAACCAGATTAATGTATATTTTACATACCATTTAGCCACCGGGAGTCATGCTGCTCTGTTCTGATTGGATGGTGATGCCCCAGAGTTCGGAAAATGGCGAAGTCCCTGCCCATGAAGTCTGCTGCTGTACCAGAGTACAGTTCTCCATCTGTGGGAGGATGTAATTGTATGCAACATTTCTCAATTTTCCAGTCATGGTAAGTCAGAGAAAGCTGTCAGTCCTATGTTTATATTACACTAATAGGGATAACGAGAAAATTACAAAGCAATAAGCCATATGCAATGTATTGTCATTAAAAATATATGATTATTTTCTTTCTCACTGCAGAGCTTAACTGTAACCTTTTTTAAGTGAGCTGTAGCTCCCGACTGCTAGTGCAATCACTTTTCAAAAATATATTTGGATTCTTAGGCTGGAACAGTGACAGTCTGCAGACCTACCCCTGGCAGAGATTAGTGTGTCACCCTCAAAAAAACTACATAACTGTGAAGTTACACTGTTTGAACATGAGTTTGGACTGTAAATCACCAGAAGGTCCTTCCAGCCTATTGGGTTTTTGTGATTCTCGGAATTGGAGAGTCCAGCTCCTTCACCCTCAGTTCAGAAAGTCATCAAGTCCTTTGAATTTTTCATATAGAAACTGTGTTGGTTTTTTGTATGTTTGTTTGTTTGTTTTTTCAGCAAGCAAATACTCAGAAAATAGTGTTTTCTGCAGCAAAGACAGAACATGCCCTTCACCTCCTGCCACTTTGGTAACTGTGATGCTGGCAAATGGCAAGAGCTAAGGGAGAGAATATATGAGATCATTCCCTGCCACCCTGACCCCATGCATATCACAGTGAACTAGTGAATTAAAAATTGACCTGTAGTACTTCTAAGTGGCACATATGTAACCTAGCTGGAGATGAAACTCTTAATATTAGAGTCCCAGTGTGCCTCTCCTCAGCCAGCTAGAAGTGTCATGCAGGAGGTAGTCTAAATTCAATGGACCAGGTCAAGTTAAATATCTGTCAACTGGTAAAGAGAATAATAATACTAAGTACATAGTAATCAGACCCACAGAAAACAACCAGAGACAAAAGGATGACACATATCTCTCTGGTATTAATGTAGAGTTATATATTAAATTACTCTAAATTCAAATTGCTAAAAATGCATTTTTTTTTAGGACTGTGCCCTTTTACACCATGTGAATTGAGATACCCCACCCTATATTTTTAATATGAAATTAAAAAGTATTATTCCTTCCAACTGTTTTTTTCAAGTTACACATCTTAATCAGGTCTTCTGTGAAAAAGACTAGTTTGAGGATAAAATAGCTCTTTCTTTAAGATAAAGTAATAAATTTTTCATGGTCATGATGAACTCTACCATATCCTCATTTTAAAGCATCCTTTAGGAGCAAGTTTATCTTTTTCATGGCAATTTTAGTATTTCCATGGTGGAACAACCATGTCCAAGTATGCTTATTGGATGTCACTGGCATCTTTTCCCCAGAACACTGACACCATGAAATTATCAATTGAACCTACAGTGGCTCTGTACCATATGGTAGTCATGAAAGTCAGGATGGGTGAAAACATGATAGCGGAAAGGCGTGGAATTGAATGAATTCACAGCAGAGATTAGAAGCAAATAGACCAGTCGTGCCCAGCAGGAGGTGTAATCAGAAGTGAAACAGAACAGCATATCATTAATTAACAATTTATCATTTCTCTATGTCATTTTCAACTTTTTTTTTAAAGGTTATACAATCACTTAATTATAGTGATTATTATGTACAGGATATTCAGCTGAGATTGTAAAGCACATAAAACCTTTTTGCTTGTGAAAAGGTCTTTGATGCTATGCTTAACCTTTCTTTAACCTTATCTTCATTTTCTTGTCTTTCAGTCTCTAGTGAGTTCTGATAAATCAATACAAATCAAAGGGGGAAAGAGAAGGAAAAAACCCAACAAACCCTATTTTGCTTCCAAGCTATCAACAGAACTAAAGGTCAATCAAGAAAGAAAAAAAATAGTCTATATTTAATACTACCTTATTAAAATTTCAACAAGTATAGCTCAAAAACTCCTTAAAATTCTATATTTGTAATATTTAAAGTTGTACGGGTTTTTCACACCTCTGCTTCTAATTCTATATATGAACGCCACCGAAAGTAACATATCTTCCAGGTTTGTCTCAACTCAATTCAACCTAAGACTTTTTCATGCTACTAGGCTCACGTGGCTGGTACTTGGTACTTTTTCATCGGTGGTGAGAGAGTAACCAAAAAAAAAAAAAATTTGAACTGATTTGCTGTAGTCATGCAAAAAAGGGATTTCAACTTTTCCCAGACAGAAATACCAAGGAGTACCGTTTATTTTTGTAAGGCTTTAGATAATTTTTGCTAAATTCAGGGAGAGCCTCAAGTCATATCCCAGATGTGCACATCCTTTGAGTTAGTATTATTCAAAAGCTGTGTGAGGATTTTTGCCTCCTGTCTAGGTAGAAGTACATTCATCTTTTTTTCCCTATGCAGACATTCTTTTGGACTGAAATTCAGTCATTACTGGTCTAGAAAAGAATTCTTTTATGTCATTGAGAGTCTTCACCATGCTATTTTCATTGTTAATAGTTTTAAATGCACTTTTCATTAAGAAAGTAGAAATGAACCATTTGAAAACTGACAAACATTTCTCAAGAATGAAAGGGAAAAAAAAAAAAAAGTTGTCACTTTGTATTTCCAGTCCAGCATCATAAAGCAATGAGTGTGCAGAACAAGCTAATGGCCCTCAGATGTTTCCATAGGAAAAAGCTCTATGTTTTGGACACAGACCACTTTATCCTAAATGAGTAGCTTGTTGACATATGAGTGCAAACATGAATACATATATGGACTTTACTAAATAAAGAGGTAACAATTAAAGCCCACAGTAGTCCCTCATATGTACTTAGTAGCTAATTTCTACTAAATAGAATAGTAAAGATTTTCCTTGGTGAGAAGCTAATGTATTTCAAATTACATTGGCAGTATTAAGGTACTTAAACTGACTTTTTACAAAAAAATATTAAAAATTGTAATACTTTTTTTATTAAATATCACTGAGACACAGGAACATAAATAGCTTTGAGGATTCTGGATCATCAGAGCTTTTAAAAATCTCAAAGGGTCATTTCCTAAAGAGCAACTGACTGATAATGGGACA
>JAOXNG010000001.1:9591754-9607172 GCA_028566535.1 Scolopax minor | reverse complement strand
AAAAAAAAAAAAAAAAAAAAAAAAAAAAAGGAATGTGAAAAGCTAGACGCTGTTGACTTTGTGCAGTTGCATACCGGGTATACCATGTAATACTGGCTTGTCATCATTCTCTTTCTTTATTGTACATTAAAGTAAATAGTAAAGCCATTCCCTTGAGAGAAGCTCTGCCACAAATTCAAGTTGCTCCAGGCACTAATTTATACACTGGCCTTTTACACACACTTTTTTTTTTTTTTTCCCTTTCTGTTTGTACTGGGTACAAGTTGGAGCAAGATGTCAATGTCTTTCTTGTTTTTCCTGTTAAAAAGTGTCCCCAGGGTAGCTCATCACCTGCAATCATTAGGGGCTCCAAGACCAGGAAATGAGGCACACTCAAGACTAAACTTCTGTTGATATTTTAAATAGTTTCATTTTTAAATGTAATGTAGGTACAATAAGAGTAGATGGTGGCCAAAGCCTTAGACTAGCAATATGGACAAAGTCCTGAAGAAACAGATATATCTCTGACTTCTGAGATAAGAGAATCTGCAATCTTCTGAAACTATTGCTGCCCCCTTGGATTTGAAGTTGTAATAAATTGCCAGGAAGTTACACAGTAAGGATAAAGTGGCTACACCTGGGCAGTGTCATTAAGGAATGAAAAATCTAATTTGTTTCACTCTTAATTTCTTCTCACAAATCATCTTTTTGCCTTTTTTGTAAAGAAGAAGGAAGAACAATGAACACAATTAATTCAATTATAAAGTTAAATCAATTAGATAAATTCAATCAATCGGATTGGTTCAATTAGATTAACACAGTCTTGGTACTCTATACTTACATATTCCATGAAATTAAGTATTACTAATTTAGAAATACCTAATTCATGGAAATTCCTCTATTCTGGCCAGGAATTCAATTTTATTCACTGCCAGGAAGATCTCTTCAGTGCATCATTGTGTAAAGGCCTTGTCCTGTGGCCACTTCTATATCTCCACCTTACATGCAGGTACAGTTGGGGGACAGACTTTCCTTGGCAGCAAAACATATATAAGAGATTACTTATTCTTGCTCTCACTTTGTTGTCAGCTTTGCTGGTGTGACCATCAGTGTGGTCAGCCTGTAAACTGGGTGATTAAAATACCTCCAGAGTCACCTAGTTCTGAGGAGGAGGAACATTTAGCAGAATCAGGGTCTTACAGAAGTATAAAGTGACCCTTATGATACTTGATTCTTGGTTTACACACACCTTTCTCAAGACACATGGGTCAACTGTGTTAAAATGAAACCAGAATAATGTCAACCTCAAAATATAATGCATAAAACAAAGCCTTGCCATAGGTGCTACAAGGAGGAAAAAAAAGGAGGAAAAGTGGCAATTATTTACAGCAAATGTACATCTCGCTGAAATTTTATTGTGCTACCTACCCACTAATAGAGAAGCTGTCAGCAGTTTAGGATCATAAGGGCTTTTCCCTCGGCCATTTTCAAAATGTGAATCTTCCATTCTAAAAATGTTGTCCTGTAAAGTGGAAAAAGAGAAAGAAAAAGCAGCATTATTTGATGAAAGAACACTAAAAAGAAATTGTACTAAATAGAGTGCAGTATATATGCACTCTGAGTTTTGTGGCTTCAGAGAAATTAAAGTACACTAGGTGAGCAACTGGCAAAAGTGCTCACCTTCTAATCAGTATTGAGCTGAAAGCTAGTCAAAAACACAAACACACAGCTCATGTCTATTTTACTTCATATATAATTTACATGGTTTCATTGAAAACTTTTTGCTTTCACTGAGAATATGTCTGAGTAATAGTAATCAAAGTAGCTGGAATTTGAAACTTTTGTCTGAAAAAAGACAAACCCTATTTTTCATTGACTGTACTTTTTTGAAATGTCCTGCAAATGCAGATTAGTATATAATACAATGTTAACTTCTGGCTCCTAACCCGAGTATTTAGTGACTTACTCTTTCATGCCTTTTCAAATTCAATTTTAACTGCACTGGGAGAACTTTTTTTTTGTTTTTTCAATACTGTGCAATGAAACTTTTAAAATCTACAGGCTGAAGTAAAAGCACACAGGTATAGAAACCAAGGTCTTAGTCAACACTAACTCAAATCAAAGTCAGTAAATCCAAAGCAATGGGCTTTTCAGTACATTTAATGACTTCAATTTTAACTGGGGGACCAAATCTGCTGAACAGTGTGTTTATCTTACATTTTGCACTGAGAGCAAAAAACCAGAAGAATAAGTGCTTTTTGCACACAAGGCTTCTACATTGACAGAAGACATGTGGAGGTTACACTGAAAACTTGAAATTTCCATTTCCCACCTGCACTGTGGTTAATTTGCTTTACACCTAAGTAAGTTAGGGAATCCCAAAGGTGAGGCAACTCCTACCCACAACAGTTTCTCTGGTTACTTAGGCCTTTGCACGCAGTTTTCAGTTGCTTATACCTAAATATTCTCTGAGGCAGATTCTGAAGGACTTCCTTTAGCCAGTATTTGCCGGACCAAGTAGTTCACATTGTAATAGGAAATACAGCTTGATACAGTGTCTTTTCTTACTGACTAAGCAGAGATCAGTCATCTGTTTTAAGAAAAGACCGTTCAAGCAGTTATAGGCTCTTCCTAAGCTGCCCCTTCAGCTTCACTTCTCCAGACGAAGTCTCAGGCTAGAACTTCATGAAAGCTTAAGTACTGTGTAAACTCCAGAGTCTTACTTACATTGTCCTGTGCTTGCAAATACAAGTCTCAAAAATGTGCACAATACTTTCACCCTCAAGGGCAACACTCCAGTGCTCAGTGCTGGAGACCTGACACTCCACAATGCTTTGGAGGATGAAAAAAATATCAACAACTCAAATTTTATCCAGCAATTGCTTTGGTAACGTAATGTTTTTTTAATGTGAAGATCATTCAGACAAATAGTTGATGTCTTTCTCATGAGCAGTAAATTTAAGTATTTGTAAGCAGCGTTATCCCTGGTACCCTACTTCCCTATCTTGCTCATCCATACTGAATCTAGGCCAGGCCAGTGACCAAACATATTTCCAAGTGGTATTATTTAAACCTATTGAGTCCACGTTTCTATAAGTGGGTCACAGGCTGTAGCTTTTATTACAGGCTGGTTTAATTCCATCATGCAAGTGTATATCTCTGTGTGTGTATTACGTATTTGCAAAGGAGGACTTCTCAATTCACTCAATTTACTGGAGAAAAAGGTGAAGGGAAAATGGACTGTTAGCAGAATGGTCTATTTGAAGGAGCTTACTGCATTGTAAGATAAAAAGTTTGGACACAGCTTCATGAAGTTTGATCCCAGAACCCAAGCGCAACCTCCTAAGGCATGTTCTTGTAGATGTAGCCTGCCTGATTATGTTTATACAGTCATCCCATATCTGTAGTATCTTGCACAGTATTAAATTTCTTTCTTTCCCTTTGTCTTTCTTTCTGTTTCTTAATAGTCCAGACACATTCCTTGCTTCTATCCAATTTTCTGTCTTTGCTCTTTCTAACCAGAAATGAATAAATAATGAAAAAGAAATCTGAAATTCTGCTCTAGGGTCCATATCTAGATCTTGCACAATAAATAAAAGCAGTAAATTGAAGAGAATGCTAGACCTCAACTACAGTAATAGAAAATGGCACTAATGCTACAAGTCATTATTGAAAAATGTTATTATCAATCTATTTTTTTTCTTGGGATTTCTTCTTAGTAGATAATAATTGCTCAACCTGCACACCAATGGATATCTGATAAGGCTATAAAGTCAGTGGCCTGACAGTTAAAGCAGAATATATTCCCAGGATAATCCCATGTGACATTATAAAACAAATAGGAAACAGATGTGGAAAGTGATTTCGTATAGGAAGAATCTGATTTTTGACTGTATTCTTCTGCTTTATGTCATTGTAACTCTACTGACATTGGTGTGTAGCAGGCAAGAAAGAGTGGAGAACTGGGTCAGCCCTAGTCAGAGATGACCTGCCCTTCTCTTCATGTTTGTGGAATAAAACATTTGAAATAAGAAGCGTGACAGGGAAATCCCACAGTGTTTTCGTATTTCAGTTAAAATGTAATGTAGAGACATGTACAATGAGTTTCCAAATGTATGGGCAAGTAATAATGACAATAAATACATCACTGTTAAGTGCCAAATAAATGTATCATGGTTAGTCTGAGGCCCCCAGGAGTTTTGACAAACACACTATAACAAGTCTAATGTGTCACAAAGAGGGAGGGAGCAAGAGCAGCTCTTGGGTAATGACTTGGGGCCAAAATCAGTCTGCATAGAGCTAGCAAGGACCAAAATGGTGCTCAGAGGCTTACGGGGACTTTGGGCTGGGTGAGTCTGTCCTTGCCTTGCACAGTCAGCCAAGAGCTTTTCGCTAGA
The DNA here is from genome assembly GCA_028566535.1 of Scolopax minor. Lineage (NCBI taxonomy): Eukaryota > Metazoa > Chordata > Aves > Charadriiformes > Scolopacidae > Scolopax > Scolopax minor. The sequence continues at coordinate 9,602,796 of JAOXNG010000001.1, read as the reverse complement.
AAGCATGTACATTATTTGCTCTTAGAAAAAATTTGATTAGTTTGTAATTTTGCTGCCTCTTGGGTTTTACAGTGAATTCAATGCAAAGAATGATAGTGCAGTGAGTCAGCAAATACCTTAGCCATAAACAGCAAGAAAAACTGTGTATTCACCAAATGCTCACTGCTTCAAGGCTTTGTGAGGGTTATTATAGAATCAAAACCAGGAATTCATAACAAAGCAAGCTTGCCAGGCAGAAGAAAATTCTCTAGAAATGCAAAAATAAAAAAAAAAAAAAGACACTCAAAGAAAGGTCTTTGTAATTCAACAAGTCCAATTTATTGTCCAAACTCCTTTTTTAGTTGCACTGGCAGCCCAAAATGACATTACAATGTACTTCAAACCTTTTTAAGGATCCTCATAGCTAAAAACCGTGCTGTACCATGTTTTATTTAGTTGCTACTGGGTTATTAAACTCTAGGTTGATATCTCATTAATGCTTATTTATAATCCATAATAAAATTACTGAAAATGAGAGACCATTTAAGTCTTGAATTTTCACTAACTCATAATGACAACAACTGAGTGCACACTGACGTTACAGTCACACAGCTGCTGGCTCATGGTATGTCATGAATTGTTTCACCTACTAAAGGCTTTCTGTGGTGGGAGATTGTGCTTCTGGCTCCTTAAAACACATTTTCCTGTATCACATACTGTGATAGATGGCAAGACTCATCCATAAAGAACTACAGAAATAAATATGAAAGTTATTGTGATTCCCATTCTTTTGCCCAATGATCTGTCATTTCAAAGTTCTAGAGATTCATTTTCAAAGGACTAAAATATGATTGAAATACTGCCCAATATCATGATACTGATTGGTGACAAGATATTGCTATTTGACAAGACTTATTTCATATCTTGCTATTAAATAGGTTCAGTCAGCCAGTACACCAATATGATATATGATTTATACATCTAAACATATATATATATCAACTGTATATCCACATATCTATCTATATCTTTCAGGGCAAACAGGCACCAGCTGAAAATATGAGGGTGAAAAGGACCTTCAAGACCAGGCCACCTTCCCACCTGCTCTAGTGGGAGGTGTCCCTGCCCATGGCAGGGGCATTGGAACTTGATGATCTTTAAGGTCCCTTCCAACTGGAACCATTCTGTGATTCTGTGGTATGTATAAATATCCAGTATTATAAATTTTAAAACCATTTTTTGTACCTCTGTCAGCAGCTAGCCAGCAATTCACACAAAAACCATCCCAGAATTGCAGAGCTTAATGCAGTGAAACCACTGCAGGTCAATAATGAATCAAAGCAGTGCAAGCAATTGATCTGAAAAGTCTGTGTTGATGGAGTGTGCACAGCAACTAAGAAGGTATTACTGGTTTAAATTATAAGACACGGAAGATGTAGAGGGGTTTGACGGAAGTGATGCTCCCCAGATGCTCTAGTGCAACTGACGGAACTCATGTCCATAGTCTTGTAAACTCCAAATCATAAATAGAAAGGAGCAGACCTCCAGGGTATCTTCCTGATCTCCACAACAATCTGCCAAAAAGTAACATGTGATGGTCCATAAGCATTCAAGATGCCAAGAGCCTTAGGAACTAACACATCTGTTGTTTAATAAGAAAAGCTAGAGTTGGCCACAGCTGTGAGCATTCATGTATTAACATTTCCCTTGCTGTTTTCACAGACTCTGTTGTGCTACCATGAAGCACTTTATAAGACAAGTAGGTTAAAGGGGTACGGAGGAACCTCAAAACCCAGATCACACCAAACCTCCAGCAAAAATAACTCCAAAAGATTTCTAGAGGGGACTGTTCAGAGTATTGCTATGCATCAGGAAGGAATATCCATCTGGAGCACTTTAAGGCCAATGGCAATGTCTCTTATTGAGCCTGAAGTTCCTGGCATTGAAACCTTGTGTTCTCTGGATTATTCAGTGTTGGTAAGTACAAAAGGAGACATCCCACTTCCCACTCCGAGAAAAACTTTCAGACTTGTTAAGGTTTGGTTTTATCCCCTCTATATAGGGGTGGCTAAATTTGCTACCCAAGTCACAGTCAGCAGAAAGTAACAGGCTCCTCTGAATGACGAGCCAGACCAGCTCAGAATTGCAGATCTCAAGGGCAAGATCTCTCATCATTGACCACAGAGGAAATTTCATGTGAATTTAGGTCTGAGGCTTTCGGAAATGAACACTGCTGAGGCAGCTGAGTGGAGGCACCTGACTTAGAGAACAGATGCTGATGGTTTCACTGTAAGGTGTTTTTTTCCTTTTTTCTTTCTATTTTTTTTCCTCCTCTCCAATATATTAATTTCAGTGAATTTTTGATTTTCCTTTTGCCCAATACAACTTTCTGTGCACACATTTTATGACTATATCAAGGATATTTCACAGAGTCTTTTAAGTATATTTCACTCTATGAGAAATGATTTACTTATGAATTGTGTTACTTTTCAAGAATAATTTTAAGTGGAACAACTGTGCAGGATATGGCTATGTTGTTATTGTTATTATATTTCCTATTTCACACTTAATCTATTGAGTCATGAAAACTGTTAAATATGAGGACTTTGGTTTCAGGTTTGGGAATCATGCTGTTATGGAACTTTTAATAAGAAACTTTTATTAAAGTCATCCCCATGGAATACTTTATTTTTGAAAAAGTGCAAGTGCAAATAAATATAATGTGAGAAATTATGCAAAAAATACAAATATTAAAACAAATGTAAATGTTGAGGCAAGTGGTAACCATTGGGGAAATAGGTGAAAAGTGATTCTAGCAATAATGCAACTGTTTTAAATCATTAATTATTAAAAAAAGAAAAAAGAGAAATAAAAGAAAAGCATACAATGGGCTTCTGATTCTTCAGGCTCCATATGCTAGAGGGTTTTTACCTGCACCCATTTGGGAGATACTGGGCTCTACAACACCTTTATTATGTTTTGGTTTTCCAACTTGAGGCTTAGTAGAATTGAGTTATCAGAAACCAGTTTTAAAACCCTGTGGGAAATCACTCCAAGTGACAGATCTTTAGTAAAATGCAGTTTCTAAATAAAGGTCTCCAGCTTCTGTAGGACCTGAACTGAAACTCTTTTGGGCTGCTGTCCTGAGCTAAAGGGGACAGAAAGGGAACTTTATTGAACAGTGTTCTGATATTGAGATAAAATAATATTTGAGATAAAAAACTTGTTGAGATGACATCCAGCTCCACACTTTATTTTGCAGATTAATAAAAAGAACAGAACTCTTGACTTCCGTTTCTCCAATTACCCCCATATGTCACTCCTACTGGAAAATTTTCCTGGCTTATGATGTTCAGAAGACACCTGAAGATGCAGCAGATAACTCTGGTAAGCACAAGTTTTGTAAAATTGTCTCCCTAGCCTAAGATGAATTTGAACAACTCACCCTCAATAGTCTCTTTCAGTCAAATCTCAACATATAACAATAAATTCCACATTTCTCTGCTTTCTTCTGAAATTAAATTAATTAATATATATTAAGTTACTACAAACCTTGGCAGAAAGGTAAATGTTTCATATCTATCTATGTAATATCTATCTGTCTATCCATGTATCTATCTATCTCCATAATTATAATTAAATTAATTTAATGAAAAGGAAAACATAGCCAAATGGGCTGCTCAGGAACAGCTGGTTCAATCTTTTCATTATTCCCAGTTTATGATCTGTAAGTGCTTCTGCTTCTGATTGGAAGACAAACCAAATGTCAATGTCAAATAGTGAAGACTTGTTCACACCTGAATGTACTAGTTTGCATACTAATATTGGTATTTATATGAAGAATAGACTATTTCAAATAACTGTGCAACATATGTAAATAAAAGGAGGGCAGGCACAGTCAAACTGATCAGCTGTTCAAAAAAGAAGTATGCTTGTGAACTTGGTTTTGCAATATTTCACAAGCTAAAGACACCAGACTTCTCTGATTTTCATGCAATAGTTTTTGGGGGATTGGTTTGTTTTTTTCCTAACAATGTCATGTACCTATTTATACCAATTTTAAAACACTGGCTAAATTTAGATTTTGGATAAAATGTTGTTCTAATCCTGAATAAAACAAAGATAGATCAGCAGACATGAAAACTATCAAGGAATTTTATTATAGTGTCATTACACTATTTATTCCTGTAGAAAATTCAGCAGATATAGAGTGATTAGGAAAAAAACACAACCATACTCAAACCAAACCAAACACAGCTAACATGAATGGCATGTTAACCTTGACTGATTAGTAAAGACACCAAAAATGTCATCCCAATGGCATACCAGACACTAGATACTATCAAGGATATTGAACAATTCTCAGAGGATGCTGAGTATTAGAATGCCTTTGTATTGCAACTTTCTGGGTTGTCAAGTGCAATACATCACCTAAGATCACTGACTGGCTCATACAGGATGACCTCTGGAAATATTACCACCATACAATGACTGTCTGTTCTAGTCAAGTTATTAAGTGGTCTGCATATGTAAGCAATAAGATAGACAAACCTAAACCCAGTACACGTAACTGAACTACATAACCTAAAAGTCTCAATTCTTTAAGTGTTCTTATTCTTGCCCCCAACATATTTTCCATTAAAAACATTTGGAACAGATTCTAATAGCTTTAGCAGAATCTACTATTATGTTAAATAAATTATTGGGCCTTACTCTATTACATGATTGTACTAGTTCTCTACGGTTATTTTTAGCATTCAAGACCACTGCTTTCCCCCTTTGTCTTTTGGATTTCCTGTATGTTATTAGACTGTGGTGAGGTCAGGCATCAGAGGAAATAACAGCAGTGCTAACTCTTAGACCCAATGTTTTATGAATTACTGAGCATCAGTGATGTAATGGCAATAAATCTAACCCAGTCTCAGTCTTGTGTCCTGTTGTAAATAAATGAAGTTAGCAAAGGTGTTATTTTATTCAAGAGCCTTCCTGATGTGAACGAAAATGCTCCCCCCAGGGGATTGTTTGTAAAATTGCTTCTATAATTAGGGTGCTGTTTAACGAGAGAAAGGTTCTCCAGTTTTCCTGGGGAACTTTCATGTCTGAGTCAAGGGTATCTTATTTACAACACAAAACCGACTGCAAATTGGGGAAGCAACATATAGAAAGGACTTAGTCAACTGGAGTTAACATACAAGCATATGGCCAAGATTTTCTAATTTCCCAAGTGATTTTGCATACTCCCGAGTTGGGCACCCAATTTAAGACTTGCTCTAGGGCTCCGATTTTCACAGAATACCTTCTTGGGCAATTTAAATTTCTGATATTTGAAACTGTTACTCACTTGTGAAAATTAAGGAATATTTCTGCACTGCTTTTTAGCCTATTTGCTGTTTAAATCCTACCATGGTCAAATCTCTAATAGGAGCACACATCCTGAATAAAGGCTTCCAAAACCTGACTCTAATGAAAGACAGAATAAGGAACAAGCTTAGATAAGTATTATGAACTTTTTTTCCCTAAAATAAGACCTAGTGAGCTTGCTTCAGACAATTTGTGCAAGTGACAAAGAAGGGACAGAGAATTACACCCACAGCAACTACTGTAACAACTATTAAGCTTTTTTTTTTTTTTTTTTTTCTCTAGAAACTTCAATCTATCTGCACCATGTCACTCATAGAAGCCTGTAAAGTGTCAGGTCTAGCCCAGTGTTTGATACATATTCAGACTTTAAAGAAAACCCCAAACATAGACAAGGTCTGGAATACAGAAGCTGAAATTCTCAGCCTTTGGGCAATTTTGTTTTTCCTGAAGCAAAGCTTACATCTGAAATCTCTGGAATAAGCATTTTTCTCTTTTGCCTTTGTTCCCTCCGCTTGCTTTCAGTGTGAGACCATACAGCCTCATTTGCAGCCTCATTTTATTTTACTTCATTAGCAAAAAATAATATCCTCAACATGTTAATAACCAGTTTTGCATTAGAGAACAATGCATTTGAAAACCTCACTTCTATTGTGCACATGGAGACATAACTAATAGTAGACATAATTATAACCTCTCTTTGTGACAAGTTGCAATTATTCCTCATGGCACTGTGTTTAAGAGCAGTGCATTTCTCATACAGGTTGGGGGTTTTTATTAAAAAAGTCAAGAATGTTTGATATTCTTTTCCCAGTGCAACAAAAACTTTGCTGACACAGAAACAGATGGATTTAAGTGTTTCTGATTCAGAGTGACTGAAAAAATACATTAAAATGCACTTCTTTATTCACTATCTTGCCTGCTTTCCTAGCACCCAGGAGTCTCCAGAAGGGGAGAGAGTCAGCAACACTGGCAAAAATATGCAATACACTCAGCTCATATATCTATATATGTACCTTCATAAACAGGAATGCACAGTATCACTGGGGCTAATCAGCATCCAACCAGATAACTCAATTACTGATACTCATATTTTCAAACCAGAAATGCTGCTTTTCATTTACAGAACTTTGGCTCAAAATCCTGGCCTTTTCACCCAGTAAGATCATAGTATAGTGTAGTGCAGTATCGTAAATACAGATCAACCTTGTTGACTGAAGCAAACTGACAAACACACCAACCTCTCACAGGACAGAAGTAGTTCTTAAGTTCTGTTGATTTCTGGGATAATTTTCTATAGACAATTTTAATGGAATCCAAATAATCAAGTTATCCAGCTTTTTTTGATAAAGACGACATTCACATTACTTCAAGTTTCATCACCCACCACCAGATCACAGCCACAGAGTGGAGTGGTTACCTGAATGGAGGGTGTAGAGAGGTGGGCGTAGGTCTCTTTTCCCAAGTTACAGGCAATAGGACAAGAGGAAATGGCCTGAAGTTGCGTCAGAGGAGGTTCAGGTTGGATATTAGAAAAAAATTCTTCACTGAAAGGGTTATCAAGCATTGGAATGGGCTGCCCAGAGTAGTGGTAGAGGCACCATTCCTGGAGATATTCAAAAGACGAACTGACATGGTGCTTGGGAATGTGATTTAGTGTTGGGGTGTGTGTGGTTTTGGGGTTTTTATTATGTTTTTTTAATGGTTGAACTAGGTGATCTTAAAGGTCCCTTACAACCTAGGCGATTCTGTGGTCATGAACTGAGTGGATAGGACCTGTTTGTGCTCAGAGGGTTATGGACTATAACAATAAGGATTACAACTAAGGGTGATGCCATCCCAAATGAGGTGTGATCTCTGAGACCTTCATGTATATATTCTCAGGCCCTGTTCTCAGAGCTTCAACCTGGAGTCCACTGAAGTCAATGGAAGATTCCCCTCAAGTTCAGTGAACGCTAGAGGAATCTTTCTCATATCCCTTGCCATGTTTACATGTTAACTCGAGGTCACAGCAAATCCTTCCAAATGACTATGAATTAAAACAGTTGTTCTCCATCACCATCAATTTCAAAGGTTTGAACTGACGAATATACGACTTCTAAACTTGAATCCGTACCATCACCCTTCTGCTTTTTGTCATCATTAAAGTAGAGGCAATAAACACTGAGAAGAAAAATCATGTGTGTTAATACATACTGATTACTTGTTTTAGAATATTTTACTGAAATGTGAGCCTCATTTGCATTTATATAGATAAATGTTAAATGTTTAACTACACCTAGCTGTTAATCCTTGAAATGTATAATTACACACAAACACATACATGCACAAACAAAAATAATAAGACCTGAAATATTAATCATATCACCTGCTGTGCCAAATCACCCTTTTAATTTGTTATCCATAAAGAAAACCACCTTTAGACAATGAGCTATGATCTCAGCAATGCTTCTGCAATCCCACTGAAAGCCAATATAACTACAGGAAAAAATCCGTTTTGGAGATTATCAAGCAGGACGAATATCAAAAAGACCCACGTGTTTTTCACATATCCACAATATAAGGACACTTTTTACATTATTGAGTTCCTTCTATCCCACCTTGTCTTAGTTTTACAGATGGAGTGTTTCCTATCTGTAAGTTAGTTCTGGATCCAGAAAATTTGATCCTAATTGGTAGGGGAAAACCACATGCCTTTGTATTTATTTATTAAAATCTTCTCAGACCATCTGCAAGATAATACTGCTCAGTTTTCTGTCACCTTGGATGTAAACATTTCAACAGGAGAAGGTGCTTGTGCTGTTTGAGGCACCCTCTGAACTCTGCTGAGCTTATCTTTTCTTTATAGATGAGACTTTGTTTACCTAAGATTTGAACACTGATTACAGGCCCCTGAGAAATAGGAGGCAGTTTTCAAAATGTTGTCAACTGTAATTGGTTCCTGTCGAAACATAAGTCCCTTGGAGAGGGAAGAACTCAGAGGTATGGCCTTGTAGGAAAAGGGAACAAACATCGGCCACGATGCTGGAGTTTCCTTGTAAGAAAAGTCTCAAGAGGGCTAGGAAGGTCTACCAGGCCCATATCGCACAACTAAAGATGCACAGAAAAACTGTTGAAACTTGTCTTTCCCCTTTCCTTTTCTTTTGTATACAGGCATAAAATTAACACTCTAGAAATAGAATCTGAAATATAATAGCCCAGCTGTCCTCCAGTTTCAGGAGGTGTTAGTGGTAGCAGAGAAGTCAAACTGCAAGACTGGCATTTTATTCTTGTATCAGTGACTAAGCATCTGCTCCAAATCCCATTCAGTGAATGGCACTCTCCTCTTTCATCTTTCAGTAGCCTCTGAAAAGATCAAAAGACCAGAAGAAGCATCTCTTTTGTACGGATTAAAGAAACAGGAATTTTAAAACTACATTTCTGCCTGAAACCATTTTATTTGTCAATGTTAAGAGATAAAATCTCATGTTACTAACTGAAGGCAGCTAAAATAAACCAGAACAACTTGTGTATCTACTTCAAGGACTTTCTGGCACTTTTTATAAAGCTGGGTTCACTGTTCCTTCTGTATTTTTCCAGAGAAAACAGTTCTACAAACACTATTATAGTATCTCATTTTATAGATCAAGAAGAAGATTTTTTTTAAAATTTTATTTTATTTTTTATGAATGAGGTCAAGGCCCAGTAGCAGCCAAAAAAGCAAATTTAATGTTTGTTTCAAGGAAAGAAATAAAGAACAAAACCAACAGCATCTTTAATGCCTCTATAAATGCATGACAGTACTCCTGCATTTTCAGTACTGCAAGTTACATTCTTCTAACTTAGAAAGCATGCAGCACACTGGAAGGGATATGAAGAAAAGAAGATTGTTCACAGTGTGTTTTAAAATGAGAAACCAGCAGGTAGAAGCTTTAAAACAAAATAAAGGGATGTTGCTCACATGTTAGAATTTGTAGGGCATGGGATGTTGTGGATACTTGAAAGATATATGAGCTCAAGAAATGCCAGTACTAATTCATCAAAACCAAGTCATTGAAAAGCACTAAACACAGAGATTCCACCCCTGGTTCAGGAAATCCCAGAACAACGAGTGCTGGAGCCTGGGAGACTAACTATATCTCTAAGTGCTGCTGCATGTTCACTGCCTTATTCTCTTCCACTGGCATCCATTATGGGCCCTTGTGAGAACCGAGATACTGGGCTAAATGAGCCTTTGGTCTGAACAGATTTGACTGTTCTTATGAAATGAGGCAGAGAGAAATTAGGTAATTTAGCCAGGAAATCGATGCCAAAGCAAAAAGCTAATGTTCTAGTTCCTGAGCCTTGTCCAGTGCCATAAACAAAAGTATATAGTCTGGCCTCAAATCCCAATAAAGCTAATGGCAGCTTACTTAGCACATGCAAAGCTGAGCACAATGTGCAAGGAAAACTGGTAAGGATCACTTGTGATGGGGAGAGTGCATCAGCTTTTGTGCCTGGTTAGCCTTTAGTCTCCCTGAGATTCCCAAAGAATATCTCCATTGGGTTTCCAACACACAGACAAATTACCAAATTCAAATAGCCACTTGTTTTTTATTCACTTGGGGTTTACAAGAACTAGCAGAAAAAGCAAAAAAAATGCCCCTCACAGACTACCACATCTAAACCAACTTAATATTCATTAGCTAAAAAATCATATAAAAAATAAATTAAAAAGAAATAGGTCATCTAACTCTGAATAAAGATCAGAAAATGCATACCACACAATTTCATAGAGAAAGATAAGTTTGAGGTTTTTTTTTAAACTGACTTTTATGATTCAAATACAGTTAGTGGAGAATCACATGACAATATTATTCTAAAATGTTCCCATCACATCCAAAACTTATTAAAATAATCTAATCTGTTTAAACATATTGGAGGAAAGAAGAGTTGATACGTAATTATCTCTTCCCGAAATTGTTCTTTGATTTGGTTTCAAGGTTTACAGATCCACCCAGTTTTTGTGTTAATAGCCAGCACTGATGTCACTGGGAGAAAGAGAACAGAAGATAGAGGTGGAGGTTGAATTTGAAGATAAATTGAATAAAAACATTGGAAATCTCTGGATAAGAAAAGCAAACAAACATCCAACCAGTCCACCTCTGGTTTCATAACTCTTCCTTGTTTCTTGATGTATCATAATATCCTTTCTTTCCCTTTTTAATCATGCAAACTTACAGCTGTCCTTTTAAACATTTTTAGACTCAACTTCAAGTGCCTTACTTGATACCATATGTCACACATTTCCTCTTCTTTTTGTGAAATTGCTTCAGATAGAATGGTTTAACCTGATTTTCCTGCTGTCTGGATTTTGTCTCTGGGAATTCAGAAGCCTCTTTCTATCTATCTTAAATGCCACTAATTTTAAGTCGTTTCATCAAATTTTGGTCACAGGTTTTAAATTCCATACTGTTAATCTTCTTAACTAATATAAGAAGTTAGAAACTCATTTATTACAAATTACACCATGATGAGGATGCACGCCTACATAGAGCAGCTAAAGGGCAATAGAAGATTCCTGGTAGAAAATTACTAAGTGTGAGCTACAAACAGAAAATGCGGTGACAATAACAGGATGTAAAATAGACTAAACTCGTTCTGTCTTACAATGTCCAGATGCTTTTTTCTTTCTGCTGCACTCCTACCTTTCTACCACCTCTACTTTGCCATCACATTCATACTTG
>JAOXNG010000001.1:9554353-9591654 GCA_028566535.1 Scolopax minor | reverse complement strand
CATCACATTCATACTTGGATACACAGAAATAATATCCAGCATGGGGATTGATCTACTGATTTAGATGACAATGTCTAAGGAAGAATTCCAAATGCTCCTAACATACATGTGTGTGCTGTTACATTTCAAGGAGTCTGAATGTTAAAATCTAAGCAGTATCTAAGTTCATGTATTTGCTCAAGACTGGTGTGGATTGTTTTTAGCTGAATAATAAATTGCCACAACTCTTGTACAATTAAATTGTATCTGAAATTTCATACTGCTTCCTGAGTTCCCTTCTTGGATTCAATTTGTATAATTTTATTCTTTCTAGTTCAGAGAAATGTAAATCGATATCCGGGAATGTTTCTGAAATGCATTGCTTCTGAGCAATTGCCTCATTATATTTTATCTTATTATCTTTATTTCATTGTCATGAACATCCCAGATATTATGATAGGTGTGAAAGATAAGCACTGTTTCTGAAAATGCATAATTCTCTCCATTGACAAGGGGTAAGTTTGGATAGCTATACCAGCTGACTATGTTTCAGGTGATTTAAATCAGGTACAATAACTTCTACCCTCTGAAATTAGGCTGTAACCTAAGTCTAGAGGGAGTAAGTTATCTAATACCAGGAAAGAGTAAAATACTGAAAGTCTCAGATACTCCAGCACACTTCCTTGTTGCCATGTATTAGTCTTTCTGTCATTTTTTTCTCAATTTCATGACCTAAAAGAAACCCTAAAACACTACAAGAAACCCCAAATTTCTCTCCCTTTCCTCTTCAGTGTCTATGGTGCTGTCTATGAATAGTTGAGACAAAAAAACAAGTTGTCCTTTTGAAGCATCTAAAAGCAGAAAGACTTCAGATGAGCCTATTTTTTACAAATATGAGTAATATCCCTGAAAACAATGAAATAATTTGCTTAAGTTCCTTCTGAATGGGGTTCTGAGACTGCTTCTCATAAAAGCACCTTAGTGAGCACATAAATGCATAGGTAATTAATGTCCAAATTTGACAGACTGGCACATAAAGCCTAATCCTAGCTCTAGAGAAATCAAAAAATAGATGGTGATTACAGTGTATGGGTGATTTGGCTTTAAAAACAACTTTAAAAACAAATATTCAGGTCCCATATTCTTTCCTTTTGTGTCCAATCATTCATTGAAATCTATTGAAGAAATATTGCAATCTCTTTTTAATTAAATAATTTGAAGATTTAGCTATTGAGACTAAATTCTGCATTACATTTCATTCTTTTATCTATGCAATGATAGCAGTAGTTATTCATGTTTATTTTTACAACTCTCTTCATCTCACCTCCTATCAGATGGGTAGTATATTTCAAATCCTACTTACAGCAGGCAATAACCCTCACATCCACCCTTTATTTCAGTGCTTCACATACTGGCTTTTACTACAGCATTTCCTCTGCTTTTTAAGAAGTCTTTGGGTGAATTTTGTTGGAGTTTCTCATATCTTCTTTTTCAAATTTTACTTCAGTCTTGTCAGCTTGGAGGAGTCCAAGTGATTTAGTAGTAGTAGTCTCAAAAGAGAAAAAAAGCAGGTAAGGAAGCTTGAACTACTCATTGCAGCTATTTCACTACTGAAAGAAATTCCATTTTTTGTTTCAGGTAGATCAAAAAAAGCCATTTTGCTAGAAAGTGGGAATGAATCAATGAGAACAAAAACCTGCTTATACTATGATGTAGTTAATAGAAACCGATCTTGTTTGATTGAAACCAAACCATCAATGAATTTGACCTGTAGTACATAAAATTTGTAATTGACCAACATTACAAATTTTGAAATGAGATATGTTCATTTGAAATAAGCATTTCTTTGAAATTCTTAGAAAGCACTTGAAATGACTGAAGTCCATTATAAATTATTTTATCTTATTATTAAGAACAGTTTCAATGTTTATTCTGAGGCATAATATTACATTTCTTTTCAATTTCTTTCCATTCAGGGAAAGATTGAAGAGATATGTTTTCTTCAAAAGTTTGGGTTTATTGTTTTTATAAATCCTTCCATGTTTATTTTCCTCAAAGAAGTGTAGAGAAAATTACTTTTAATGGCATTAGGTCCTTAAGCACCTCATTGAAAATGAGACTGAAATTACTAAGCCAGATAAGAACCCATTGAAATGATGCCTTTGATGTCTAATTTACATTCAGCAAGTTAGGTATGTAAATATGAAACTTCAAATCCAGGTAGCTAAATTTCAAGAGCAGATTAAAATTGTTTTTCTGGTATTTTAAGTCCAAAACTAAGGCAAGCACTTAAGCCTGTTTTTACGTATGGTCCTTGTTAAGGCACAGTATGTAATCATCTATTCTTATACCCATAAAAGCTATTGTGAATGCAGTATTTTCCTGACTCAAGACCAGTGAAAAATAGGAAGCCATCAATGAAAAAAAGATGCAGTCCATTTTTGCTCCACTTTTGCACTCCACTCGTGCAGTAATTTAAACCCTGTTACCCTCAAACACTGCTTTTATCTGTTTGGGAAGTTTTAGAAGGGTTAAGTCTGGATTTGCTTCTGAACATACCCAGACAGAAAATAAGAAAGGTGTTGTAGATGTAGCTGAAAAGAAACCCCCAACCCTGTTTTTGTTTTTATTTTTTTCACCAAAGGAATTTTTGAACCAGGATTTGATTCCTACTCACATGGCTAATGTGGCTCATGAGGGTAAGTCATTGCTTCACATCACTAAGATGTCAGGCGTTCCGTAAGTAACTGAAATCTCCAGCTTTTCTTACTGTCTTCTATTATCTGTTTTAAAGTATTTTTTATTTATTGTCTTTAATACCCCATGAAATATACTGATTGTAAAAGAAAAATCTAAGTCATTAAGTGATATCTAAACTACTTGTTGCACTGTCAGTTAAAATAAATCACATTTTTAAAGGGATCCTACATCATCCCTCTACAAAAAATAACATACATTTTCCTTTATTTTCTTTTAGCCCTCTCTTTAAGACTTCTATTTTGAGGTTCTGATATGTGACTGTTTTTATAATGTCAGGAAAGTACCTTGAGTTAAAAAATTTATTGTGCCATAATCTTTGTACGGAGAGATTTAGCATTTCTGTATTAACTAGCCTTTACACTGAAGTCTTACTATCTCCCTTCAAGGTAATCCTTTTTTACAGTGGGTCATGGCTTTTCAGTGTCTGCATGAAAACAGATTTGCACAAAGAAATAAAAGCCAAATTCACAAACCTACAAATGACAAGCAGAAAGAGCTTGTATTCCAGATTGCTTTCCTGCAAAATCCTTTGAAAGGCTAAACAGCCTTTTCAGTGGAAGCACTAATCTGCAGACTTGTATCACTATGTTTGAATGTAATGAGATTCCAGTAAACACATGAGCTCCATGTCAGCACAGTGAGCTCAGTTTAAGGGCAGCTTATTTTTCACTACTTTCAGGCAGCTAAACCAGACCTGAAATACTACTTTAACTGAAATGGGAATGCCAGTGTGGGGATTTGCAATACCTTAGTGAGACATTCTCAAGTTTGCTTATAGACATGGGTTAAGTCATGCAGAGCTCTTCCATGATCAAAACTTCCACTGACTTGTCCAAACTTTCCTTTTTTGTCTCCCTTTCTTGATTGAGGTTAAACAAAGTCAACTTTCATCATTACTGTTCTATTAATCACCACCAATCTTTAAGAATGTACATAAATCTTGTACTCGTGCCTGAATCATTTATTATTCTGCCATGCCTGTTGGAAGAATCTTTGTGGCGTTATTCCACATTAAACGATGCCCAATATTTCCATGTCCTGCATTTGGTATGAGTTTCAAAGCTTTTAAGTTAGGAATCAAATCATGATCTAGACTAAACTCTGCTGACTTCAAGGGATTTTTTCTTCAGTAATATTCCAGGAAAAGACCCTCAGTACAGCAGCAGTAGGCTGATGAAGACTTACTCTTTCATTGCTCCCACACTTGAGTAATGAAACCAGATACCAGTTTCTTATAACAAAAGATGATGAAATGCATAAACAGAGAGGTTTTTTAAAACAGAATAAAATAAATTGTTATTCAGAAAAAAGTAAATGAAGTTAAGCACCTCAACCAGCTTTAATTAAATTGAATGTGCCATCTCGACTATTGTTGATATACCACCTTCATGACCACTGATGCTTAGCCAAACAGAAAATGAAACTTGGATCAAGTAAAGGGAAAAACCAACAGCACTATTGCTCTGCAGTTTTCTGCTGTTTGACACATGGTTTGTATTGTAGGAGCACTCACATCCCTTCTGAAACCCTTTGCAAGCTTGTAAATAAATGTTAGCTACAGAAGGCAATGTTGATTTACACAAATGGCAAAATGCTTTCAGGTTTTGCATTGGTTCCATACTTCAAACAACCTAGAAGTATAGGATGAAATGATTAGAGAGTTACTGCTTTGAAAAAGTAATCAATGCCATTTGTTTTCTGATTACACATTTACCAGTTCATAATTAAAAAAAATAAATCATACCTCCAGGCAAAATAAGTCATTGTAAGACAATCTTCCTCTCTTAGACTGTTTTCTTTCTAATCCCTCTTCAAAAGCAGTTTCCAGGTCTGAAATCAGGCTGAATCAATCAGTATATATGTGCTTTTACTGTGCCCAAGAAGTAAAAATCAGTGTTAATCTGAGAAGCTACAGCACAGAAAAAGGACCAATTCTTTGACAATCATGGCACTAAGACTTTTTGTCTTTTTATCTTACACTTACGTGTTATAACTTTGTGTACAGAGGGTCTTTGAAGGGCATCTAAAGGCTATTCAGTGAACAGATAACTCCATCACTGCTATTTAGGTCATCTGGGGATTTTTTTGGCCCAGAGACGTGGCATCATTTTCACATGACAACAACTGAAGCTTCATCTTTCAAGAAGTCTCAGTTGCAGAGAGCAAAACCAATTAAGGCCAAATCACTTGGCCTCAGAAGCCTAAGGACTGGAGAAAACCCATAAAATTTGTGTCATCCTCAACCAAAATGTGCATGAACTTAGCATATCACTGATAAGATGGTGCCACCATTGCTAATTATCTCACTGGCATAGAACCATGTATTATAGCATGTAAAAGGCAGATTGCTAACAAGAATTCATCATCTTTCCATTTCTTCTGCCAATACTTTCTGAGCTCTGTTGTGAGCAAAGATTTCTGCAGCATGAGACAGATATTTTTTTTCTTTTTTGTCAAAAGACATGATCAGGCAAAACATTAAAATAAGGGTAAACTTAAGGTATGTGAATAATGTCATTGCCTGGAGCAAGGCCAGTGTTTCAGGGGGACAGCAGAGATCTGAACTTTACACCTTCTTGCTTACATATGAAAAGCTTTCAGATAAATGATGCAATTATCTAGTGGATTGTTTCTCTTTAAACAAAGAAAAAAAGCAGAATATATTCTGTATTTGTTACTGCCAGTTTGCATAATGTTAGGAAATTATTTTTTTAAGTCAAAATGTATGAAATGAGATTGCAATCCAGAATGGAAATTATGGGGAAAAAATACATGTCTCTTATTTCTGTAGAGCTCCACTCTGTCACTGGTGTTGCCCATGTCACTTGAGCGGGTGATGAGAAATGTTTATATCCAGATCAAGCTGATTGCTCAATTTTCCTGGTGTGGTTTATATTAAATACAGAAGAAGGCAGCAAGTTAGTAATCCCTGAAAGCATCCTGCTGATGAGTCAGACTGAGCTGTTAGCAAAACTCTAGTTACTTGTTACTAGGATTTTAACTCCATGTAGCGCAGAGGTGTGAAAAGGATCGAGTGAGTTTAATATTTCTCTCATCCTGAGAGGTGCTACTTGAGCTTTGCACTCCTGCAGCACGTGGAACGTGATCATGATAATTTTGTCATTCCATTTACCTTCAGCAATTTTGTCACTGTTCTTTTTAACCCAATAGCATAGGCATTATTTTACATATAAGAACAACCAAGATTGCTTTACATTTAAAAACAACGGGCATAACTTCAATGCCTCAGTTTTCTGCCACCACTCATATCATACATTTGTACGCCAGATATTCTGCACATGAAATAGATTACTATAAGGCTGATATTTATTTAGCTTAATTAATTTCATTGTGAAGGCATATTTGAAGCCACATTACTGAAGGATTCCTCCAAGGTAACCATTTAACAGCTAAGTAACCTTTAATTACTGTGCTGCAATGATACATCTAAGACAGATATTGTTATACTGTGACATCTGAGCACTTTAACCTAAAGGTAGTTATTAGCACTCCCATGCAAGATTCATTATGGATTATATTTCATTAATGGGGAGTATTGTGTTCTCATCTGATTATGTACTTGTGAACGTTTATTAACAAGTCTCCATGAGTGTGATTATGTTGCAACTCAGAGAAATCCATACATTTTCATAAATCAGGTAGCATTTCTTAACTAAATTATATGCAGTAATACAAGAGAAAAATTATGACAGCTCTTCTGGAACTGTTTGATACATACACTACACAGAAAAAGACTTGCTTAGGGATGGACAATGTATTTAATTGTTATTAGCTGTGCAATATTTGAAAAAGAAAGCATTAAAGTGCAAATTAATGCTGCTCTGCA
Organism: Scolopax minor; assembly: GCA_028566535.1. Lineage (NCBI taxonomy): Eukaryota > Metazoa > Chordata > Aves > Charadriiformes > Scolopacidae > Scolopax > Scolopax minor. The sequence goes on along the minus strand of JAOXNG010000001.1, from coordinate 9,585,068 downwards.
AAAAATCACTAGTTGTGATTTATATCACTACAGGTGAGAAGGCAGTCCAGACTTGTAGATGACTGCAGATGTACACAAATTAGAATAGATTACATAATAAATCCTCGTAAATTCTAATAGGCATGAATTTATCATGATACATTTATTCATACTGCTCAACACCTCTTTCTATTTCTTTTTTCCAGTGGTGACTGTTTTTTCATCCAATGTGTTTCTCACATTCTTTTCTGACTCATTCAGCTAAAGAAAAAAAACAAATTATAAAAAAAAAAAGTTTCCTTTTGGGAATAAATAAAAATAACCATATGTCAATTGTCTACAGCAAATAACACAGAAGCTGAAGAAAAAGAAAAAAGTAGGTATCAGCTCGTCTTTTATTGACTTCCCAAGTAATTGTGGAAAGTTACTCACCCTTTTCCAATGAACTGAGTTGCTTAGGAAATAACTAATTTACTCAAAGTCCACAGAGGCATGAACGAGTTAGAGGCATGTATTTCATCTGAGTCAGGTCATAGTCACTAAATTATTTGTCTTACATAAATGAGGGAGAGGTGAAGGAAGGAACAGAAGGGCACAGTACATTTCTCTCACAAGAATGGTATTTGAGAGAAAATGCAGAGATTCTGTATGGTTTATGCTCAGGAGCTTGAAGAAGAGCTAGCACATTTCCAAACAGACTTACTGAGTGCCACGAAGAGAAAGCAAGTTGTTGCAAACTACATAAGCTAGAAGAACGAATGGAAGAGTAAATATATTTTTTTCCCAACTGACTTCAAGTGGTTTTATTCTTAGATAAAGGCCATTTTCTGTCAGACCATTAGGACAGAAAGAGTTGCTATGATCACTCAGTCTGATTTCCAGCATCACACAAGCACTAGGGACAAGCACAAATATTTAAAACACTGCCTGATTCAGTATTATTCTTAATCTCTCAAAGTCTTTCAGCTGAAAATTGATTAGCTGCTCATTGCAAAATATATATGAACTGATGTATAATGAAGATAATTATTTATGCCTATGCACTGCTTTCATGACTGTTATTTTTAGATAATTTTATTCACAATCTTTTGTTCCTTCCCTGTGAAAAACACAATTTCTGCCTAAGCCATTACCCATTCCTAAAACTGGATTTTCTTCCTGCTGACAGGTACTATTGCAGCAATAAAGCATACATTGCTGTACTGGGCCTTGTATTTATATAGAAGTATTGTTTAAAGAAAGATGTAGGATTTTCTCTTCTGTCAGACTTTTAAGATCTTGAAATACCTGATTGTTAATCTATCTGTGTCATCTTATGCCAACAAAACATGTGATGCAAAAAGATGAAAGGTTGTATACTGATAAAAATATTCTCTTCATCTTTTGTAAAAGTATTTATCAAAGTTACAAAGTGACATAGTGATTAAACTGTATCTGTTCTTGTTTAGCAGAGATCCTGCCTCTTGTGGACATCTTCTCTGTGTGTATGGCATATATGGGATTAATTCTTATTTGCTTTCTTACATGGTTCAGTTAATTCTCTCCTTAAGAAGCAAAGTACTAATTACTAATAAAAGAATCAATATTTAGCCATCAATATTTAGCATTATTTTCTTACTCAACCATGGAATAATGGAATTTTATGATCTGAACCTGCTTAGCAACAAATTTGAGACACTGTATAACAGGGAGCAGAGAAAAAACTCAGTTTCAAAGCCTTGTAAAGGCAAGAAGGCATCTGGAAAGTATTATGAAATCATTTTCACATAAATATAAGTCTGTACATAAAAACAGGGATGGTCAAGATAGGAAGAGAAGAACAATTATTTCCTGTTCCACCAACCAACTGCTGGAAATACCAATGTACTGCTGTTTACTCACAGAAATAGTAGCTTCACCTGCAGTTGCTCTGCTTTATATCAAAGGAGAAATAACTTTTAATCATTGTGGAGAAGCCAGTTTTCTCATGCCAAAGGCAGCTGTTGGTGAAAGAGCAAGATGTATGAGAAGCTTGAAAGCACACCAAGGAGGCCTCCCATTGTGGAAAGTGGCTTTTTTGTTTCCTGAATCTGTTTGAAAGATTGCTTTTAAATCCATGAGTGTTCTCAGCTTTCCTTTGGGGAAATGCCCCTTTTCAAGGAATTCTGAATGAGACTCTTATGGCAAGAAGCAATATCAAGAGGAAGTTTTTGAGAGAAGCTCAGGCATGACCCTCTCCATCATTGCTAGAGCAGCCTGCACCACGGCTGTACACAGCCTCTCTGGGCCCCTTCCTGGGACAAACCACAGGCCATGCTGGTGTACCATTAAGCTCACACGCTGCGAACATGCACTAATGATAAATATTAAGTTGGACTGAAAGCATGGAAACAGGTAGTGTTTTAAGTTTTCATGTGATTTCCCTGAGTTAAATATATCCTCCAGCCTTCAAAAATCAGGCCCTAAAGTAACTTCAGAATATATTAGCTCTCATAAAACTTTAGACAAAGTCCAGTGAAGTTGGTTAACATCAACAGGGTCTTGGTTAGGTCCTCATGTCTGAATATTTAATATAATTATTCTGGTTAGTTTGCTGTTCTGCATTTCACAGCCCCATGGCCTGTATGTGGAGCATCACCCACAGCTAAAACCTGCTGCATTGTGACCTTGGTTGTTTAAAGTCTATTTGACAAGATGTTAGTACTGAGCTACAAACACAATACAGTCACTTCCTTCAGCTGCAGAATCACACTTAAAATGTGATTCTTCTTTATGAGGTCAGCCCCTGTCAACTGGAGCTTTGTGACATGTATCCCACAATGAATAATGTCGCCTTGACGCTGATCTATCCGGATCTGAGCTCAGTAACTCCTTCCTTCAGTTTTGCTTCCTCCCGCACCTCTAAATCAAGAAATAATTCTATTTATAAGTCATTTCCTCAATTAAGGCAGTTTATACCATAGGTTGACTTTCCACTAGTTTTATTACATCGGTTTCCCAACAGATGGTGGTTTGTTATTTTATTTTTTTCTCCTCCATGTTGGTTGAGAGATCAAAGGAATCAGCCATACTTGTCTTTTGTTTCAGGAGGTGTGTGGATGAAATTTTGCATATGTTGCATGACTGGGAAGTTAGGTTAATGTTTTCAGTTGTTACTTTAACAAGAGGCAAATGTTGAACGTCTGTGCTACTAGAAACATTATGGACTTTGCTGATGAATGAATATAATACTCCCACCCAGAAAATTGGATCAACATCTTAATATGATTGCCATCTCTGTTAAAAGTACAATTGAAGTCTGTAATGAATTAGGAAAACTCTATCATCTCATGGTAAAGTAAGGTAATCATGTGCCAGTGGGAATATTTAGATTGTGGAAATAAATAATTCATCATAACATCCTTCAATTGATAGGAGAAATAATGAACATCCAAGTGCAAACAGTGGGTGTATTTTCAGCTCCACTGGTAGCCATTCCTAAAATTAATTTTCTTAAAGCAGTAACAAAACTATGAGTCATCACTCTAACAGTGCTAGAAGTGAATGTTTTTCTTCTGTGACTACACAAATGAAGAGTGAATCTAAGTCTTAGTTACATCAGTATAAGTCAGAGACAACTCCTCTGAAAACAACTGGTACTTGGAAAAAATCACCCCATATTAAAAAAATGAAAGGAATTTAGACCCACATCCTAAGAGTGTCTTTGACTTATTTCACTCATTATCTGAGCATATTCAAAGTTACCCATGGCTTAAGGCGTGGACTCAGAAAGCACGACATTGCATGTGGTATAAGTGAAATCCACTCAATGAGTCTGCATGTGTGTGTGTGCACACTCCACACCACGAATTCTCTTCCATGGAGGTCTCTTTCTATCACACCGTTTTTTCTCCCCTCCAGCAGCCTAAACAAAAGTTTTCCCACAGTTCTGAGACTCATTTCTTTGAACCTAATGAATATGTTGACTGGCTTTAGTTCCTTATTCATGGAAGTCATTCAGCTGTGGCATACTGTATACAGTTCTCCACTGTAAGCAACAGCATTTCTCAGTCACAGAAGGTGAAAACCATGTACGGTGAGGAAACAATGGTCTTCTCAGTTATCTCAGTGGAAGCATGCTAGCACATACATTCCTCTCATTAGGAGGCAGGGGGTTCAAATTTGACACTATTGTTCACACTGGACTCTTTTTGCACTGAGAAAATACAAAAAAAAATCTGTGTTAACAGTTATTTTGTATGAGTTGGGTTTTCCAACAGTGCAGGAGAATGTGCAGGATCTTGCTGCTATCAGGTTTCATTTTATATCTTACTATGTCTCTAGTGATCGGGCCAGATCCACAGGAACACTCTCTACAGACCATATCCTTACCAGTTCTCTCTCATCTCAGGGAAGTTTTCAATTAAAACCAAACTCTAGGGTGCTGGAACATCACCTACAGAGTGACTTTCATTTACAATTTCTTTAAAACATATGCATAAATTAAAAGTAAACTAATATGGTTCTAGAGTTGATTTTTTTTCCCACTTAAGAATAAAAGGGAGGTCTGCCATAGCAATTTGGATATATTTATCAAGTCCTAAACAAAAATTAGTTGCTGAATAGCTGAACTGATCGACTCAAATAATAATAGGGGTTTCATCAGAGGTTTCTGCTGTGAAACAAATGGCCCTTGCAGTTGTAAATTCCATGTCTTTGTTCTGCTTCTCATCATATCTTATACCTCTCCTTTGTATGACTTAGTCAAGAACCATGCTTCCATTTTGCCTAAACCATTTAAGTCTGTAGACTGAGGAATAAAGCTGAAGAGATAAAATAGTCAACCACACTGTTTTGACTTGTGATAGTTTAAAACTTGATTTCATTTCCTGCATGTAAATGTTGAACTTGTAAATCTCAGAGTGAACCTCAGACATAATTACTGACTTTCTGTCACTTTAGACATAAATAGATTCCAAATTGCTTAGGTGTAATTATGAAATATGCGAGGGCAGGACTGAATGCATTAAATGACAGCTGAAAACCTATGATGTTCACATTTCCTGTCAATGATTAAAGCACGACCCCTTTTCTAAATACTTTTCCCCAAAAATGATATTTCTACTGCATCTGAATTTTAAGATACTGAGCCAGGTCCTTGGCATGCATATGATTTGAAATAGTCCTATTCTTACAAACATACCAACCTCACATTGGTAAATGGAAGAGCAAATAGATCAGTTAGTTGTCAAATACTCAACTGTCATAATGGCACATCCTTCTTAATTGAATATGTCAGGATAATGAACACTAGTTGCAAATGTAAAGTATTATACTTTTAATTGTGTGGTTTACATCGAGAGTTTAGCAGGCATTATCATTTGTATTAGGAAATCAATTCTTATCTTGCTAAAATGAAATACTTAGAAAAACACCTCTTTCAAAAGTTTTCTTTTTAGTATCTCACTTTGCTGAGGACACAGTATCCATAGCAGCTGTGTGGATTTTCCCAACAGTGGGGAGTAGGAAAGATGTCAGTCTCTGCTGCCATGTGTGCTATTCAGTTGAGAGAAGTTTACCTCATGAATTAAACTGTTTCAACAGCTTAAATTTTCACATACAGCCTAATAGTCCTACTTGGAAAGATCTACTCTGGCAATAAATTTCTATTTGAATTATAACTTTGTCAGAGACAACAGGACAAATTTCTGAAAAATAGTTTTCCTGGTTTAAATTCTCTTTTAGCAAACAGCAACCTGTAGTTAAAGGAGATCTGCAGAGTATTCAAAGACAGGCCTTCATAAATAATAGCATTTAACCATGAACCTAATTCATACTTGTTTACAAAGGGGTTTATGGAGTTTTTCCAAAAGTCTTTTAAGTGGGAATCAAGTTACCTTTTTATGGTGACCTTCTACTTCTGTAACTTTATCACAATACCACATAGCAAGAGGTGCTATTTGGGACCTAGCACTTGGCCTGTAAGAAGAACACGTTTCTGCATGAAGGTGCTTAAAAATGTGCAGAGTTTCCAACAACATGTGCTGGTTTCCTTACAGAAATATTTGTCAGACCTTACCAGAACAAACGACTCGCTTTGGCTGCGATAAAAGACTGTCATGTTTTCTGTCCCTTCCCTGTACTCCTTTTGCATATATTGTCTTTGGGTCATTGGAAAGTTCCCATAGCATATTCCTTCCCAACCAACGACATAGTGAATTATGGCTTGGGAAATGAATATGTAGCTACATATAGCTGAATATATAAAACTATATACTTCCAAAATGCTAGGAAAGTTATAACTATGCCAAGATTTTTATTTATTCTTTTTAACAAGTGGAGGTAAATTGTACATATGTGGAAAGTCTGATTTTAGGCAAAGAGTTTTCACATAGTGTAGCCTAAGGGACTGGAAGCTGATGTCATATGGAGCAGCAGAAGTGATGGTTTGCAGACCCAACAGTCTCCAGAGGAATCAAGCTCCTTTATTTTGTGATTTGGTCACTGACACTATGAAATGTCTGGACAGATGCGTGCAGCTGAAAGTGACTATCAGTTACCTGTCATCCTCAACAGACAAGAACATCCGTACAAGAAAATGGTCCAGTACTGGGATTTCACAATATATCAGAAATCATTATCTTGCTTTTTTTTTTTTTTTTTCTTTTTTTTTATGAAACAGGATGAATTATATCAGCCTTTAAACATCTAAGAGATGGTTTGTTTTTTCCCCATGGCAAAACTACCCAGGAGATCGAAAGAAGTGCTCTAAAAGGTACTTACACTGTGCATAAGCTAGAGATCTCATTCTTCAGTTTTGTTTTCATATACTATAGTAATAGGATATTAAATGGCTTGAAAGGTTAAACCATCTCTGAACTAAAGTAGGCTATTGTAGCCTGTAAACTAGATCTTCCTTTACTGGCATTTCTCTGTGATGCTTAGATGCTCAGAACACATATGTCACAAATAATAATTCTATCACATAACTGTTGTATCACAAATGAGAATAATCCTTTAACAGTGTCCTTTTCCTTCATATTTTTCTATTTATTTGATAAGCATATAAATGCAATATAAAGATATAGTTAATTAGATGGAAAACAAATTAGCATGAGGTGATTCTTAACTTAAAAAATCATTTGCTCAAATATTTCACTTAAAAACCACAGGTCAGAATCTTAATTGATGTAAACTGACACAGCTCTGCTGTCTTCAATGAAGTTAGGCCAATTTATACCACATCTGCTACTACTGAAGTCAATGTTTCACCCTGAATTTTATATTAGATAATGAAACACAACATGTTTTCTACCAGCAGTAGCACTGGTCCTTCAAGTAATGTGTTCTTTCAAAGTCATTCTCCTAGGAAAAAAAAATGCCCTTCCATTACTGTATATATATATAATATATACTGACAGACAAAAAAGACAGATGCATAAAGGTATCAGAACAGGATGTCCATTACTTAGAAAATGCACTCTAGACCTCTTCTAATGTGTCTTCTAATGTGAAGTACAGAAGGGAGAAAAAAAGTGGAAAGTATAATTCAGCAAAATTTTATGAGTTGAGCCAAAGATTTTTAAAATGCACAGAGTCCGGAAAAAGCAAATATGTTACAGGTGGTAGCGTTATATAACTTCATATGCAGTAACTTAATATTTTATGTACATCATAAATCTGAACTAAATTTAGAGCTTCTTTATTGATTAAGAATGAGAAATAACCTGCAAGTAAAGTGATCCCAGATCTTTAAAGTTCATCCAGTTAAAATTGAGTTTTAATCTGTTGGACAATGACAAGAAATTTGGAATTAGGAGACAGTAAAAGAAGCCGGGTTAGTTCTTCAGACAGCATCTATTGATTTACTTCTGTTGAAGAAACTCTAATGTATTCCTGCTGAGGATCTGGCAAACAATTTTGTTCAGCTCTTGCAATGCCTGTCTAAGACTTAAAAAAAGGGTTCTATAGGGCAATCTTTATACCTCCACCTGTAAGGGTTAAGTAAATGGAAAATCCTGTTCTTTCCTAAACAGGACTGTTCCCTGCTGGTTCACACAAACTACCCCAAAGGGAGCCCTGGGGAAAGGGAGCAAAGCTCCTTCCCCTTGCTCAGGCATGCACAGGCAGGTGCATTCTGCATCCTGTTGTGATTTTCTAGTGGGTTTAATGCACCTTTGTGTCTCCCTGCACTTGGATTTGTTCCTTTCAAGCACAGATTTGACTTGTGCAATTTTGCAACTGTTAAATACAACATTCCTACGCAATCAATCCTGTTTCCTCAGAAGTCAGTGGGAGCAGAACATAGCTTTACTAATTACTTTCTTATTTTATCTGGTAATTGGTTTCTTGCATTATATTGCGTTATGTGGAGAGAATGCCACGTGTAGCTTATCCCTGGATCCCTGAAGTTGGTGTAGGTGTCTGTGTTAGGTCATCTCACCTAAACTCAGGCACGTACAATATAGACATATTGTACATAGACATATAGCCATGAGCCATTCATGTCCCATTCAGTGAGAAACACAAATATAGCCTCTCCAATGGATGATTCTCTCTAAATATGTTCTTTCCTGCTTACTCATGGCTTACGTGCTTAAAGTCTAGTCAAACATTAACTTTATTCTTCTCTCTTAAATACTGTGGTTATTCACTTACACATCTGGAATGGATTTAAGCAAAGATTAGTTTGCTTTACTCCTTAGACTGTGGTGTAATTCACAACATATTATGTTGTATACATTTGTGCAGATCATTTTTAATCAGATGCACAGCATGCTGTTCATATCCTTTTACCTTTTTATTATTATTTTTGATACTGTACTTCATCAAACCCAATTAGACCTGCCTAGTTTCATCACTAGAAATGGTTTTCTTCAAGTATGGAATGGAACTGCAATACACTGCTTCATATCGAAGAGATATTCAACAGATATAACAATTCATATTCCCATTTCTTTATGACTGCAATTTATTTTTTCTACCCAGTCATAAAAATTGTACCATATTCCAGCCTCCTGCAGCCTGTTCCAACTGCTTCCAGTGTTCTATCACTGGCCACTCTTTTATTTAAATTTCACTTTTCCATTCTCTTCCATTTGGCACACATGAATTTTCTCTCCTCCATTGGACTCAGGCAGGTTATATTCAGAGCTCACATAAACAAGCAATCTTATTAGAGAGCAGGTACATTCCCTGACTATTCCCCTAATCAGTTCACATTTACCTCTCTAAGTGCCTGAAAAATAAATAAGCAGATGGTGAAGCCAGTTAATTTTCCAGAAGTGTCGTGGCAGAAAATGAATGTTCAGGAAATGTTTTCAATGGCAATTTTTTAACTCAAAACCAACCACTCTTTTTCATTTATACTTTTTCCCTTTTTTAGTATGCTAAGGAGGCATAAACTATACAGGATACAGAAGCAATGGCCCTTTGACACGTCCAGTGCTGCTGTCTGACATGACAACGTAAACCATCTGGCTCCCCCAGACGCAGTGTGCAGGGGTGCGGAGGTTAATATTGTATCCCAACCCCCCCATCCTTGGTGTCTCTAATAGCTGCTGCCAATCAAGCACCCTCCTCTTCCCCAGCTCCAGGAGATGCACATTTGAAATTCCTAGCTAGGTGGTAGGGGAAAGGAAGGAGCAGGCTCCAGCTGAGAGACAGACCAGATTATTTTTCATTGCATATCTAATAAATTCATTTATTCATTTGGTTTTCAACTTTGCTAGGGACAGGAGCCAGGCTGACTGTCAGATTTGTCAAAATCTGGTGGGTGCTGTTGCCTTCTGCCTGCCCCACTTTCTGTGCACAGGCAGACCTGGGCTGAGAAGGCAGGGACCCCCCCTATATGAAGAGGAAATCCAAAGCTAACAGTGGCTGAGGTAGTTCAGATAAACATACTCCTGACTTCCCTGCTTTGAGATGGTGAAACCAAGGGTCAAGAGAATGATTCAGGCACACATGGGCTAACAAACTTATTGCATAAATGACCAAGAATACAACAATTTAGATTTTGTTGATAGTTAAGGACTGTGAAAAAAAAAGATAAAACAAACATCCTCTTTCAGCTCCAGGGCCAAACACATCATTGACTCATGTGCCTCAAAATCCAGAATGTTAAACCAAGGTTGGATTTGTCCTCTCATCTCCGATCATCCTTTCTATAAATCCTTGATAAAGTGTGTGTTAGTTTTATGGTACAATCATAAAACAGCCAAATGTAGAAGTAAATGACCTCATACCAGCTATCTCTCTGCAGATAGATTCACTTGGCAGATAGCCAAGAATTGATTGACACACATCTTACGGAACTAGAGTTAATTAATATGTCTACCAATTCCCAAATGGATCTCAGGAAGCAGAGAATCTGTTTAATGCAGTAAGCAATGACATACTGTGTGTGGTCAAGAGACAATCACTAATTGCTAAGAATGCATTCTGGAATAAATCATTAAAGAATAAGAAAAAAAATCCTTCTACTTTGCAGCTTCTTTATCCCTTCAAAACCTTATGCTTAAAATATTTTAAAGACTCATGTTTTGAATATCAAAAGACACTTTTATAGGCAAAAATGATTCCCAGACTATAAAGTCAACGCTTAAAAGGTCTGTTAATTTTTCTACAAGAAGAAATTCTGATTTTTAAATACCCGAGTCCTCATTCATTTAACAATGATGTCTTTATTTTCAGTGAAATCTGCAAACCTGAATTGCAAAACCATAAGGTAATTTGAAAGAGCTGTTCTTCAGAAATTACAGAAGCTACGAGTAATACAACTATGGATTCACCAGTAAAACATAACCATAAATTAAGTGACTACTGAAAACACATCAAGAGCCTGGTTGCTAAACTGAAACAGTCCACGGAGCAATACTCAGGTAAGCCAGGCTGGAAACAAGGTAAAGTGGACTAACTTATATTACATACTAACCTTAACAGGAAAATAATAGGTTGGATTTTCTCAAGAGAAAAAGGATTGAAATGGAGCACAGAGATATTCTAGTAAAATCTTCAGCCAGGAAAACCAGCACAGTCCCATTGCTTACTGCCAGTGATACTGGTTTCCCCCATGAAAGACCATGCTTATACATTTATTTGTGATGATCACTGACAAAACAGTACAAGAGCTATTGCAAGATTTCTGCAACACTAAGCAAAAATCTGCAACCTGATTTTAAAAAAAATAAAATAGAGAGGAAAGAGAGAGGAAAACTGATTTATTTTTCTCTAAAAAGTAAGGAACCGAACCCTAGGTCACATATGAAAAACTGTCAGTGTTAGAGGACAAATCTGAGAAGTGGGATTTATGAATGTGTGACATGATTTTAATTCCCAGCTGGGAGAAAGCTGCCATGGTGTCAGACTGTACTGACTGGTAGGAGACCAAAGGATGGTTGGCCCCAAAAAAACCCACACAGGCTGAACTACCCCTCTTATGGCTGGTATCTGTCCTGACCAAAAAAAGTGAGTGCTTTTAACTTCATTAACCAGGCAGAATGGATTATTTCGTATTTATTTAAGCCCTTGAGGGAAAAGATGGTCTGTAGGGGAGAAAAGTACAGATTCTGCTGTGATTTATCAATCAGCACGTCAGCACCTGATTCAGAAGCAGGTCCTATCAGATCCACTCACCCAGCCACAGAAACTAGTGAGAGTGCGTTTTGGCAGGAAGACATCGTGGTGAAATACCAATAAAGATTAAAAGGAGACAAAAAGAAAAATATTGTTTTAAGATAGTTTACCTCAGGATGGCTTCCAACTTCAATATAGGTGCAGACTGGATGAAAAGCCCCTGTTCCGCAAGCGTACAAGTGGGTTTGGTTGTAAGCCTTAAGCACCTTGATGAAATTAGCACATTCTCTCTGCAAAGAAAAGAGGGGAAAAAAAATGTATCCAAAAAGTTAATTCAATGATTAAGATTAGTGGGAGCTCTTCTCAGTTAGGGATGTGTGGCTGAATGAGAAGATTTTAAAAGGGTGACCATTTCATGCTGTTTATAGGCTTCTTTATTGCTAAGCATTTAATAACTAGCCTGATTTAGGCTCTCATTTAAATATCTTTGGTTGTCATTTTATAAAGCATCCATGCCTGAAGAAAAGATTACACACAAAAAAAATCCTAATTTTTGTTTCAGACATGCTTCATCTTTGTAATTTATGCTATTCCAATGTTTGTAAGACAAAACCCATTTATAGAAATGTGTCAGAATGAAATAATGAAGAAAAATGGACCAACTGTTTGCTTGTATTCAATTAAATAACAATTAGAAGAAAGATGGGCCAGATGGAAGGAGTTGATGAAAAACAAATCATTGATACAACATTTCTAACAATAATGTGAATTCTGCCTCACCCCCATTGCCCGTGTTTAGGGGTCAGTCTTACAAAGATGAATATGCATGCTAAACTTTAAAGCAATTATTCACAGCTCCTAGAATATAAGCTTTGCAAGATTTGGACTTTACATTTTCTACCTAAGTAAATTATCCACCATAAATAATTCTAGTTCTCAGCAATTAAAAACCTAATAGCAACACTAACAGTCCCTAGTACAAACATTGTCTGTTATCTGTTAACAAAAATGTCATTATTAATGCCTAACGTTATTAAAATGGAAATGTCTAACCTGACAGTCAAGATGTTGCTTTATTTTTTTTCTGTTTATTTAGTATTGTTATTTCAATCAAGTCTAACAAGGAAAAGAAATATGTCAATGCCCGTGAATCAGTCTACTGACGCAATTGCAAATAATGGATTTCAAATAGGAGAAAATAAGAACATTGAAATAAAATAACTATTTCCAGCAAAGGCTGTATTTAAAATGAAAGAAAGATTTTTATGCATATTCGATGACTTTTTTGGTACAGCACGCAGCTGTACCTCTCCAAGTGGACCGGGGCCCATGGAAAAACCACTTGAGTTACCACCCCCGCAGAAATCTCATTGACTGGCATCATCCGTCTCTGCAACCTGCTTGCTAATTAAACCAGATACTCCCAAAGACAAAATAATGGCTCTGCCAGGAAAATGCATGTGCAATTTGAAGCATACCTTAGGCTACCACAGGAAAAAATAACAAACTTAGATAAAACACCGATTCCCTGCCTTACAGAGAGGACTGTACTGAAATGGCATTGATCTTCCGATGTTATTGTTTATTTCCACAAAAGATATTGGTAATGTATTAAAAGGAGCACCCAGAGAAAAGCATAGAGAATCCCACTACATCCTTGGCTTTCTGCTGTTATCTTTTCAACTGAGATGGAAGGGAAAACATAGAGATAGTTAAGGTAATCCAACAGGAAATTGAAAGAAATAGAGATGGATGTTAACAGGGGTCCCTCTTAATTCTTTCCATTCTGATCTTTCTTAATGAAAACACACACAATTTCTAATACATACGTATTCTTCCTCCCACACATGCATAAACACGAATATACATTCATTATATGTATATGTATTCACAGATTGCTTTCCAGTGTCAGAGAGGTAGAGTACTAAGAAAATACCTGTTGTAAATCACTAAAATTCCAATGTATGTTTTGATAGTGTTTTTAATGCTGTTGTCCTTTTTTCTTTTTAATAAAAGAAATATTGAAAAAACATGAAAGTATGTTAATAATTAAATGCCCACAAGAATAAAAATGGGCAAATATTGCAAATTCACATAAGAATAAAATTCAAAAAATTTAAATAGATCGTTTCTTAAACTCTCATATTATGTTTCAGATAGAGCATCAGACCTTGAGCATATATTTTTTAAAATTGACCAATGATTTGTGCATTATTAAATTCAGAATTATCTCAGTTAGAGATGTATCTGTCCAAATTAAATCACAGTACTGTTTCAGTAGGACTGTGCTTTGCTTTGTCTGGTTTGATGTACCATGATTTTTAAAATCTTTGTGGTCTACTACTATGGTTTCTTGAAGTTTTTAAAAATTGCCTGCCTAAAAAACATGAAATGTTAGAGGCCAGTGGACACATACCTTTGCAAAAGGCTGTGAGTACATGAGTTGGATCCACAGTCAGTGTGAATCAAAACAGATTGTGCTGATTTCAGAGGAGCTATTCTAATTTACAGCAACACGCCACCTGTGACTATAAGCACTCCTTAAATACTGTTCAGCTGCTTATCTATGATATACAGCAAGAAGGTATTAGATAGCTAATACTTTAAAGGTTGCGTTGAAAACCCTACTTAGTTTAGGGGCAGAGTCCTCTTTGATTTCTATGGACGGAAATTAAGAAAAATTCTATCATCTGCTTCACTGAATTATTCCAGATTAGCCTGGGGGTGGGGGGGAGGAATTAACTCTATCATAGCCTTATTTGAGCTTCTAATTCAGGATTGATAGTAGTCTAACCACATGAATATCGGTAAAGTTACTCTGGATTTATAATATATATATCCAAAGGCAGAATGGTTTATTCATCACATCTTTTAAGCTCTCCTTAATTCCTTATACAATTTGTTCTTTACCATAGAAGTCTAAAAAAATACACAACCTAGTTAAACAATGGGGAAAGCAAATACCTACAGCAATAAAACTTTGACTATGACAAATAAATTTATATAACATTTAAAGTTCCCAGTCCAGTTCAGACTGCTCTTATAGCTTCTCTGTATTTTATAGCTGCATAAAGGAACCATTAAGGTCTATTCAGTAAATTCTCATACACCTCACTAACAGATTAGGTTTCTTTATATATTTTGCATGATTGTAAAAAAATAAATAAAGAGGTGTATTAAACCACAATAAATGACATCAAAGTAAAGTTACAGTTCTGATTTAAGCCCTTGTCAACTAAGGAAGTTCAAAGTGAAGTTCCTGCCCTGCCTGGAGGACGGTGCTATTCTCCCTGGAACAATAGCAACAGGCGCATTGATTTCAATTGCAGAGTAATCAGATTCCTTCCTTTGTCTCATTGTGCTTATGTACAGCTGCACAGGTAGAGCAGAAATGTTGTGTGGAAATGCAGTGTGGAAACATTGTACCTTTGCAATTGGTATTTCGAACTTAGCAAGAGTCTGCTTTGTGATGGTGAATATTAGGTTTCCTATGTGGCTCTGAGAATAAAAAGCTTCCCATAAACCTGTAACAAGTTTAACAGCTTTGGCTGATTTGCTCAGACTCCAAATCTCAGCACATGTGTGTGCTGAAGAAGATACTCTGATCAGGAAAAGTGTGTGTGCATCAAGGTGACTTGGGTCACCATCCAAAATGACACCCATCTTCAGTCTCTGCTTCCTCATTCCTGCCCTCACTGCAAGTCTCCTACAATGGTACCTCCAGTTGTGAAATCTGGCAGACGACTCTGCCAGTCCCCACACTGGTGGCTACGTAAATTTGACTACAAAGCATCTCCCCAGCCCCCTTGGCTGGAGGCCTGGAATGACTTGAGTGTCTCCAACTGGGCTTGTCCCACTTGGCAACAGCATCTCCCCTTGACAGAACCCCGGGGCCACAGCTATATTGTTAGTGTGAAGGTCTGTGCCAGCAGAAGCAGGCATTTCACTATATGATCTCAGATTGAAAGGCATTGGAAAGGAGACAAAGACAACAAAAGAAATGTAGTATCTCAGTAAAATACAGCAGACAGGAGAAAATATCCACCGGAGGATAAGGAAGTAACCCAGAGCCAGAAGCTGTAAGGAATAAATTGTCATGGAATTTAAACACTGTGTCTGCATGTAAGTTCAGCCTCCCAGTACCTTTGTATGCATTTTCAATTTCCTCAGAAAAGAGATGTTGTTTAAAGGAAAGGAAACACATTCTGGACATACCCTTCGAATATTCTTCTTTGTCAAGTAAAACAGCTGAAGGAAGAAAATTAGACTTTTAAAAATTATTTTTCAGGTGGAAATCAGATTGGTTTGTTCTTTTTTTTGATATGTGTGAAAGCAGAGTGGTGTGGGTGTTTAAAATACTTTTAGCCTAATAATGTGAATGAAAATGAATGCAAGGTTTGCAAAGTTCTCTGTAGGCAGGAAAGTATTACTTGGATGAGTTATGAAAATAAATCTTAAAGAGAAGCAATGGAATCACCATAGTGAATCACTATAAATTATTCCACTTAATAATCCTGTTTATTATAATGAGCAGCTTAATATTGGGAAACTTTTCTTGCCTATATAAAGCTAAACACTGGTTTATGCCCTAAAGCTTGAGTTTATATATACAAACATTCAGCAGAAAGCATAAATGATTGCATGTGGTACAGAATGATTGAGGTAGATATTAAAAGAGAAAATTAGGTATGTCAAGTGGGAGTTACTTCAGTCCTCAAAACTCCCGTTCATTTATCTTTCCTACCCCTGGAGAGGATTAATCTTCATTTATATTTCAATAAATGGTATAAGGTTTCCCCAAGAGCTGCAAGTTCTGTCTTTGGCCTTGTAAAGACATACCTCAATCTTAAAATCCAAGCAACTAAGCCCCTACATCATGTCTGAGATCTTTTAGCAGAGCCTGCAAGGTCATCTTCTCTCTGTCCTGACAGAGGGAACTTATTTTTGATGTTTTTACAGCGTAACTGCTGGATATGCTTCCACAAACAGTCTTGTGATGGTATGAATGGCCAAAGAAATGGCTCATGCCTTGCCTGTCTCTGCCATGTACAGTGGCTGAATCATTTACACCAAACACGGGGCACAATCCAGTTTGTTTCTCTGCTTGAAGGAATATGGACTATATTGCTCTGCAAAGCTCAAGCAGACACAAAAGGCTTTCCTGGGGCTTGTATGGCACATGAGGGCACAACGACATCCAACTGAAGCCATTCTGCCTTGTGTACAGGAATTAAAGCTTCATGTGACCACCTGGAAGTAACACCCAGAAGTATACTGGGCATTGCTGAGTGGGAAAAAGCTTATAACTTCAGGTACATTACAGCTGCTTACACTGCCTTTAGACTTCGACTAAAGAGGTTATGGGGTTCAGATCCTCAGGTCCATGTTGTTTACTGAAATGAACGTGGCTAAAACAATTTGCATCATCCTGTGGTACCGCAGCCAAAGCACCAAACCCACTGCAAATTCTGCCATACTAAACTCCTACTTGTAGAACAATTTTAGAAATTATTAGACTGTCACTTATATTCAGAGTGTGAATTAAAGTCAAATAGGTCCAGCAGGTCTGGACAGAGATCTTAACTCCAAATTTCAATTCCAAATATTATATACTATATATAAGAGCAGAGGGCCTGTTTTGAAGAGAAGCTAAAGCATTAATTAAGTTTCTAGAAGGGCACCCACTATATGAAGACCAATATGTCTAATTTACTAACCAAACATACACATTTATTTTTTAAGAGTTTTCTAATATTTATATATCAAATTGACAGAGAGAGATTAGACTGAAAAAATAAATTACAAAGAAAATGTCTGCAACCAAAAGCATAGGAGCCAAATGCAGAAAGATTGAAAAACAAACACTACAGATATGTAACACTGATTAGGCTGTGTTATGCAGACTTTTCCCGGACAGTTACAAAAATAAAGTCCATCCATCTGTCAAAACATCTGCTCCGCATATGAAAATTAAAACAGAATTTAGGTGGGTTTTATGAGTTTTCAGTAATTATCTCTCTGCCTGGAATTTACATCTTTTGACCTGGATTACTGATGCAGCAAAGAGTTTTTAATGACATCTTTTTAAAGTGGAAGTTAAAGGGTAAATCCCTGTGACCAAGTAATATCCAGAATTTTCTCCTTATTTTAAAAAAGGTGTTTCATTCTTTTAACCAGCAGTGATGTCCATACTACTTCTGAGATATTACAGCAAATGCAAATGGCCAGATTATGCAGGGTAATAAGTAGAAATCCAAATAATCCATTACAGTATCATTAGCTTCAACAGTTTTCTGCCGATTTAATCCAGACAAGGATCAAACCCTGTAATACATTCTCCCTTTATTTCAGCCTTCCCACATAGCCAAGTGATTAAAATATCAGAAGGTTTTGTCTAAACTGGATGGACAGGGGGATTTAAAGCTATCATCTAACAGCTGGACAAACAAAATAAATACCTGGTTTGTCTTTCAAATCAAAATGAATGGACAGTTGCCATATAAAGTCCCATGCATGAGTTTAATTAACATGTTTACTTTTGGGGTTTTTTTCCTTCTTCTATCCAATTAGTTGAATTCTCAAGTGGCAAAGTCAGGGAAATCCATGGAGAATAAGTAATCCCTGATAGTACTGCTGTCATTCAAATTTATCCCACTGCTGGAAGACATTCCCAACTTATCAGGGAGCATTTTAACTTCTTTCTTTTGCTTGTGGGCTGCTGCCAGCTGCCACCAGTTCTGTCTGTATTGGCCAGGGATCTTCTTCAGCATGCAGCAGCATTGTATCAAGTAAAGAATTTCTGGATTGCTAGTGCAATAAATATACCCATGATTGCCATGAACACAGATGATCGATTCTCAGCTAGATCCTGCAAACACTTTAGCCTGTCAGTAAGCACATGCAAGGAAGTCCTCTTCTGGGTGAGCTCCACATGGCATCTGTTCTCACAGTTCTTGTTGCTTGTGTGCAAGTTTTTGTAAAATGCAGTAAGATTATTTTTAAATTGTTACAGTTTCCTTTCTTCTATTACAGTAGCACTTAGGAAAATACTGGTCAAAGAGCACAGTCTGCTTAAGCAGTCCCAGAATAGGCAGAAAGCAAAGAAAATTATTCTAGTCTTGTTAAAATACAATGATATTTTAAGATTTTATTTTGTTGGAATAAGCTAGTTGGTAACAGTGCTGCAAAGCTATTTTGCTAAGTGCTGTATTGGCAATAACAGGAAAAACCTCAAGTACTGGGAGCTTTGTAGAGGCCCTAATGAGTGGGGAAATCATGGGCAACACCTGTACTCAATGAGATAACCTTCCAGCTGAACCAGTACAGGCAGGTGTATGTCTTTAGAGCAGGGGAGGCCAGCTGGCATGAAAACATTTGCAGGCTATGATTTATCACTGTGTTTGGATCAATAACATAATTTCCACTGCTGTTTTGTCATTATTGTGCCTTGCAATTAACAGGATCAATGTTTTATAGAGTCAGTTTGCTGAGTGAAGTTAGTTGAGCAGCTAAAGTCTCAGGGTCTGTGTTACAGAGGGGGATTTCCACTAACTTAGTTCTTGGGAATTACATCTCCATTAGTCACAGCTGTATAAGCAGTGTATATCATATCACATGCACATAACCTACACAAATTCAATATAAACCTTGAATATGTGTAGGTAAACAAGATACCTGGTCTCTTTCTTAAATCTGTTATTTTGTGGACCCAATTCTAATTGTACCTGGTTTTGCACCTCAGAGCTTTGGAAAACCTGATGCAACTTTACATCCAGTGGCCTTTATATTAGATTGTGATCTGGAGGACTTGAACCCTCTGGAGATGTCAGGAATGACACTACTCTTAGGCATGGTGACCACCGCCAACACTGCAGAGGAACCATTGATTAATTCCATATCTAGATTTTCCTCTGCTGTCAAGATGTGCCTCGAGAAATTTCAGACTGAAAGTGCTGATGAAAGTTGATAAGACATTTTTGGTTGCCTAGTACAGCTTACTGTACTTCCAGTTATCTTTCCAATTAAGTTATGCCTGTTATCTGTCTGATTTTTTGATATGACAAGAGTTCATGAGAATATTTAAAATGTATAATTTACTCAAGTTGCAGGATGTCTGCATGTATTTAAACCATTAAAGCATGAAGAGAAGAGAAAAGAAGCCAACTAACAAAGCATATGATAAAAAAGCCACTGAAGAAAAGCAGATATATCCTGATTCCTTCAAGCCACAAAACTGCATGCCATACTAGTGAACAGTTGTATTGTCAGCACAGTCACACAGCAGATGGAAAGCTCCTCTGGTTCTTCCCTTGTGTTAGTGAGGGTGAAACACAGTATGTCTCCCTGCCTGTATACCCACCTACTTGCAAATCTGGTAGTCACTACTGCTGCTCGGTCATTTGGCCCAGAGTTTACCACTAAGGCTGAGCACGGAGGTAGCTAAGCCAGGTGGTATACTACTTCAGGACTGTCCTGAAAACAGTCTTAAGCCAGAAAGCTATTAGAAGAAGTCATTAGAAGCCACGCTTTAAAGATGCCTCCCTTGACTGCACAGACTAAACACATAAGTCTTTCAAATCTTTGTCTTAGGACTAACCATCTGACCTAGAGACCTTAGCAAGTAAAATTTCTCCATTTTTCTCTGCATTAAGTATATTCAAATTACAAGACATGTTTCCAACCCTTAAACCTTCGCTCAGCAAATGCAGATAATAACTGTTCTGGACCTGTGAACAGATAGAGCAATACCAAGAAAAGGGTGCAGCTCTAAATATCTGATTTAATGACCATCTCATATTTTTGTATATCTGGTTAATGCATAGTTAACAAGACAAAACAAAGTCTTTTGTGGATGCAGCCCAGCAAACAAGTGGGTTTTCAGAATTTTGCAGTCACAGCATGATTGTTGTACACTAAACTTTTACATGAGTGTTAGCAAGTTTCCTTTATTGTGAATTGTTATGTTTTTCAGTTGTTTGCACTTTCTACAGCACAGAAGAAATTTATTAAGGAACAGAAGAGTATTCCAGGAATAACTCAAAATATTGGGAAGCCTTGAGTTCAAGCAGAGGCCAGTCCTTTTCTGCCTATAACTCTAAAACAAAATTGGTTTTGCTCTGCAGAGTAAACCTGTCCCACATTTTGGGACAGGTTTTGGGCACAGCTTTATTAGCAAAGAAATGAACATTACTGCTTGGTTTCAGCACAAGCAGTCTCACCAAGCCCAGCAGCAATTTAAGTTGCGACCACAGTCTAGATCTAAAGAGTCTCTCTTCTCTATCTCTTCTATCTGGGTGAGGTAATCACCTGTCTCCTGGAGAAATCAGATTACACCCCTCCTTTCCGAATAGGATCAACACCTGCTAATTGGGTGGAGTATTTCAGACAAACAGGTTGTCAAGCCTGTTGTAGACACATAAAGCACTTAGACTCTGTATCAGTCAACTTGCCTTTATTTAGCATATTACAGGCATAACAAGTAATGTTATGCTGACTTCAGCTCAGAACCCTAAGGAAAATATACTAAAAATTAAAACTTTTGTGCTGAAAGTGAATGTAAAGCTATGAAGTGTTGAAAGAAAGTAAAAGACTATCAGTCTGCCTGTAAATAAACATACTCTGTAAACTGGATTATGAAGTTACATGTGCCTTGCTGTGGGAATCTGGAAATTTTTGTGTGGATATTAAACTACTTTGAAGCCACAGAGAGATGTTGAAGAGCAGAAACTTAAGTGACAGAAGCCTAAAATTTCCACTCAGTAAAAATTTGACACCAAAGTGAAGTTGTTGAAAGTTTGCTAAGCAGTTTTGGTGGATTTTTTTTGTTAGGTTGTTTTGGTGGAGGTTTTTTTTGTTTATTTATTTTTGTTTGTTTGTGGGGTGGGTTTACATATCTATATATTTATTCATGATATGTGTATAGTAACCTAAAGTTTTGGAAGATGTTGATTGGGAAGGAACTAACAAAGGAAATAGAGATCAGTAGATGATTTGATCCATCACAGATCACATCACTCAGTCAGACAAAGAAAAATAACAAGCAAAAAAACTAAAAGCAAAAGAGAAAAAATAGTTTCTCCCTTTATTTACTGTTCTTACTTTTCTTGTTCTATCATCTTCAGAATACAAAACTTTCTCTACACTGAAAACTTTTTATAAAGATCTTCTGTTGACATGAAGGTGTGGAAACTGAACAAAGCATTAGCTTTGACATAGGAAATAATTGCATATTATTTCCTAGGTTATTTTAAGAACTTTCCTTTTAACTGGTGTTTAGTTCTCTTATTTATTGCAAAGGAAAAAGAGACAATATTTTAGACTTCTGTGCAATGGGGAGGAATTTAGTAGTGGTGCATGTAAGCAATAAGACTACAGAAAGAAAATTAGTTGTAGCCTAATTTAATAGTGACATAGTAACCAAATTTTGAGTATAGAGGAACTATGATACGTGATCTTTCGAGTAGACCTAGCCTTCCTTTTATTAGCACAATAGGAAAAAAAAAAACTCAAAAAACTAAAACTAAAACAAAAAAAAAAAACCCAAACACCCAAACAAAAAACACCCAGTCTGTTTGCAAAAATAGAAAGAATATGAAACAAATTCATAGGGAAAAAAAAAAAGAAATAAAAGATGTGGCTAACACCAAGATGATGCTTTTCTCTGACTCCAAAAGCTTGAGATAGAAGCCCTGGAAGAAAACAGGGACTAAATATATTGATCATTTTTACTATTTATCCAGTTAATGTGTTTCTCTGAAGAGAAAAGTACAAAGAATAAATTTACTCTGTCCATCTTGGGATGCAATAAATTATAACAAGGAATTACCCACCATATTTTGAAATAGCAAAAGCTGCTAACTCAGCCATAAATAAAAGTAATTCTCAGACTTTGCCAAGGCCAAAAACTAAGGATCACAAAGAACACGTATTGATAAAAAAAGAAACACCATATTTTTGGGAACAATTTTTCTTTCATTTCTCCTTTACTTCCCCTTTGCTAACTCTGTGACTTTGCATTTCAAAAACAACAGAGAAAACATTTCTGCAAGCCTGCATTAAATCTGATGAATATCAAGTTTCTTTCAGAGGCAAATTGCTATAGTCACACCTATAAACAGAAAAATAAGCCCAAATCTGGAAAATTAGCTTTCCCCTTGATCTATATCAATTTGTTCCCCATACTCAAAGACTTAAATGACTTCCCATGATACATAACTGGGTAATATATGAAAATCTGAACAACTGCCAACTTAATTCTTCCTCTGTATAAGTACACAAGTTATTACTTTACAGTAACTGATTTGCCTTGGTCAGTTCATATAAAGAAATATATGCAAATGCCTAAATGAACACAAGCTGTAGGATCAACATCTGAACTAAGAACCATAAACAAGGCTTTATGCTGGTGAGTGTGTTGCGGGGGTCCATCCAAGAACTGGAGCTGGCACAACCAGAATTTCCCAGGGGGGAACATTCTGTTAGAGATCTGCAAAGGACTTTGAAAGACTCCAGTGTATTATACTTCCTTTTTTACCAAGCTCAGTTCACTTCTAAGTGAAGGAGTTGTAGGTTTATTTTTTTCCTCCCTATTTGTCTTTCTCTTTTGTTTGTAGTCTAAGTAAAGCCATTTTACACAGCAGCAACACTACTTACAAAATGTCTCACTCTCTCATCTCCCAAATGGTAAGACATGCTTCAGAAGGATATCATGGCCACATTAAAGATCATGGACCAGATTAAGGAGTGAGCATGTTCTCAAGCTAATAAACCCAGCATATACTAACTAGGAAAGTGGAAAGGAATATGCAGTGGCACTATCTGTCTTATAAATGGCTCAAAAGTCACATTTCTCCTTGTAGTAGTTAATAGAGTAAATTCTGTGCCTAACCTGGAGCCCCATTGCTTTGGATTTTTGGTCAATTTATCCCTTCTTACTGCCTGGGGATTTGCACCTTTTCCTTTTTCCCAGGCTGGAAAGGAATCATGAGTCTCTGTTAAAGGATTTCAGTGCTATGCTGGAACCAGGGATCCAGAAAGGAAACAGGGATGGCAGTGAGGGTTGGTGATGATAGAAAAGCTGGAAATCTGGCTGTAGATGTCCTCCAAAGGAAGAACCCTGAGAGAATAGGGCGAACTTCTCTTTGGCTCACCTAAAAGGCCAGAGGAAATTTGCCCAGAAGACCTGTGCATGTCAGAATTATTTAGAAACAGGCTTTCTAGATCTAGCCAGCATTGTACATTTAATTTTCGGATTTAGTCTTCAGATCTTTGTTTACAATAACAGATGAAAAGAATTACTTTCACTTTCTGCCTCCATGTTCTTGTATTTTCCCTAAGGCAACAACAGTAATAAACTGAGTTAAAGGGAATAGTACTCACTTATTGCCAACTGTGTTTTTCCAAAGTATCACCAGATATGGCTGAGGAACACTTGCGAAGTTGCATAACACTTTTTCTTTCCTTTTTTTTTTTTTTTCTTCTTTCTTTCTAAATTAAATCATTGCACATTGATGGATCTATAAGCCTATGGAACTGCTAATCTTCCTATGATTTATGGGGGGGCTGGAAAAATTTAAAAGAAGCGTTAACTAAGATGCCATATGAACAATTTGGCTTAAATTAAGTATTATCATAACAGATGAGATGGTGAATTAAATTACAGCCATGTGATTCTACCTGCATGAACCATAAACTCAATAATTAAGTGCCAGCCACACTTAAATGCAAAGAAGCACGCATAGAGTGTAGCTATGTCATGTGTAGTGTAAAGAATCTTGCTGCTTCTTAACTGGGAATTCTGAGCTACAATGATTCTAAATTACCACCAAGAGAACTATCAGGTATAAAAAAGTGAATCGCGGTTGAGTTCAGGTAAGAGTTAATAACTAGGTAAAAACTAAGGGCAATTAAATAGCCCACGTAGATGTCTATCTCCTATAAATTATAACATAGTCAGTGCTAATACACACACAATTGTGCTGATACACTTCAGCTGTTAAGGGAAATGACACAAAAGCATAATTCCCTATACAGACCTGTTTGTTCACGTGACAGAGCATATGTAGAAGCTTGCTGATACCTAGTAAAAGTACTCTTTTTATCTGTTTGTATGCCAACATTTAGTTCTCACCAGAAACATTTAGGGAGTAGTTGATTTCATATAGCAGGCAAAGTGTGTATAAGTATCTGTCATCATGTAGCTTGTCCTATGTGACTTTGTTAAAGTACCCACTGAAATTTTAAAGATTTATACATGTCAAGGCCATTTCAACAATTTAATTTGAGCCAGGATCTTCAAAAGTGGCTAAATAAATTACATAGTCAAATCACACTTGAAAATAAGATCCTAAGGTGCCCTTCAGAAACACATCTTTAAAGCTTTCAAGTCATGGAAATCTATCATACCCTTTAATAGGGATTTCTCTGATTAATTTTGTAGCATGCGAACCACTGCTATGGTGTCTCAGCCAAATCTAGTCCAGAAACGTATCGACTAAACAGCAGTCAAAATTTTAAAAGCAATAGTGAATTAATTGGTTAATAACTAGATGAGCTTTCCAGTCAAGAAGCTGTCCCTATCCTATCCCTATCTGAAAAACTAACTAGTGTTTCTGGTAACTTTTGTAAATCACCCAAGCTTTGCTTTGCTGGTTTATGACATCCCAGGAATGTCAGAGTGGAACTGTAGCCACATTTCTCCTTTTTTTTCAGTTACTTATTATTTAACCCATATGTAATGCTGAGGTTGCCATGTGTTTCTGCTGGGTCCCAGGTGCCTGTGAGATCTTAAAATGAAAATATTGAGGCTCACTAGTGAGGGGTATGACTAGGAACATGTCTATAATGTAAGTTCAGTATAAAGCCTGAGAACTATTCTGTAGAGACCTTTTCTTCTTTAATCATTGCCAAGGTCTGTTCAGGAATCATGAGAAATATTCACGGGACTTACAGCAACCAGAATAGATCAAATGAGATAAATAAGTCCAGAGTAGCAAGAAATCCTCACAGAATTGCTCATTTAATTGAATTACATAAACAAATATCTTATTTGTTATTTATACTATTTAATTTTTCATGAATAATGTTACTTTGGTGCTTGTGATACTTTATACTGAGGAAATGGAAATACATTGCAATACTAAATATTTGCATGGTACAGTAATTATTATTTTATTGGAAAAAAAATCTGTATTTTGTGGGAAAGAATACCAGTTAATTTGTATCAGAGAAGTACTGCTGTAAGTAAGTATTGCAGAGCTGGGGGGAGTCTTTCCACCTCTCTTCTCAGATTACACATATGAAAAAAAATTCTCTGAAGCATACTTTAAAAGGTTTATCTATCTATACAGTGTGCAAAGCTTAACTAATTAACATATACTAAGCCCTTTAAGAAATAGAAATGAAAATGACTGCTTAAGGAACTAAGGGAAATCAGGAGAGCGGGAATAGCCCGAGTCGGTTGCCCTCCTCAAATCCCGCGTGGATTGTCCTGAGCGACAAACCTGCTGCACCAGGATTGGCATGACTGACAGTGTCAGTACAAGGAATCCCTCTGAAGGAGTGAAAACGACAGTAAATTACCTCTTACAATTACGAGAGGAAGTCTCGGAGGTCAGAGCTGAGGTTAGGAGTGGGGCAGAGCCGGGGTTACACTTGCGCTGCAGCTGCTGCAGTGCACCTGGCCTATTAGTGGGGACCTGCATTTTCAGCACTGACTTCCCCTGGAGATCAATAATTAAAAAAAAAAAGGCTTTTAAGAAAGACCTCAACGTAGACGTATAGACTGTCATGTAGAAAGTTTTAAACCATCGCAAGTGAAGAATATCTAATATCTTAGCAGTGGTATGTGCTGAAAGCGATATTAAATCAAGCATGGTTTATATGCCACTTTATTTGTCCTCCATTTCTCTTGTTTCTTCTAATGAGAGTCTGATGAGTTATTTTTATGGCCTTTATATTTCACACTCCCAAGGTACTGACAATGGCTTTAAGGAATAAATGAAGGAGGAATAATAAGTTTCTTAAATGATTTGTAATCTATATCTGTAATTGCAGTTAAAGCAGCTACATTTGTTTGTAATGCATTGTTTTATGGCAAGAATAGGTAGCTGTAAATATCTAAAGATGATGACCTGAACATGCCAAGATATATATTCCATATTTCTAGTTGCTTCAGAAAACTGATCCCACTATATATGCAACCTATGCATTTATTTTTTTTTTTTATTTCTCACTTTTACTTGTAGAAAAGTCTAAAAATTAAAAAAAGAAAACAAAACCACCCTGCAACACCTACATATGTGAAAAATATTTATTAAAGCAAATTATATGATTTTAGCAACACCGTGCTAAAATATCGTGCTTTTGTTACCCTCAATTTAGGCTGCACTGTCCCCTGAACTCTGTCCCCCTGCTCTGCCTTATTCTTTTCCACCAGCTCGTGGGAGCACTCCTAATGCAGGTAGTTACTGTGTGAGGGTCACACACTACACTGGTGCGTGGGACTGGCTTCACCTTTTCCTCATGATGAGCAGATGTAACTGCCCTAACATCACAGAAAGAAAAAGAATCAAGGCAAATCAAAAAGTTACTGCCCTAACATCACAGGAAGAAAAAGAATCAAGGCAAATCAGTTACTCTGTAAATAGTCGGTTTAGGCTTACAGTTGCCAGAGAATGGGGACCTGAACTTCCCAGCTTCCTCCAGAATAACAGAGTCTCCATGTACATGAATGGTTTGGAATTGACCTGTCTCAATGTATAAAACGTACTCTCTCCTAATATTGTGAATTTCTAAAAGTAATTGTTAAAAAATAAAAGGGTATACTTTCATTCTAGAAGCTGAATGTCCTATTAATTTTCTAGGTTTCACCCCAGCTATAAAAAAATCTACTTAATGTAATATAATATTTAGTATATGATCAAGCTGCAAGGTTAGTTAATTTGCTCAGACATTTAACACTAGCCTTACTTTTTTTAACCTTGAAGATTAGATATTCTAGTCCTCACCTTGCAAAGTACTCCTGAAAGTTATTTGTGAACATGAAGATGAATTAATTTAAACGCATTTTTTCTATGTAATGAGGTAGCCCGAGTATCTGGCACTTTAGTTGTCCTTTCACATATATAGCTTAGCCCATATTTTTTAGTTTTTACCTAATGTACCTCTACTGTTCCCAAAAGGGTTTTTACAAAGACAACTGTCCTCTATGGCCTAGGTAAAGGCTGATAAAACTATTTTTGTTACGACCTAGGAAATTATTCAAATGGAGCTCTCTAGAGGCATATGGTTGGCATTATGAATATTTTACAGAATCATCTCTGAAAATCAGGCCAATAGCATATACACATGGGGCCAAGTTCCACTCTCAGTTATACCTTGGCAACCACAATGATTTCCCATTTGGCTATGCTATGCAAGTATTTGTTTGGCTTATTACGTGCATATATTTTTTATATTTTTTCCCTTCTTCAGCCCTCTCTTTCCATTTTCCATATTATTTTTATAAAGAAGACAGTTATTATCAGCATGGAATGATTATTATTTGGGGGCTTCTGGCTACATCTCTTCTACCACATAATAAATACAGGCACTAAGATCTACACAGGAATGAGGGGAAATGTACAGAAAATTATGCCTAGTGTAACAGTGTCTTTCCTGAGGAACCAAAACAGATGCAGAATGTTGAAGTGTCTTTGACCTCAGTCTTGCTATGAACTTCATGCAGGAAATAGCTCAGGGAAACCCACTGACTCCAGTGAGATGCCACAAACGGAAAGCACTTCTTGGAACTCACTGTAGGGCTGGGAGCTGCCTCACTGTAGGGCAAAAATAGGTCAAAATATTATGTACCCTGAGATCAGGAGACAAGTATACAGGGGTTAATATTCTTCATTCTGATGTTTCTCCTCCCTTCTCTTTCTTGTTGATTTTTTTTTGTTAGACAAATTCTATTTCATTTCCATTTATAAATTTAAACATTTCGTCATAAAGACAAAACTTCATTATTTTGAATAAGGCTGAGATAACTAGACTGAAGTTATGATCAGATGTGATTCCTTGTTATAGAGAAAGAAAAATACTTTAAGAATTAGCACAATAAGACAAAATATTTACAATATTTTATAAAAGAAAAAAAAATGCTAAAAAGATTTGTACTTACCAGAATATCTTTTCCAGCCCACTTGCACTCATCCCTTCGGGAATGAGATACAGGCCAAACAATCTAAAGACATAGAAGAAAAATCACGTTATGTTATTTCATGCTTCAACAATTACAAATTGCAGACCAAATTCTATAGAGTGTCTTTCTCTTTTTCCCATTCTTTTCCTTGTTTCATTTTCTTCCATAAAATTTGACAACAAAGGAATGAAATGATAGGAACAATACAGGAATAATAGGAATCAGAATAAAAAAATCTTGAAATACAGCCTATATTGTGAATCTCAGCAATGAATCTTGAATGCTAATGATAAGAAGGTTGACTCTCCATTAAGTGAATGTTCTTTCGCTGTTTTAAATCTGCTGTAATGGAATGGAGACTGAAAGGAAAAAAATGCAGATACTTACCAATGATAAATTGGATCTATGTGAAATGCAATGTTAGAGTTACAGCATTAGAAACAGTTTGCCTCTTCACTGTATCACCACCAATTCAGTCTTTTACTAAGTTTAGTTAGTTAAATAATAGAAAGGAAGCCATGGTATTTGAAAAGCAGCACACCATCAAAATAGAAACGTTTATGCTGTTCCTATAGAGCTGCTTTAACACAAGTAAACCTAAGTCTAGGTTTACTGTAGTGTTTGCTTAGCAGAAAATGGATCTCACCTCATACAGAGAAAATCCAGAGACCCTCACAGTCAATTATTCATGTTTTTTTGAAAAGCTTTTAGGAATTACATATAGAATAAAACATGATCTTCTCATAAAATGCCAGGCTATTCATTTGGGAGCTTCAGATAATGCAATATGAATGGCCATAAGTCTGGATTACAGCCTTGGTGTTCAATACAGTTTGTTGGAAGAAAGTAAAAGGCAAAGTATTCAAAATAAAAGGGGAAAGAATTTATATGGATGACAGAATAGGTCAAAGGAGATGTTATATATGACATTTGAAAATTCAGTTTGCAACTATAGTTTTAAATTCAAAATTTTCTTAAAAATTAATGAAATCCAAACAGAAATCAGACATCTTAAGTCTATAAAATAAGGCTGAAAATTTTATGAGCACATACTCTCAAAGGATTCCTGCTACTTCCGGTTTCTATTCTCAGCTTAAAATGTGCGGAGACATGAAAATTAAAATTTACTAGGTTGAAAAACATTAACCAAACTTCTCAGATCTCCCAAAAGGACCAGTTCAAGCTCAGTTCAAGTTTTGGGCAAAGATTTCTATATTATTCAAACCAATATTCCAATTCAAACGTGAATGTCTAGATGTTCTTCTTTCCTTATTCTCACAGCACAATATTCTTCTCTATTTTTGTTTAGAATTCAGCTAAATTGAACCAGTTTTAATAGACCAGAAAGTTTGGCTTTTTGATTTGTCCTGCTTTGTTGCTATCAGCATTTAGACAGAAATGTTAGTTCTTTTTTACATGGTGGAAACAATAACTGGTAAAGTTTGAACTCAAGTACAACACTGGCTGCACTGTAATTTTGATGGAAGTTTCTTCTATGATCCTCCTGTGTTAATAAGCATATCCCCAAGGTCTTTGAGACTTTTGTCTATTCTTAAATCTAAATTCTTAATTATAGGTCTGTTCTTCAAGTCCGTTGCCAACATTCAGTTCCGCTTTACCAACAGCAATTCTTAATATTTAATGTAGTAATATTTGTATGTATTTTCAATTAGTGTTCTAAAGCTATCTGAATACTTAAGCATGCAAGATACCATTCCTCCCATTCTGCAGAGCTGTTTTCTGCAATGAAAACACCTTCTTGTCTTTAATTATTCCAGATGTTTTGCACATTAAGCTATCAATCCCTCAGAGAATTCAAATAAATAGCTAGTTTCCTTTATAGCTGCTCTAAAGAGAATAGAAAAGAAAATACCCAGTTTTCCTTTTATCCTTTTTCCTTAGAGAATACAAATGAATAGCCTGTCTTCCCTCTGAACAGAAAACACAAGGTATTTATTGCTATCATCTTAGGAAGCTAATAGTCAAACGGGCAAAAGGTCAAGAACACCAAGAAAAAAAATC
>JAOXNG010000001.1:9506212-9518890 GCA_028566535.1 Scolopax minor | reverse complement strand
GGAGAGAGCTCTTGGTTTCAGGAGGACAAAGAAGAAGGATTTATCTGTGTTGCATTTATGGTTCATGTACCATGCCACTGGCTAGCAACTTTATACAGATGTTTGATGTCTGTGTGTCCTTTAGTTATCATTTGAACAGGCTTAGAGACTTCCTTCCAGTAAGTAGCCTTCTTGATGTATGAATCATTTGTCTGTATGTTAGCACATAATACAATTTCTACCTTTTAACATCATCCTTGGTCAGCACTAGGGAAGTGTTAGGGCAGCTCTGTCCCAAGACATCACAGACCTGTTTACTAATGAGTTACATTGTGGGTTCTTCTCTGATTGCTAACATAGTTTAAGTAACAGCTCCAATTAATTAAATCGATAGTCCTTACAGCCTACTGAAGGACTTCATAGCCAACTGCACCAGAGATCAGAAGTAGTACAAATGTGTTTCCTATTGGATTTTATGCCATAAATGGTTTCCGGTCCTATTTTTAAGAGAAAACATTCTTTTTGCTTCCTTCTTTAAATGTATACCTATCATAAAATGTGAAAAATTTTATTGCCCCACCGCCCTCTACTGCATTTGAGACTTTCTGCATTTTCTTAACATGTGACATAGGCCACAATAAATTTTAGGATAATAGAAGTGTCTGCACAAGTGGCTACATCTGAGTGGCTGCAATTTGAGATTCCTCTTGCTGTTTTGCAAAGAGCACTGAGAGCCCATTGACAAGATGTCTGGGGCGAGGGAGCACATGGCCCCGTGCTCGCTGTCCCACTTTGTCAGACTGATATTTGAAAAGGAGCAGGGATTCATTGCTCTCCTGCTAGACTTAGCAGTTATTTGGAGTGGCAGGAAAGGAGCTCTGGAGTCTCCTGCTGTGGGGAAAGCTTCTGACCCCTCTCCAATGAGCTCATGTGAGAAGCAGGCAAAAGGAGCTTTCACTCAAAGTCCTTCAAGCCACAGCTACAGTAAGTAATACTCCAGTAAGGGACAACAGTTTCTACAATGCTGTGCCCTTTTTTGATAGATATGAGCACTGCATTATGGTAACCTTATGCCAATATTGCAGTATTAATTATCTAAAGTTACTGTGCTTGAATTGGTGGAACTGCTTCAAGGCTGATTTGTGTCTACTATGTGCTCCATGTTACACTCACACAGATGGGACTTCTGCACAGAAGGTTTTAATGGAAAGACCAGTTAGCAGGGAAAATGGGAGATGGCTCGGATACGGTATGACATTCCTTTGCTCAAAACCTCAGTTTAAACTTGCTTGGGCACTCAAAAATATCTGATAAATTTTATATTCATACAGATACTTAAAAGGACTCAAAGATCCACCAGACCAAGTGAGAGTCTTATTCTACTGGACATGTGGATGCAGTGAACCACAGCAAGACAATGAATGTTCTTCTTGTGGCAGAGCACAGTGGAGCTGTGGGATAAGCAGGATCAAGAGGGATTGTTAGCAAATGAAAATTTTCATTTTGGAACAGAACAATATTTTGAACAGTTTTTGCCTCATTTCTTCCCATTAACTGAGCAGAGCTCAGACATTTCAAGTGAGTCTTACAATTGCTTGTTTTTGTTGCTTTATTATTTCATAAGTGAAGAAGAACCTGTATAACCTCCCAAAAGGGCACTTCACGCCACAAGTGCCATATACATTGAAATCAATGGGACTACTCGTGTGAGCAGGAGGTTGTAAGATTGCTTCTTTTTTTTGTTGTTGTTTTCAGTCTTCCAATAAACACCGAGACAAATCACATTTCATTACACGAATATTAGTGTGATCAAGCAAATCCCAGAGTCTTTGAATAATTGACTTTTATAAATTCAGTGAATGAAATTGCATTTAACTTTGTGAGTTCTTTTCTGCACTGTGTAACCAGATCAAATTAATGCACAGAAGCTTTTTGAGAAAGAAAATGTGTACTGTAACTGATTATGGGGTGACACAAGCTATTTACTGAATTATGGAGCTTGTATGAAATACATCATGGTATTTTGAAGCAAGTAGATGGAAACTACAAAAAATACAGGGGGAAATGATATTGGCAAAATAAAGCAACAGTCCCATGTTATCTTGTGATTAAGGGGTAGGTATATAATTAACATCACCTTTGGAGGTGAACTTTACTTTGGAAACATTTTCTAGTCCTTCTGCCTGCCTAATCACAGTTTTTGGAGCTGTTTCAGGCATAAATGGCTTAGTAAATCTTTCTCTCTCCATATATACACATGCCAATTCTATCCAAGTAGACATGAGGTACAATAAAACATGTAGAAAACTGTCTGGCTCAGAGCCTATTCAGATTTTTATTTTACTCTGTGTTCCTCATTTTTCTACTCTTTACTTTCACTTTTTCACCTTTTTTGGATGCATGTAGAACTGTATCTTTTGAAGGATACATTTAGTTTTAAATGAAAACATTCACCCATTCTACCTAGTTGAGCATGTACTGAAGTACACCAGCAGAACAGAAGAGTGAAATGTAAGGAAGATTAAAGTAATGATTATTTTGCGTGCCTTCTGAGTCAGATACTGACCCACAATACAGAATAATATGTGAATCCTTTAAATTTCTTCCATTTTGTCACACTTGTCTGCCAGATTTTCAATGAAGGTCTACATCTGCTTACTGCTTAGATCTCGTGCTGTTTCTTCTTTTTTTTTTTCTTCCTTTTTTTTTTTTTCCTATGAGAAGGAAGGTGGGTGACTTTTCTAGCTTATCTTTTCTGAAATATTAAAAGAAGTAGAAAATGTATAGCAGAGGGAGACCTGATATTGCTTTTTAAGATTCATTTTCCCCCAAGTGGTCATTATTGCAGCAGATCTATTTAAGGCATGGGAGTTTCCATACCTGTGAATAGGTTAAAGTTTTATGGTGCTGCTTTTCACAGCGCTTTGAAATGCAACGATCTTTGCCAGGAGCTAGCTAGAGAATTATTTACATATCTCCTTTCCTACCTCAGCTGACCATTCACATGCAAATAGGAGCTTTGACAGCATCTCTACATATATATGAAACCCAATGATCTGTCCATTTTTCAACTCAGAATGAAAGATATGACAATGCCTTAGGAAAAGCCCTGCCAGACTCTAGATTAGTTTCTTACTCTGCAATACTGAACATAAAAAAAAAGAAAAAAAAATTATAAAAACCTACAACCCAACTTTCTTGGTATAGAAAATTATGAGAGCACATTCGGTCACAAACTAAGCATGAACTTTTTTGAGACGGTGGGGGGACAGTAATTTTACAAACTATTTGCAAAGCAGAGCTGACTTAATCTCCTGATTTTTCCTCTCTTGGTCAACCAGAACCCAACAGAATAACTCAACCTTTCAAAAACATTTGATTTTTAAAGTAGGTTCAAATCATTGTAAGGCAGACACACCATGACATGAGGAGGAGAAAACGAGCAGCAGACACTTAAACTGGTCCTGCCTGGTAAACTTGACTTGTACTACTGAGCGTGTGCCCGTGGTATGTACTCACTCTTAAGTGGGTCCCTGAACAATTCACCTCTGCACAGAACAGGTTCATGGTCTGGCCCCGCACATGCAAGCAATTGCCTCCTAAATCCTGGTGTCTGAAAGACCTCACCGAGTGGTTCAGCTCAGGACAATATTGTGCTTTCATGGTGATTATCAAAAATCATTGCTATTCTACCCGCTCGCCAGTTGTTATTTCAAAGAAAAATTTGTCTTAAGACTTAAAGTCTCCTTTTCTGGTGTGGTTTCAGTGTCTTATAACCAGAAACAACTACACATTTCCAAGTTAAAAAGCTGTATTTCACCTCTCTTCAAGTAATTTACATACATTGATCACTTCCATATGTCTGGCATAAGGTAAAATATTTTGTGTGCATAGTAATAGGGGTGAACCTTATTGCAGTGAAACAAAATTCAGCATTTATCATATTCCTATGCTGATAAAAAAGTTTTTAAGAGAATGGAATTTATGAGAAATGTCATTTGAAAAACTGTCCGTGGTCTCAACTACAGAAATTGTGTTCAAAAACCAACAGCTGCATTGCTCGATCTTGTCCTCAGTCCCTTTGGTGCAATGTCAATTAGCACTATCAGTGGTCTAATTCCCTTCTCACATGCATCATTGCAGTCGCAGTCATTTAATGAAGTTACACTTGATTTACACCAGAATAATTGGTGATAGCTTAAAATTTCTAATATAGAACAATAATACTCATGAGACTTGATACTGAAGACAAATGAGAAAGCTTCTTTACCCCTTATACACTGGTCTCTGTTGGTCCACTTGCCAGACTGAGCAATTGGATTTAGCTCTTCCAGCACCAGAAAATCTGTCAGAAAACTATGTAGCAAGTGGTCAAGTATGACATCGTAGTCTAGTAAGTCAAACTACAGACTTGTGCCTGAAGTTCAGAAGTACACCAAAATCACACAAATTCTTGTATTTGCTCTGCATTTCTTAACTAATGGCATGAAAACCACTACAACCACTACTTTACTATGGAAAAAGAATGTTATTCAAAACAACCATTACATCATGTAAGTGGTATGGGGAAGTATAAAAGCAAAGAAAAAAAAATTCCTTGAGTTAATTCACTGAAGGTAATATTTAAATGCTGCATTTAAGGTATGTGGACTACATGAAGAACCAATTTTATTTTCACACAAGTCAGGCTGATGAGGGGAACAGGTGCTTTCTTACTTATTTTAGGAATGAGGATGTGAATCTTAGAGAGATGCAGAATTCCACTTCTGAATTTATTATAGCAGTTAATCCTCATGATTAGGTCTGAACTATGGCTGTCAAGCAACAGTTTTCCAGTGAGTGAGTCACAAATGATAGGCAATTAGGACTGACTGAACTGATTACTGAATATTTCCCCAAGTGGCTGAGAAAGGCTGGCCTCATCCTGGAGAAGGTTGGGAAGCATTTTGGGTATGGAAAGTCAGAAAAAGGGCTGTGTGAAGGAAGAAATATAATTTTTGTGCCCAGAATCTGTTGGGAAGGAAAGCACATATCCTTGTAGGGGCAAAGGAGTATTTAAAACCAGTAGCCTGGTAAGGTATGTTCAGACCAGGTGGAAAGCAGACAAAGTGCACAAAGTAAGGTGTTTAGATTTGTCTGATAAGTGCAAGAAAAAAAATATCATTTTTTAACTCCCTCTTAATTTTAAAATATGATTATCAGAAAAAGGAAGAAAGCCTAGCTTAAATGCAGAGAAATAGGCCAGCACTCACATAGATTTGATAAACAATATTGCAAGGATTAAGCACCAAGGCTCTTCTTCTCCAGAGTCATCTGTAATCACCTTCACAGTGTATTTAGTGTGAAATAGAGCCGGATACTACAAAAAAGATTGTGAAGGCTTCCTGTATAGAACTGCAATATCCAAATTGAATTAAATTAGATATGCTTTCTGGATAATTGGCATGTGTTTCATGTCACAGGCATACACAGCTGTGAATATAATTATTATAATCACTTTAAAGTACCTGTAAGGCCTTTGTATGTTGATCAAAAATAAGTTCTGACTGAACTTTGAATATACACATTAATGGGATTATTCCGAGAGTAGGATACAGCTCTGAATAAGCATGGCAAGTCTCTGACCTCCAGCAATTCCTCATGAGATTACTTAATACCACTTTACAGGTGAAGAAGCTGACACAGAAGA
This sequence comes from Scolopax minor, assembly GCA_028566535.1. Classification (NCBI taxonomy): domain Eukaryota; kingdom Metazoa; phylum Chordata; class Aves; order Charadriiformes; family Scolopacidae; genus Scolopax; species Scolopax minor. The sequence goes on along the minus strand of JAOXNG010000001.1, from coordinate 9,513,222 downwards.
GCCAAAGAATTAATAGGATTTCACATTTATGGTACTTTCTTTGATTCCCATTACAGAACAGATTTCCTGTGTATCATCAGCTGTGGTGCTGGGTTTCTGTTAACCTCCAACCTCTGTTTGTAGGTGAAGATAACAAAACTTTCCTAATTTTCGTGACAGTTGTCCAGTAAAGAGTGTGAGTTCCAGTGAGGGTTAAAAGAATGATGAAAGACACAAAATTGTAAAAGGATGCCACAAAAGAAATTAGAATACCCAGTTGATTACAGTTCCATCACAGATGGGAAAAAAAAAATCTGAAAAGTAGAATTAGAAATTTACGCTAATCTCAATACTCCAGGCTCCAGAGAAAAACAAAATTTTCAACATAGAGTATTTATTATTACTTTATTTCATAACACCCCTTTAAGAAGAGCTATGAAGAAATCTTGCTTGCCTAATTGTGGGAGGTCAGTTTTTATGGCTAGAGTACAAATGACAGGATACGTATTTAGCACAGCAATATGAACAGAGGTTTAACATACTGATAACCACACAGCCAACAACCTGCAAATACTGCTTCACTAATGTTTAGGTCATTTCAGAGAAGTCTCAACTAGAAAATGTTTTAAACTCTTTGAAAATGTTATCATACATCTGAATATACACTTGGTCTTGGGGATGGATTCATCACATCTTGGAAGAGCAGCAATTTAGAAATAAAGCAATTTTCTGACTATGCAATTTGCAGGTAGCTCAAGAATGTATTTATGTTGTTATCTGGAAGGCCATCAGAGCAAGAAGGTTTGATGTAGTCATTCATCTGCTCTAATAGAAGACAATATGAGGAAAAAATACACAATCTGGAAGATAAAGTTTTCTCTCTCAGATCCCCAGACATTATTTCTGCTGTTATTCTTGATGTATCACGCAACAGGAACTGGCATTTACCACATAGGCCTCACAGAATGGAGACCTTGTACAGGACCTAGTGTGATGGAGATGAGACCAAACTGACCTCCAGATTCTAAAGAGCAACACTCATCATCACTGATATGACCCTTGTGTTTTTAGAAAAAGAGCTTCATCAGGACTCAGAACCATTTCAGATTATACATTAATGCAAAAGTAGCAAAGTTGCATTGGGAAATCCATGAAGGAAGTAAAAGTAATATTAAGACCCTGAAATCTCCTCTTCATCTCAAGAGACCTCACTCTATGCCTTGGCCAGGCCTAGGATCAGTGTCTAGCAAAGGATAGCTATTGCCATTCCAGTGTCAGCTGGTGATGAAAGCTGTTCCCTGCACTCTCTGTAGCTCTTTTGGATGCTTGTGAGCTGTATTTATCGTCTGTTGCTTCTAGAAAAGGCCACCAACCCCTCCCCCTTGAAAGGCAGCTCTAAATCCTTTAAATTATCTCACAGAGCTTTTTTTGTGTCCTTTTCTCACACAGGGCTGGAATTTCAAAAGGAGCCAAGAGGGGCCGTCAGAACCAACATGAGCTTTGCTTCATTAGAGTGGAGAGTAAAGGAGAGCTTTCTTTTTCCTCCTTCCATAAGTTAGATGAAAGCAAATAACTACTTCATTCCTCAGATTGTTCCCCGCAAGATCCAACTTTGCACGAAAATATTTATAAGAGATGAGAATTTTATTTGACTGCTCACTTCTAAAGTTTCTGAAACATCCAGCTGGAGAGATAAGCAGGCGGCCCAACAAATGTCAAACAACTTTAAAACATTAAAAGAATGGCAAAAACTTCTGACTTTACTGTGTTTGGCTATCAAACAGCAAAGGATGAAAACTAGATGTGACACAAAGTAGGCTAGTGCTCACACGTTTCAGAGATTGCTGTAGATGTATCTAGCTCAAGGGGAACCTGTAATCCCCCAAGTGAGAAAAGAATCCTCCAAATGTAAATTTATTTAGAGTTTTTAGAAATGAACCTAATCCTGCTCTATTGAAGATAGAAATAGTCCAGCTGAAAAAGGAGAGAATCAGTGTCGAGGCACTTGTCCTCTCAGTTGCACATATGCGTCTATATTTTTATTTGCAAACTCTCCTATATGAAACTGGGTCTTGAAAACATTTTTCTTTTCAAGTGTAGAAACATTCAGAAAGTAACAGAGCTGGTCAGGGGACAGCTTATTGAAAGCTCCAAATGATTAAGCTATTAAATTAGCAAAGCTCTGCAGCCCCAGACAGTCACTTCCAACATGTGTCACTGGATTTGGGATGAGCTTATTAAGGAGGAAAGACATGGGAAATGTGAGATATGAGTTAGGTGATTGTTTTAAGAATAAGAACGTAGTGGTACTGTGTATTTCTTGCTATGGGTGAGAGTTTGATGCAAATTTAGATGAGTCACAGGTGATCTCAAGATCACAGATACTGCAGGCATACATAAGTTTAATCAGTTGGATTTTTACACAATTTTAAATGTTCATTTAAGCAGAGACAGTTTCTTAAATTAGGATACTTTGGATCAGAATACAGCCTAAGTTCTTCCATACCATTTAATTGGTACCTTCTTTTGATACCTTCCCAGAAAGAAAGAAACTAAATGAATGAACAAGCAGCTTAATTCCTTTTACAGTCGCTGAAAAGCGATGAGCACCCTTAAAGTCTCATTCAGCCTGCCCAAACCAAGATTAGCTCTCTGGAGGTACCTCTCCTTACACTGACAGTGAAAAGAGCCTAATGTGGCTGACTATGTCAGTCAGAGGAAGAGAAAGACACCACAGAGAACCTCCTGTGGTGCAGGAGAAAGGCTACAGCACTCTTTAAGATTTCTGATGCTCTCAACAGCTGCGGCCATCCTTTTCTCTCTCGCACATCGGAGCACCACTCCACTTGAAAAAAAAATAGGGAAAGTCAAGTAAATGTACTATCCCTACAGTTATTCTCACCATCCACAGCTGTTACTGGAAGCAAGCAGCTAACCTATATGAAAACTCTACGTGGGAGGACCGTGAACTTGCAGACATTCCTGAAGGGAGCTTTAATCCTGCAAAGGAAGGAATTCGCTGAATCGCCCACCAGCACCAGCACAACACCAGCAGCAACTTTCACATTTAACCTTAATTAACAACAGGACCCGGACAAGCTACAGAACTTCCATTTAAAATTTTGACATAGAGGTGCCAGGGTCTACCCCACACATTTGCTTAAAAATAAGCTGTGGGAACCTGAAGACAATTTTACCCTTTTTAGCTTTCAAACAACTGGAAAATGTCACAAGCATTGACACCACTTAGAAGGATTTGTTTTTTTCTTAGTCACTTAGGCACTGCCTCAGGTGAAGACCTGATTTTGATTCAGATTGAACTCGAGTCAACTCAGGCTTCAGATGATACAGAAAACGTTTGAAATATTGGAGCAACTTTGTCTTGCTTGTACTTCCATTGCAGTGTTGCAGGTATGCACATGAGAGAAAAAGCCTGCAGGCCAGGGGAAGTAAATAAAAAAGATGTCTCTCTAATAGCAGCTGTGGGCAGTAAAGGCCATATGCAGAATCAGTGATTAGGCAAACCAAAACCATATTAAAAGGATCACAGCATTGCAATGCATTAAATAAAAACTAAAAAAAAAAAAAAAAAAAAACCAAAACAAAACAAACAAAAAAAAAAAACCCCACACTTCCAAGCAAAAAGAAAGAGTTAAAAATACAAATCACTCAGCGAATTCTTCTCAGGTGGAACTTCATGTAAACGTACACACAGGAGAGATTACCATAAATAACACATTTACATTGTAGCAACCTGCAAAGACTGGGTTACTTATTTTAAATATTGTTTTGCTAAACCTTATGGAATAGATACATACCTGAATAAACCCTGGGCAAACAGATAGGTATTTCAGTCCTGAACAAAAAACTTCAAGCACAGAAGTAAATTTTAAGGTAGACTTCACATATCAGTAGGTTCATTGAGCTCAGTGAAACTATGGATGTTTAAATTCATCACTAGGTCAGAGTTCTTAAGATGCTGTAACAAACAGTAGGGGTAAGTGCTGCACACCTTGTCCACAGCAAAAGAGTAGAGTTTCCATTGCTGTCAATACAGCACCATGAATAATTCAGTCATTTGCAAACCGTACAGCACAAATAATTATAGAGAACTCCAGCTTCTCAGAAAAGGGAGGTTCTGTAATTCACAAACCACTTTTTCCACTGGAATTAAATGGGAAAGTTGAAAACACAAAATGAACATGTTGGGCTAGGTTTTCACCCTCCTTGTTCCAATTACACTGCATGTCTCAGGCCCTAATTAGCTAGCTGAAAATTTCCCTATATAGGCAAGATCTGAGCTCAGGCACCTCCTTCATCAGCTTCTCCCTCCTGTCAGCCTCTGGGTCATGTCAGAGGCACGCAGGGTAGTCCTACCATCTCCCCTGGCAGTTCTCAGGTCTTGTGAAGTCCCCACTCAACCAACATTAGAAAGACCAACACATGGATCCTCTCTGAAAGACTCATCATTTTGGGATGAAAAATAAAAAAGGCTGAAGAAGCTGTGGCTGCATCTGCCACCTTCACTGCCTTCCAGCCTCCTGCACTGACTGAGTGCCAAAGCCACGCAGAAATGCTGTTGGGAATGGTGAAAGCTGAAGAATTGTACAAGCCCATGTCTAGACCGCAAAATGTCACCAGTTTGCCTTCCTTCACTGTCTAAGCCTGGGCTGCCCTTCTCTCCTTTTCATGCATGTTAGAAAAACTTTTCCCTCAGACAGAACTCTTACAACATAGTTTAAGCAAAAGGTTTTTTAAGTAGATACCTTGAAATCTGAGACAAACTCTAATACTGTTCCCAACTAAAGAAAGACAGGCTTTCTTGCCAATATTTCTCTCCTCATTTCCTTCTCCCACTTTGTCCTGCCTTCCCAATATCTGTGGAGGTATTGGATTGTGAGTTATAGAGTTTGATGGAAAGGAAAAACCACAATCAAACCCACCAGCAGGTCATCAACTACAACTAGCCTGGGTCAACAAACTACAAACCAGGTATCATATTTATACTAGCGTACATACAGGTAATTCAGTGCGGTGTCATTCCTCCCTTGTCACGGCATGTGGGACTGATTGAAACAGACAGAAGTTTTGCCATTGCTTTCGCTAGGGCCAGCTTTTCATCTGCATAGAAATCTATCCTATAAAACTGCAAATCAATTGCACATCAAGGATGGAATAGTTCTCACTATCACTGCAACTTTAAACAAAACGCTTATTTTTAATATGTCTTGAATTGGAGCCAGAGAGTAATAGAGCGAAATCTGTGTGCAATGCTTTTCCAGTTACTTATTCTCAAGTAATATGTATCCAATTGAGCAACAATAACAAAGAAGAACCACACATGTACTCTTACAAAACATACTTACAGCATTTAGTAATTTTCAATAGACAAATAGGATGCGACAGATGGATTTGACAAAGTTGGGTTCATAAGAATTACTCATGTGGAGACAAAAATTGGGGTTGCCTTAAGAAAAAAAAAAAGCAGTAAATCAAGGAATTTTTAATGGAAACTCTCTCTTTTTCTGGGCTTAGATGTTTATATGTAAAGGTTACTGTAGGTGGTTCCATCTCTGTTTGTGACGTTACCTCCCCACACAGGGGACAGCAAAAGAAAATGGGAAACAATAAACGAAACAAGAAATCCATCTGGAGTTAAGACTATATTTATTGTTTTAAACTTTGCACACTCAACTTGATCACCATCTTTCTGAGAACCCTGTGCTCAAAAGAAGTTTCCTGAACAGAACCTGTGACCTAGTGACACAATATAGAGACTTACAACTGACACCGAAAATGAAGCCAATGAAATTAAGAAAACAAAGCAAAGCAACAAAAAAACCAAAAAGCCAATAACAAAGCCCCCTACATTCTTTAAGAAAAGATTCCTTTACTTTTGATATATCAACAATGACATTTCTTGTTACTTTGCAATAAGAACACAGTCTTTGAAGGACACAAAAAGAGGAGCTCAGAGGTTGAAAGGCTCAACTGAGCTTTCAGTTTTATGGCTGGTTTTGCCACATTTAGGCTACAATCCAGAACATACTGACTTCAACAAACTTTAGATCAAGCTTTTAATCATATTAATTCCTTTTGACTGGAATGAGGAGATAAATATCATCTCTGCAAAACCTTTCCAATCCATGCACTAAGACAAAAATGCTTGGAAGCTTTAAAACGTATGGAGCAAAAGCCTGATGCTACTGAACAGGAGTTTCACCACAGATTTCAGCTGGACAAGGATTTCCCTAGAGCTCTCCTCAAATTTCTTCCTTTAATATGCCACCAAAATCAAGGTGATATAAACCAAATAACCAGAACTGTTTTACAATAAACAGAAAGAACCTTTTCAGACCACAGATGTGGCCTTAATATATGCATTTATACACTTTCTCTTCCTCTTCCTACCCATAACATGCCCCGTAGGATACTTCTAATCTTCTGCAAGGCTGAGTGACAAGAAGTTAAGAGGAAACAAGAATGGGAGTTCACTGAAACTTCTGTCCAGCAACCTGGGAAATGGCAGAGCTAATACTGGACCTTTGAAAACAAGTGACCATAGGAAATCAAGGTTGGCAGGGATTTAACCCTTCATGACTCATTTTGCTAACTTTTAAAGCAAATGCCTGAGCTTTTTAACCATGTTTGACATCTAATTAGTTGAGAAAAACAAGAATTTAAAATACATCCTTGCTTTTCTTTTGATATAAAGGACTCATAATTAGCTCTAAGGTATTTGTTTAGGCAAAAAAAACAAGCGTGCATGTCAAAAGAAAGGTCAGTGACAGCCACCAAAAAGAAATCACTTGGGTCATTCTTTTTGAGTATTTTTTCTTCAGTACCATAAGTTTATTTTAGTCAGCCACAACTCTTTGTAGAGAGGCAGAATGAGTAAGTAACTGGGTATCTTCTTTTTGTAATTGCTGGCAGTTTCAATAGAGATGAATCACATACTAGAAAGTCTGGAGAAGAAGCCAGCTCTGAATATTTCAATGCCTGTAATTACAGAGAGGATGGGTGGAGCTTTC
>JAOXNG010000001.1:9428464-9448201 GCA_028566535.1 Scolopax minor | reverse complement strand
CCTGTAAGCTATTATATAAGGTCCTTATATAAAATATATATATATATATATATATACACACACACACACATATATATATATATGGGACTTTTTACAAGGGCATGTAGTGATAAAATGAGGAGTAATAGTTTTAAATTGAAAGAGGGGAAATTTAGATTAAGTATCAAGAAGAAATTCTTTCCTGTGTGGGTGGTGTGGCAGTGGAACAGGTTGCCCAGGGAAGTTGTGGATGCCCCTTCCCTGGAGGTGTTTAAGACCAGGCTGGTTGGGGCTTTGAGAAATCTAGTCTAGTGAGAGGTGTCACTAGGGGGTTTGGAACTAGATGATTAAGAATCCTTCCAACCCAAGCCATTTTATGATTCTATGATTCTGTTACTGTCCCCACCAATTTGTAGTTATCCATCTAATAGCAGCAGTTGCTACTGGAATAGAGTACATAAGTGATTTGCATCCTTTTTAGAGAAAAATCACTCAGGTCAGTTTAAGAATGACTGTGTTATCAAGTAAGCACTTAGATAAATTATTTCCACACAGAAACAGGCATCCCCTTCTGAGCTGAGTGTTCTGGTATGGACACCTGTGGATCACATCCCTCTATTCCTGCATTGCTGGTCATAAATTGCCTCAAATTTAACAGGACAGACGAAAAGTCCCTTCACCCAAAACATGCCTCAAAAGAGAATATCTGAAGGGACTATGCTGTAGGAACAAGGAATCCTAGCTTTACTGAAGCAATATTGTAATATTTAAGTAATTATATCAAGAAGTATGCCAATACTTCTCTAAATTAATTTAGCACAACTTAAGTAGGTAAAGTGTGATCTAAGGGTGTCTAATAAGTCAAGTCTGTGTATATATTTCATTTGGGCCTTGCGCTTTCTGAGCCCCAAACAGTATTAGTTCAGCTGAGAAAAGGCAAAAAAGATAACGAAAATACTCAGCAGTACAAGTAAGCTCCTTCCTAAACATTTTATAAAAACTTTTAAGTGCCTATAAGTTTTACTGTTCAGCTAGTTCCCTTTTAACATAACAACATGTTCTTCCCCAACATGATTTGTGTGTTTAGAAAACACTCAGGCAGAGCACAGTCATAGAAAACAAAACAAGAAAACCCACATATTCATCACATAGAAGTCTCTATAACAGCAAATTCCTATAAAGACTCACATTTGCCAGACACCTAGCAGTGCACAATAAAATTGAAACCAAGTCTGATGCTTCTCTCCATAATAGGGAAATGTCCCTTTGCTTTCACTCAGATCAGCAATGAATACTGATTTGAACTGAATATGATTTTTCCTTCTGTCTTTAGCTTCTTCTACTCTCTGTATCACAAATAGCAACAACAGAAAAAGTTTGCTTCAAGTATTCATAAATAATTTATAAATATGATAGGCCACTCTACAGAAGTGAAGCTTGCCCGCAATGCAATGCATTTAGCAATGTCCTTGAGTCACCTGTATTTTGGATGTAACCTAAAACCACAGCTCTTGACCACTTTTATAGCTGTGAACAGTCCCCTGGCTCCTTTCACTTGAGCAGGAGTGTTAACCCCTGTGTCCTGGCTTACTTCCAGTGTAGGTAATTATGTTATACTTGCTTAAATGCTCTGGAAGGTCCCAACTGGAGAAGCTATTCTTCACTTTCTCTTCCAAGAGATCCTAGAGAAACACTGCTAACAGAAAGCACCTAACGTTCTTTGTCTAAGGGGTGACTGAATATCTATAATGGGAGGAGGTGGCCCAAATTTATAGGTATATAAACTTGTATAGACATGTACACACATGACAGTGCTTGTTTGTGTTAATTACTTGGATATATGTATAGATGCACACACACATACCTAGAGTTGTCCTGGGATAGTCTTTTCAGCAGAAGGAAATATTTTTCAGCTTGGACTAGTTAGAGCATTTTCTAAAGAATTATGTAATATGCCAAGCAGCAAAGAACAAAATCTGAGAGCGTTTAATTAAGTGACATAAGATGCCTATGGCAGAAGTGTGAACTTAAGCCAGGTTTCAAAATTTCAGTTTTCAACATGACATCATTTCTTTCCCTGAAGAAATGTTATGTAATATAATGCCGAATATATAACAAAGATATAGATATATGTAACATAATGAACAATATGTAATGAAGAATATATAGTATAACAAAGAAATGTAATGATCCAATCTAATCTAATCTCATGTCTGAAAAGAAATTTCTTTTCTGGGGAAAAGAAAGTTCTAAATCTATCATGGTATAGGTGTCAACAGAATATTGTATCTGTCATCTAATGAACAGGTAGTGGTGAGGACCTGTGCAACAGGGATAAACCGGGTGCCCCAACCTTCACTCTTATTCTGCCCTTCAGCTGCCCATTTCCACTCTATTCTACCCTGCTAAGTCTAAGGCTAAAGTTGTCACCTTTTACTACATTAAAGAAGACTTACCTCTCTCTTTGTATCCAAACCACAGAAGGGTGTGCTCAACTTCTACCACTCAAACTGATTTTCATATATTTCATCACTCATATTATTCACATGTTGGTGTTGTAATAATTTAGCAATATGTGCCTGTGGTTTTCATTAGAAAGGAGCTTCACTTACGGTTTGACATGTCCATACTCTATCCCCATAAAATTACTTTGCAAATATTTTGGCAGAGGGTAAGTAGGGATGGTCTGTTTGTTAGGACAGAGGACAGGCACTTTGAACAATCTGTGGCTTGAGGATTTTTCTATCACAGACTTTCTATGCCTCCCTGTTTTTTCCATCTACCAAACTGCAATAATTTTTAATGAACTCATAAGAGTATTGTGAGGTTGAACATAACATTGTGCATTGTTTGTAAACTACTTGGAGATTTTGGGCTAAAAGGTACTGTAAAACTGCAAAGGAGTTAATTGAAACTACAGGAGTCAATTTCTAATGTGTATCTCTGTGTTTATGAGCAGATTTTTCACCTCAATCTTGTGGAATTTGAAGATGTAAAAAACACACTCAGCCCTAAAGAACTTACAATCCCAACAGAAAGTACAGATGAAAGGGCAGAAGTTGTTAAAAATTACCATCCTCATTTTACAGAGGGAGAACTGATGTAGAACAACTTATATATTTATTTCATGATGCACAGAAGAAGAGTAGCAGATGTGGGGATGTGAAGGCAGATCTCCTGAAGCTCATCCCAAGTGCTTTATATAGAGAGCATTCTGATTAGCACAGTCTCCCCACTGCCCTGCCAATAAGTCTAATTACTTATTTTAGTCCTGTTAGAAAGGCAAGAAACAGTCCCTTGAAAACCTGCATCTAGCTTGGAACCTGATTACAGCAACATGCTTAATGTTTTATCACCTTCTTGTTTAGTTAATTGTTTTTCTTTTTTGTTTTTCTTTTTTTTTTTTTCCTCACATGCAGCTCATGAAACTCTTTGGTTTTGATAGTGTTTTTTATTATGAGGTTTTCTTAAGGTATCTGAAGTGGCTGAAAGCGGGGCTTGCTGAGGAAGTGCTCAGCCATGGCCCACTGGTTGATGTCAAAAGGCCAGCATCTGGTACCATTCTCTTGGTACTCAATTGCTTCTTTCTTTCAGCTCTTTTCAGACGAAGGTACAACTTGAGAAGTGTAGTTTGTGTTATAAAAGCCCTAATAGAATGGCAGCTTTATGTGCATAAATCTGTTCTCACTGCCAACACCGCAACTTAGCCAAATAACAACTGCAGCCACAATACCAGGAGGCCAAAGTTTTCTAAGACTAAATCTGTCACCTCGTCTCATGCAACTACTGCTTACAGCCCTGAATATGACCTTGAATTTGATTCTCCCATTGTACACAACCTACAGAGAAAATGACAATGTGTTGATTTATTGTACTATAGATTTTCTCAATTCTTCTTTACTTTTAGTTTGCATGTTCCTAGCAAAGCTTCATATAATCCTTTAAATAATAAGAAAAAAAACCAACCAAAACAATGAGAGCCACAGAACTGTCAGCAAATCTATGTAAAACTCAACTGTCACAGTTTACTCATCAGAACAAAGGGAACTTCATTTTGATTTTACTGAAATATAAAATTTCCTAAAATTAAAACCAAATGAATACATCTTTATAGTCAAACTGAGACTATACCAAGGCAGACAGCATCAAGTGCTAGTTCACACAAAGGGGTCAGCACTCTTTCTTCACTGCGTTTGCCAATGTTTATGTTTTTTTATAATCGAGAGAAAATCAAAGCCATGTGGACACCTACAGAGAAAACAGCAGGTCTCAAAATGTTGGCAGGGCAAAATTTGTGATTCTCCCATGGCACTTCATTTTTTATCAACTTTGCTTCGGTTACATTTTCATGTTAATTTCTTTTATTTTGTAAGGTAGTTGGGGCTGGATACAAATTTTCTCATTGTTTTTATAGAATTTTAGAGCAGCCATTCCAGGTGGAACTCCTATAAAGAAAAGCTTTATTTTAATCCACAAACCTAAACCTAATATATAACCTGTCCTTTCTTCTAAAGCATAGGCTAACACAGCAGGTGTTTCAAGTTCCTGGGAGATGCATTAAATAGACAAATTTAAACCATTCATGATTAATAAAAATGTTTTTTTTCTCTTTCCTTTGGAAGGGGAGGAGAATATGAAATTGCAGTGACTGCACTATAAATATACCTTTAAATACAAATAACCCTCATAACACCTGCGTGTGGGGAAACAAAGTAATATTCTACAGCGTGTTTAATAGAAGAAGGCAAAAAAAACCCCACCAACCACTATTAAATGAAATATTGAAATGCAAGTACATAGCAGTCATAATTTTTAAAACAGGGACACAAAATAATGAACAAACAGCCAATAACTAGAAAATCACCTGAAGGATTGAATTCAAAGGGCTTATTAAAAATATCAAATTTACCTCTTAAAAGCCCTGTGTAATTACACGCATCATGATATGCAGGGCACACAAGGCGAGCATGTGCTGTAAAGGCCTATGGCTGTGCGTGTGCTGAAAACACAGTAGGTTCCTAAGCACATGGATGTGTAAATGTCCAGGAGAGGGAGCCTGAAGGCAATGTGCAATGCACCATTGTGGACCCACCTTGCTTTGAAAGTTTTGCCTATCTTACAATTTGTCAGAAGAAAACCTAAGCAGATCAAAGGTTAATGGGGCAGGCTACACATTAAACCCAGTTGGCACATCCCTCCAAACAAAACCACTGGACTGCAGGATATGAATTCTGTCTTTGCTGAGCATCAAATCTCTTCCTTAAGCACTAAGAAATGATGTGTACTTTTGTCCTCCAGTCTTACAAACTTGTGTTAAACACAGATACAACAAGCCTGAGGATGAGCACCAGAGCTCTTGTTCATTAGATTGAATGAGAAAATACAGAAAATATTCTGGGCAAAAAGATATTGCACTTTTTGTTCCATTTCTTTTAAGTCAGAAGAGCTAAACTGGGGATAGATTCCAGAGTTTATTCATGTGAAAACCATCGTATAAACAATTTGAAGTTCATCAGACTGTATTATGCGCGCTTAGACTTAGGAGTGGTGTATTTATTTGTTCTATACATGATGGGTTGCTGATTTGGTTAGTAGCTATAGGTTTGACAGCCATTTAATATACAATCTTGAAATGGAAATCTTTTGACTGATTCATGGTTAAGGCTATTCAAAAAAGACCATGTTCTAGATTCCTGGAAGTCCCTTATGAATCTAGTGGGTGGTTATTTAACATCTTGCTTTCTCATCCCACTTCATCTACTGTCAATATTATCTGCTAAGAAGACAATTAATCACGGTGAGTCCCTATTTACAAAGAAAAGACTTCAATCACTACAAACCAAAACCCCAAGCAAACTTTGTGATGTTACAACAGCAAAAAAAATCAATTAAAAAAAGTACCTGTAGATTCCGTACATATAAAGGAAGTTACAGGGAGTATATAAACAGCCTGAACAACTTTGGCTTACCGTCATGTAACGGAAATATCTAAGAATTTAGGGCAATTAGTGTGAGTGAAAAGTCTCTGTTATTTGCCTTCTGGAACCTAATGGACTCTTCTACATTAAGACATAGAAGACTTGTAAATGCTTAAAAAATATCTACTTTGTGCATTTCTCTTGACCCTATAGGATCTGATAACCAATATGATCCAAAACTCTGAGTCATACATATCAATATAAGCTAAGTATTCTGCTGGCTTTGAGTGCTAAGGACATTATTTTCTCCACTGATATTTTTGACGTGAATAAGACGTGCTTTTTTTCATCCAAGTTGTCTTAAATATCTGAAAAGCTAGTTGTGGAGTTTGGATTAGATATAGGGAAGTAAGTTATAGTTCATAATTTAATACATATAGTGGGTTTCAAATGGTCTCTAAAGAAGCTCAGAGGAAAACTCATATTCAAATGCTAAGATACTGGTTTGCTTTGTACTCATGTTCATACACAGAAACCAAGACGCATAACAAGAACTTGGTGTTTCTCCAGCTATCTAAAACAGTATTTCATGTTAAATATTTCCATGTGTTTATGAAGCTGAAATCTTTTTATGCAAACAGCCATGATATATTCTCTCTTTGAAGTGACTACCACAATGAATAAAAAAAACCCACCAGAACAATAACATTGAGACTGGCTATAAAATGTTTTAGAAAAGAGACTTATATCTTCAGGGCAGCTAGCTAGTGGGAAGGTATTGCAGAGCAGACACAGCAATAGCAGGCAATATGTTCTTATTCCCCTCATAACATCTCAGGTCAATAGAAGCTTAATTCAATGACCAATCTTCATGAAATAAGGTGATACTCTTTTAGAGTTCAAATGATAAAAGTGTGAACCTGATTTACAGTTGACTTGAATACATTCTTTGAGAACCTTTGAGGAAAGAGACACTCAGAGTCGCTTGAACTCCATCATTCTTTTTGAAACTTCATCATATACCACATCTGGTACATGACTTAGAGTTGGCCAGATCCTAGACTTATTCTTATTTTTTTCTACCTTTGATAAATCCACAAGACCAGAATTGCAATGGAAATACCACAGATTACATTCTGGTGCTCCACATACACGTACCTTCACATACATCAATAGAGTTATATCTGTTTACACAAGCTAGGCATCTTCATTTCTGCTCTGCAAAATGGATCAGGAAGCACATGCATTTAATTCTACATCCTGACTTGTGGATCTGTCTTCAGTATATCTGACAGCACTCTTGATAAGTTAAAGGTTTTGTGAGTCATGGTTAGTTACAAATCAAGTATCCCAAAGCCTCCCTGCCTAGAAGGACAAATGAGAAAGGCCATGGATACAATGACTGACTGTAGAGGATAATAAAGCCTCAGCTGGTTACATGGGATATGGATGTTCCCACTCAAATGTTGCGGATAGCTCCATTCTTCAGGATGTCAGCAAAGGACTTGAGCACTTGTGACTTCATGAGTAAAGGACAACAGGATTTCTCATCTGTTAATATGCTTTATGTCAAAAAGGCAAAGTCAATTTGCCTTTAAGTCTGTTCTGCAAAGTTCTTTCACTCTGAGCATAGATGAATCAGGCATATTGAAAAGTTGAAGTTCAGTTTGAATTTCTGAAGAAAATACTTAAAAAATAAAGATAAATTTTGTTTTCAAGGTTAGAAAAATTTTGTCATTGATGTTATTCCCATGTGATTCCCTGCTATAGCAGGGGTGAATTTTACTTGGAACATTTAGCCAACACTTCATCTAAAACTAATTTTCCTACATTTAATCCCCTAACCAGCCTCTTTCACTTTGTAGGGTCAGAAAATGGGAGCCAGTGTCATTGACGTCAAAGATTTTCTTTTAAGGAAAAGGCAGGAAATTTCACCTCACTTCTAATTTGCTGTGCAATAATCACACAGTGTCACTTTGTTTGTTAACCAGATGTTGATGTACGATTGCAGTATAAAAGTGACCCCACAGTCCAATCATAGCAATCACTAACAGGTTAGATTTGGTTTAAATAATGCCCCTTCCTGCATTGAAAACAGGTGTAGTCTCATCCAATTGCTAAACTCAGCACCCTGCTGCTAAAGGTAAGCAGAAAGTTATACCACTGTGATGGTCGGTGAGCAAGAGACTTTCTACGTGTAATTATTAGTTATGAAGATAAAAACATCTTAATAAGGGCAACAGTTCTTCGTGGTTTCATAGGAGCCTTTATGAAGCCAGCTCTGGAGATAGCACATAATATTTACTTCAGAAATCAAAACAAGTATTTGGTTTCCAAATCTTACAGTTCTTACAGTTTTCCAAATTTATGAAGAAATAGTGATACAGAAAATAGAAGTGTATTTGCCTTTGCAAACAGGCAGAAAGGCACAACTAGGTACAAAGAATGAGAGGAGATGCTGGGTCTTAACAGCTACCTCATTGCTGTTGCAGTTGTTGATTTCATACAATTATCTTAGAAACTAGTCTCACCTTAAAAATAGTTTGGGGTTTTGTCTCCTAATTTGTTTTATTTATTTCTGTTTTTACTTCATTATTTTCTTTGGTATTTTGTTCTTGTAATTTTTTTGGCAAATTCCAAGCAAAGCAAAGTCAAGATAATACTACTAAATTTTCTGAGTTTTCAGGAGAAGTCTCGTGGAATAGCTGTTTCTGAAAACTGACACGATTATCAACTTAATAAGGGAAAATTCATAACAATGGAAGTACATCTTATTGCACCTATCTGAAACATTTGCTCTGAAATTCCATGAAAATATTGCATTTCCTGCATTGAAGTTGGGACTGCCATAGGGAACTAGATTTTAGGAGAGCACAAGAGAAAATTTCTAAGCATCTATCTAGATTGTGTCAAATATATGGTGCACTGGCACCCTAATTCCTCAGCTGGCTCCAAAAAAAAAGACATAGCAGAACACATTGTGACTCCCCACCCTTCCAGGTGGATGTGTTTCCTTGCCAAGGAAAGCAGGGCAAGGAAGGAAGTGCACATGAGTCTCACCTTAGTATGGCTCTGATGGTTTAGACAGAGACCATATTAACTTTGTTTTTCGAGATTTTTTTTCTCTTAATACCCAGAAAAATACTAACAGGCATCTAGATTGCTTTTGAGATTAAATTTAACTCTTAAAATAAGGCTTGTGCATGTGGGATCAGACTCTAGCCTTACTATATAATTGCCTGATTAACCTTAAAAACACTGTAGTCAAATAATTTCTTAAGTTTGCCTGACAATAGTCATGTCCCATGTTTCTAAGGACTCCATTTGAAGGGTTCTTCAGATTTTATCCTAAGACTTCTATTGCATCTTTCTGAATAATGCTTTGAAAAAAGTGTTGGCAACTGCATCTAAGGGTCTGAATTCTGAATGCGATTCATTGCTGTATGCAAGGTTGTGTCATTCATATAACCACAAATGTCTAGGTAAACAGAGCATCAATTTTAGAAGTCTCAATACTTTGTATTGGCATCGTGTCTGACTATTCCATTGTGAAATATAATCATAAATTGCACATGCCCTGGGAGCCTAATCCTTGATCTGTTTCAATTATTTTTCCTTTTCTTTTGCTTTCAAATTTATATTGGCCTTACAACTCAGTAACTAGGTGGTGGTCATGATTTTTTTTTTACAGTTTTGAAGTATCACTTTGTTATAAGCCTTTGTCAGAAAATAAATTATTTCTATAAATTTTCATTTTAAGTTCTGGAATTGTTGACATTTTCACATTTTTAAATGAAAGATTCTCTCCTTTTCCTCAAGATCAATTTCCATTTCAAAGTTTAGTTTTCTAAAGCTATCCTCCATCACCTAAACATTTAAAGAAAACATTTATTTCAAGGAAACACTATAGAAGTACCACAACAAAGATGTTATATTTATCCAACCGGAATTCCAATATGAAATTCTATATATATTAGCTTTTGACCAAGCTTAAAGCAGAAAGTTCTTCAAAATCTCAAAAATTTTCACTGCAACAGAATCATATTACTCCAGGCTTATTAATTCAGTCTGATCTTGAACTGCAGAATTCTTACCAGTGATAGCATGCAAAACTCTTTAAAATATTTCACTCCAGTAGAACCTTAACTCTGCCTTTCAATCTTGTCCCAAGAAAGCTTTCTTGAACCATACACCTGAGTTCCTCCAAACAGTCACTGTCACTGGATTGATGACAAACAGCACATTCAGTCTTTCACTTGAGCTGCTACACAAATATTTCTATAGTCAGAGGTAATTGGCAGTAAACACCTGAGCAACATCATTCATGTGATGCCACCCATTAGCTGCTTGGCTGGCGGTGTGATGCTGCAGACTTCACTCTCTGCAACACATTCTAATCACTGTAGTGGCTGCAGGGACCTGCAGCACACTGGCTGGAGAACTCAGCTCAACCTTAACCTATATGAGTTCAGATAGACAATGGGGGACCCAAGAAGGGGTAATAAGGCTGTAGTCCTAATTTTTAAGAGGCAAATCAGTTCAGAGAAGGTGGTGGAGTGGCATTGGGGTCTTCTTGGGAAAAGGTAACACTTAGGGACAGGACAGGAGAAAGGATCTTTCTCCTTCTGTGTGCACACACAAAATTCTGATTAGAATCAAGTCCTTCTGACACTGGTAATGTCAGGAGCTCCTCCATTAGCCTCTGCTCTGCTGTTGTAGACTCCTGCGTTCACAGAGCAGGCTCAGTCCTTTCCTATGATAAGGCTGTGCTAACTAGTCCTTCTCACTTGCTGCCACTGATCTCAGACCTGAAAAGTTCATTCTCAAAAGAGGGGGAAACAATTTAACCCATTCTAATTCTCCTAAACTGTTTATTCCCTCAGGCAAAATAATCAACTAACACACCTGTGGAAAGTGAGCATCGAGCGGAGAAAACCCTGCAAGGAAACTCCCCGAACCCACAGCTGTGTGTGCTGTCACTGGAGTATGCCCAGTGCGTAATGGCACATTCGGTAGGCATTGATCTCAGCCAGTTTATGAGCTCTGTTACTTACTGCTGAAACCCATGGTGCAGAAATTGCTACTTCCTAAACTAATCCATTTTCAAATTAGCTTCCAATTGTGACTGATGACCTCACTGCAAGTCAGTTTGCCCAATTGTTAACACTTACTAAGGGAAGAGAAATCAATCTTTATCTCTTTTTTTTTTTTCCCCTATTTTTCTTAATTTTTAAATTCCTCACAGCTTCCTTTCACACTGTTCCAACTGAAAAGATAGGCTTATGAAAAAGCTAAGATTGCTTAATTGTCTACTCCTGTTCAGAAGAGAAGAAGGGTAAAGGGAAGTCAATGACTGCTGGTGCTTCACTGACAGGAAATTTGAGAATGCACGTTCATTTGTTGTGCAGCTTTCCTGAATTGTTACTTAGCATCTCTATCAGAGACCTTTGCAAAAAAACCCAACCTTCTGTTTCTTGATTACTGTGAATAACAATAGACAGTTCACTTCCCAGTTTGTAATTGTAAAGACAAGTCTTAACACGAGAATAGGCACCAGAGCTAACGGAAAGGGGAGACTCAATGCCCATCTAATTTTTTTGAAGTGGATAGTAGAAGCAATCACAGGTTGCCTCATAAATCCACTTTAGATTACTTTCATTCTGAGAGGTGGAGTGCTTGTTTTTTTGTTTGTTGTTTTTTTTTTTTAATTTCCAAGGAAGACTATATGTAGATACATGATTGCATAAAGACCTTATACAAGCATGCTCCAAAGTGAAGAACAGAAAATACAGAAAGAAACCAACAAATACATCACTATTTAAAAGATATTAGACCTATGAGACCTATGTCAAATTGCAGGGACCTTTTCTGGGACAAACAGGTATCTCAGTTTGAATCCTCCCTAAATTTGATGGCATTGAAGTCCAAGCAGATACCTTGTCAGAGCTAAGTGACACATTTATATGTAACATATATTCTATATGGTAAGATCAAGTGTATACAATGTGCAATATAAATAATCTCTATATAGCAATGTACAATATAAATAAGCTCTATCTGGGTATCATGGAAATTTATTTCTATTTTTTTGTTGTATTATGAATCACATGAAACTAAGAAATTATACTAAAAAAATGAAAAAGGAAAAAAAAGGCACTTAACACTAATTCAGTAATAGAAGTCATACAGACCTATCCAAGCTGTTCCTCAAAGCAGTCAGCACAAATTAAGTAACTATTTAAAGTTCATCCTATGCTGAGTCAAAATAGAAGACAGTGAGAAAAGGATCTCTGTGCAGCTGAGTAAGGGACAGTCCAGATTTCCATTTTGCTGTGTCAGCTGGCTCAGAAGCAAATCTGCATTTCCCCCTGGAGAGATACAGATGTACTTTTTTAATAACAAAATAGCCAATATGTCTCTAAATATGATTATCATAACCACATATAACTTGTTGTATAACTATGCTCAGCTTCATAGGTAGGGCAGAAAGCCAGAAAATGTGGTGAACATATCCTCTTCCCCAACCCCTTGACCTACTAGTGTGATGTTTATCTTCATGCTGACATTCCTAAAAATCTATATTTCCCCCTTGAATTGAGCTACCATATATTGAGAACAGAATAACAACTAATGTTCTTTTGGCATTGTAGAAACATTTTTTCTTTGCATGAATTGCCTTGCTTTTGCTTTCCTTTTGTACTCTTCTTTCTTAGTTCACAATTTATTTCTGACTGTGTGACTCCTTGCAGCCACTCCTGCTTACATGTTAAAAAAAATCCCAAAGAAACATTGTGGCTTGTGGTTTCAAATGTCAGTTTTAGTATGTCCATGAAGTTTAGACATGAATGACATGTTGACCTTTGAAGTAGCATTGTCCTGGGACATAGCTGAGATTTTCTATTAGAGTGAGGTTTGCCTTTAACAGAAGAGGAATGTTGAGATAGACTGATTGGTACTTGGCCCCTGGGTAGGCTAGAAGTATAGCTTTCCCTCTCAGGCTTAATTCCTAACGTAGGAATGCAGAGACAAAAGGAAACACAATAGGGAGATAAATCTAGCAGAAGTTCTTCTGAGCAGCTTTATAGATGTTTAAGCTATAAATTGGAACACATACTTCTTCCTTTGGTTATTTCATCCATTTTCAACTGTGCCTAATAGATCATTAAAATATGCAACTTTATTCTGAAATTTAGATAGATTGGTGAGGTTTTTTTCTTGGGGGAAATGTTTTGTGAAACTAAAGTAATAGGATAAGGTATAGCTTATTTTCTTAAGAGTTTTCTAATCAGCATTAGTATGCAACTCAGATTCCAAAATGTTTGGACCCCCACAGAAACAAATAGAAGTGCTGGATGAACAGAAATGCAATTTTTAATATTCTTAAGTGTTGCTTCCAAGTACTAAAATCTTTTGAAGTGGTGTTTATCTATTTTTTCTATCATATCTGGGTATTAATTCTATTCTTCATTTATCTAAGCAGGGGTTCTCCTCCAGTGAATCTCATAATATTAAAGAAGCTAATTGAATTAAGTAATTATAAAAGGTACTAGAGCCCAAACCCGTGAAAACAAACTCATCTGCTATTAAGAATGCTCAATGTCATTGTAATTTTCCCATCCCTTTTCAAGATGCCTTCAGAAATGAGATTTAGTGAATGTGCCTGTAAATTTAGCTTTTAGATAGGACCGCCAACAAAGTTAAAAAAAAAAAAAAAAAAGGTAGATGAACTCCTATCAGGAAGTAGGAAGATAGCATCAAGATATACTAAGTACTCGTAATTGCTTTCCAACAAGCACAAATGCCTATGACAGTACTGAAGATAGTGACCTGGAACATTCAAGTCAACTCTTATCGCCATTTCTCAAATCCTGGCAACTCCCCACATAATTAAGCCCCAAATTGCAGCCCAGACAGGTGACCTAAACAAACAGGAGAGCAGAAAGCAGCGACATTCAGCTGGAAGAAGGAGAAAAGCAACAGTATAAAGAAAGACAGCAGAAACAAAGGACCCCTTAATTACTCCCCTTAGGATCAGACTAGTTCAGAAGCAGTTAAACAATCAAATTCTTGATAAAAAAGATTATACAGAAAGGATGTGGCTGATTTTGCAAATATCCATTTGAAAACCAGTACAGTGATGCAAAGATAAGATATGGAACGGGAGAGGGAAATCAATTACTTCATTTTCCATCTACATATAATCACAACCTTTAACTTTTTTGAACAAAGGCAATTGAGAATTTGTCTGCTAATCTAGGAAATTGTTTCTTGAAATTTGGCTGCTCGCTAACCAGACTAAACCATCCTTTGCATTACAGAAAAATAGTTTATTTTGGGTTTTTGTTTTTTAAATATTTTTCATTTAAACCCATGTATGTTGGCTTATCAAAGACTCTCCATGGAAAAGAAAATACCTTAGATGCACACTGTGTGAGGAGTGGAAAATACTTGATAGTACTTTGGAACCAGAATATAAAGCATCACAATTTGTGGCAGAAATGGAAGAAACCTTAGAAGCAGAAGTAATTGACTCTTTGGTGTAAGAAAAACACACATTTGCCAGCATTCTCAATAAACTCCAGGTTGGATAACTGAGACTATGGGCTTGGTGGAAGAATACTTCCCTTCTGGAGACAAAGAAAATACAAACTTGCTTATAAAGCTAAACATCACTGAAAGATTTCAGTCTGTCATTGAATACAGCAGCAGGACAGTGATTCTGTGACCCTTTCTTCTCACAACCCCAGAACACTTTAAAATAATGTTTTCTCCCCCAAAGGAGAACTGAAAATGCTACTTTCTCTGATGAAGGTAAAATAACCATTATTAGAGGATTTCGTTTTAACCACCTAGAATTTTAAAATACAAAACCCCATCCAGGAAATACCTTTACGCTCTTCAATAATTGTAAATGGTACAAAAGCAGACATAATTGATGCTAACTTTGAAGCTCTTTTATTCTCCCACACTGATGTCAAATAAAACTGAAAAGCAGATCTGTTGTCATTTCTGTATAAACTGTCCATTAGTTTAAAAACTAGGCTCATATCTGGGAGAATCTACAGAATGGTTGTTGAGATTTTTCCCATTAGACATTATCTGATTGTCGACAGACTTTATAATCACATCATGATTCTGTACCCCATCTTTCTGGAATACAGTGTTGTCAAAAAAAAAAAAAGATGCATCTGCATAAAACATGGATTATGTATTCCAACATTTGTAAAATGATAAATTATCTATTGCGGCTTTATAGGACATTACTAGTATGTAAGATCAAAAAATTGTGACTATTCTTAGAACAGTTTGAAAGGAATTATTGTTACTGGAGTTCACCTGGTATCTCTTAAAGTTCTTGGAATTAAGTGTTGTATTGAACTAAGCATAGCAGAAAGCATATGATGGCGAGATAACTACATTATTTTTTTTTTTTCCATAAACTATCATGAACACAGCAAAAAGATACACATACAAGAGAACAGAAGGAGAAACACAGTATCTACTAAGCTGCTGTCATGACTGACATTTTAATTGGCTCACAAGCGTATGGGGACTGCAGTGTGTTTAGACTTAATTTCCACATGTACAATACAGCCATTACAACTAGTCTCTTCTACATCTGGGAATTAGTTTATAGTATTGCAACTGTTGCTCATCTGGTCTTCTGCTGTCTTTGCCATGAACATGAATCTTGACAGAGAAACTATGGCTGGATAAAATAGCTAGCAGATATTAATGTAGTCCCCTTAGGTATACTAGCTGAGACCATACCTCTGTAAGCAGGAAGGAGCCCAAAACACAGTGTTTCGAACCGGAGTTAAATAAAATAGGGATTGCAGACTTTGAGTGTTGCCCCTTGTGTTGGAATGGGAAAAGCAGGGTGGGTGAAAGGTACGGTGGGTACCCCAGCACATACAAACTCAAGTCAGTGCTGGAACCCATCTCATGAGGACTGCAGTTCAACTGCAGCATTCAGGACACATGCATGGAGCAAAGGACATCTGCATTACAACTGGTTGGGACTTCTCCAGAGAAGCCCGTTTTCTATCCAAAAATTATGATTCCTCAGAACTGTGGACTGTGTGTGGACTGTTTATGTCTTCCTAAAGAAAACTAATAATTTTCAAGAAAATTTTTATTTGAATCTTTTCTCCAATAGATCCATCACAGAATATTCCAAAGGAGTACATTTGCTTTGACTGTACTTTTACTTAGAATGATCTTCCATAGAAATTCCATTCACTGTAAAACCAGTTGAACTCTTACCCAATATTTAAGAACTTTCACAAACCTAAACTGTTGCAATAAAAGCAATGAAAAGAGACTGATTATATTCTAGGATTTATCAGAGGCATGAAAGAAAGAGAGTTTTATTTTGGTTTGCTTTTTTAATCATAGGTGATCTTCATTACTGAGCTATTTTAGAGCATTCATAAAACAGTATCACTAGGAAAATAAGAAGGTGAGGGTTTGGAGGTTTTGGGGTTTTTTATATATGTTTTTTTTTCCTATCCTGTTTTTCCTTTACACAATTTGATTTAGCATGATGAAGAAAATAAAACAAATCCCCAAGCCCTGAAATCTTTCAGAAACCAGAGTTCCAGTTTTCCAGCCAGCCCTCATCCACATGGAGGCCAAATGCTTTTGTCATATTATTAATTCAGTCTGCACAAGAGGTTGTGGTTCTCTTGCTAGAGGGGCTCTGCTATGAGATGTGGTGCCAGAAAATCTGACAAGTGCCCTCCCTCCCAGTACAATATTTTGGAAGGAGGAAGCACAGAGTAGAAGGCAGACTCTTTGTGGGTTGTTGGGGGATGGTTTGCATAGCTCTTACACTTCTTTGTGGTATGGTTTAAAGGGGGAGAAAGTTGGAGCATTTCAACAGCCTTTCTCTCTCCGTCTCCTGCAGTTTATACAAGACAAAAAGAAACCTCGCAGAAAGAAGAAAGCAACACTGTCACTTTCCAGCCTTTTCTACCATCTGAGAACAAGGTCTACCAGCAAATTCTAGTAGATCATGCATTACTGCCAGGGTCTGGGAACACATATAAAAAAGGTTTTGGCAGTACAATAAGACGAAATATTTCATGAAAATGAGTGTTCAGTTTCAGATGTTGTTTTAAACCACATTCCACTCTATGAAATGTGTGGGTTTCTGGTTTAGTTTTTTTTTATCTCCCCCCCTTCCCATTTGAAAATACCTAATTTTAATACTTCTTTCACCTTACAGGTAAATATTTTAACAGTCATATTGACTACTGTGAACATAAGCATTAGATCTTGGGAAGATGATTGAAACCCTAATAAATTTGAAACCGTTTTCAATTAGTACACAGGAAATTTACTTTGTGAGCCATGACTTGTTTTATTAGTGCCCTGGAGGGCAATTTAGATTGGAAAAATCAGGACATCATTGTTTGCCAAAAAAAGAAAACAGATACTTAGCTTTCATCTATAGTCTGGGATACAGCCATGAAAATGGGACTAAAATATTATTGAGTATCAAAAAATATTTATACATTGGGGTCAATCATAGTTCCAGAGTGTTGGAACTTCATCCCATCTCAAAGTGTGTAGATAAATTGGAAGTTTGCCACTTGTTAACATACAGCTTTTATTTTTAAGTGAACCCAAAGTAAAAGCTTTATATTACATCTTAACAGGTACAACTAAGATATGAAAACAGTTGTTCAAGAAATCAGGAACCTCCTTAAAATTTATCATACCTCTCAAACTTTAATCACCTGGGTTTTCTGTGGGGTTGCATCATATACCTCATTCTCTATATTTCTCCTCTGTTATTATTCAGGTTCCTGGCCATCCACAAATAAAAAGCTTGCATCAAAACCATAGAACAGAGAGAAGTAGGTACAGAGAAAGGCTCCTGCCAATGTGTAATCCCTTCTAAAAATATGAATAACAAGATCAACTTTTATGACTGCAAAATTTGTTCTGCCAATTGTATTCTGGCCAGCAAGGAGAAAGAGAGGATACATTCGATGAAACAACGTTTAATATGTCTTTGCCTGATGTTCACAAGCATCAACTACAAAAGTGTTCCTTGTGTGTTAACCTGCCTTGACCTCATCCACCTGAACAAGGGCCTCTTGCAGTGTGGTCTATAATTTTTCAATATTTTTTAATCATAGCCACGTCAGTGCCTTTCACACTTCAGCAAACTCCTTCAAATGATGCCAAGCTCAGTTAGATTCAGCAGCACTGGACCATGGCTTAAACACTTAGGGCTAAATTATCATAACTCTTTCTTGGTTATGCAAGGGAGGGAGAATCTTCCCTCCTTTTTCCCCCCACTGTGAATGTAATTCCAGGGGAAAAGGACAGGAATATGAGAAGACCCTGGTGCTCGTTGCTCCATATGCAGCACCTGATACTGCATATCAGGGTGAGGAACAAAATTCTTCAAAAAAGGAGGTGAACTCTTGGAAATGTTGCTATACCTACAGAACAAAAAGACTACCAGGTGTGAAAACAGCTTTTACAGTTTAAAGCTGTAGTGTAGCTATGGTCCTGTCACATATTCACACTCTGAACAGGTCTGACCCTGAGGAAGTGATACAATAGTCTCGATCCCCAGCTCCCCAAGGACCCTGGCATGCCTTTCCACTGAAATTTCCCAAATAAAACCAAAACACACAAATAGAATCCTAATGAGTCAGTTCTCACCTCAGTAAGTAGGCATGTAATTGTCAGGACACATACCACTGACCAGAACTACAGGGCACATCACAGACTGCACCTATGACATGTTATAAGCATGGTCTCCATCAAATCAGCTGTGTCTATTTGAACTTCTAGCTGAGGTTTTAACAGAAAAATAATTAAAACTAGCATTCTTTCTATAAATTTCAGAGTATTAGTTAGGATCTTTCAGGGACATAGTAATTTTGCACAGAATTTTTCATTACCACGAAACAAACAGGAGTGAATCGTTAGTTTTAACTTATTTAAATACATATTAAAGAAAAAAAAAAAAAGAAAAGAAAAAGTAAAAGAGCTTACCTTACACAGCCACAAGTGTTTAATGGTCAAAGCAAAATTATCCAGTTTGATTGATGTCTCTTTTGATACCCCTAGAGGAAAATAATTTAAAATTTGAAAAATACAACTAAATTACATAAAAACCCCATAAAAGATTAGCTACATCTTTTGAAAAATAAATAAGAATGAAACCAATGACCATAGCATTGCTTTAAAGCATCCAAAGCCTTGACTATGTAACAGGGAACATTCTAAATTCAGTATGATTTGGGAAAGTACGTGGCAGGGGGCTTGTGACAAAACACAGTCTTATTGCTCTTGTATAAAATATCAGCCTTTTTGATGTAATGAAATGAAGTCATCTTGTTTTGCAACTGTAGTTTGTTAGGACTGTCTTATTAATAGGAAAAAAAACCCCAAAACATCCAACAACAAACCCAGCCTTATCCCTCTCCCTGCAAGCCTCTAAATGCATCAATTTTTATTGAAATGAAGTTACATCTCCTTATAAAGGCAAGCCTTAGACATAAGTCGTGGAACAAAATTAGTTTCACTTTTTGAAATATTATAACATGGCTTTACTTTGGCCCACACTGTTAATCTTGCTTAGCAAAAGGGGAGGGGGTTGAAAGTTTATTTGGAGAGGGGGCATGCAGTTTTGCGGTGCTGTATGAATATCACACAGCACAGGTGTGGACCATCACATAAATATTCCTATGGCAAAAAAAACAGCAAGCAAGAGGACGTGCCCGGGAACCTGCTGTGATCACAGAATCACAGAATCGTAGTGGTTGGAAGGGACCTCAGAGATCATCGAGTTCAACCAACAAAAAAAAAAAAA
>JAOXNG010000001.1:9367654-9377836 GCA_028566535.1 Scolopax minor | reverse complement strand
TTTTGTATATTTCTCTACATTTATTACTCTGTTGAAATGTTTCCTCAAACCAGAATGATGCAACACATAATCTCATGTTCAGCTGAAACTGTAGATGGCAGAGAATATAGGGAATACAAGACTAATCAAAGAAAATAAGAGTAGACATTGGATCTGATCAGGCAGTCTGGTTATTTTATAGCTATCCTGGCCTGTAAGGAAACAGATCTCTTTCCAAGCAGAACCTGTTAGAATGCAGAACTTTTTTGACATGCTAAAAGTCTGCATTTGTTTGATCTTGACCAACAATCTGAATGTATATCAACAGAAAGAAAGCACACATCTGCCACAACAGGCATGTTTACAATCATTTTAATGACACCATTAGATTCTGTTTGCCAGTGTTCACTTATTTCAAACTTTTATTCGAAAAACATATGAGCCAAGTTTACCACCTGTGCACAATGGAAACACCCCATTTAAATTAATAATTTTAATGGCAATACATAGCTCAATAATTTTCCTCTGTTCACCAACATAATTGTTGGAGCCCAATTATGTTTACCTGGAATACACAGAGTTTTTGTGTTCCTGCAGAAGGTTTCTTTTTGGTAGAGCCTAAGCTAAGAATTATTCCAAATGGCTTTGCACACTTGCAAAATACACAAACATGCTTTAAATACAAGCCACTTCAGAAAGTTTTTTCAGACAACAGGTGGGATTAGTTTTAAATGAAAAACACAGTCATAAAAGACATGTGAAAACATCCACCTACTATGTTAAGCTCCTCTGGATTTACATGTTTTAAGAAAATTAAAGAGCTTGTCTTTAAGAGCTTCGTGTTCCCACTGATGTCATTGGGAAAATCCATGATAGTGTCTGGAAAGTACAATTTAAATTAACATTAAAATTGTGATGTCGCACATAAAGTCAAAGAGACCGAAGGTACAATAACAGCCTTCCACTGCAGATGTGATAAAATTTCTGATGTTATATTAGTTAAAATAAACATACACATACCTTCTCCACTCAGATCATTGTTGTACTGCTACTAAATCCCTCAGAACCCCAAGCACCAACTGCAACTTGTTGTGCAACACAACCAAAGAACAACAAAAAAAGGCTGTCTCAGACACGAACAGCTTAACATCAAATCCATGGTGTTTAAATCTCATTGAGTGGATGGATATTTATAGCCTAATTATCTAACATGTAATTAGCACTACTTCTGTAGAGAGGACAGAACTGAGATTTACATGTGATGTTGCTGAGATGTTACTAGAAGTTTTGTGCTGCAAAATACAAGATTTCGATGTAAAGGAAAATGGTGATATTAATTCAGAGCCCAGATCTATCCTATCATTTTACTCAAGGGCACTGAAGAAAACCTTTGCTAGACAAACAGCAATGGTGAAGGTCTGAATTGCACTCAGGTCACCTGCCCAAATCAGTATGCATCTGTATAAGAAATTTAGCTGGAATCAGAACTGTACTAAAACATGGTCTCATTAAACTATGCATTAATATTAGCACCAATTTTCAAAAGGAACTTAATTATCTACAAAGACAGGGTTCAAAATGCACGTAAAATAGCCACTGACTGGAACTTCCAGAGAAAATCTGTGGGGATTAAAACCATAATAGAACAGAGCAAACAAAAGAATTAGCTAAACCCCAGCTTTTTGTATTTTTCAGTTTTATGAAATGAAGTTCCAATGAGCAGTTCTGAATTTCAGGCTTGTTTTTATTTGAGTTTCTTTTATTTTTTTTTTTAATTGCCAGAAAAATATGATTAGATTTCAGATTCCACTCAAACCTTCAAAGAGAACAAAACTCCCTTGTCCTTAGATCCACTATGTTCATTACATCTAAGCTAAAAAAAAAAAAAAAAAAAAGCAGTTTTCATCACGTTACATGTTCAGTGTTGTTTTCTTACTGACTCATGTTATCTTACATTCCTAGAAGGTAACACCACTTCTATGTCCTGGAAAATGAGACATGTTACCATATTAACTATTTTTTCTGAAATAATGTCCATGTAGAATGCAAACTGGGATTTTATGGTTTTGTTAAGAGTCTTAATTAAAACTGACTGTGATTCTCAAATTAAAAAAAAACAACCACAAAATAAAACAGCAACTAAAACCAAAACAATACATACTTGAATAAAGCATAAACCTTTCTTGCAATTAGCATTTTAAATTACTGGCATTAAGCATAGAAGAGAGTTGCTGGCAGTTACATTTGCAAACAGATTTGCAAATCATAGCATTATTCAGCTATATGGGACTATATGGTATTTTAGAAATGTCAGGGGTATCTTTTCAGTAAAGCATTTAATTTCACTCTTACACATGTATCTAAGTACCACTGAGCTACGTGAAAATGTATTAAAACAAGGTTTGAACATGTAGTTACATTTAAGCACAGTGTTAAGCACAATGGTGAACTGTGCTCTTTAACATTTCTATTTTCCAAACAATCAGTAAGCCACTCTAGAGTATTTAAGGATGTTCTTTCATATTTCACAGGTGGGTAGTTAAATAAAATGGATTTTTTTTTCTCCAGGCTGTTTTAAGTTGTTTTTATAAGGAGAATTTTATATGCATTTCACCGAGCAAGTTCAGCAAGCTGAGCTCTGACACGTGCAGTGTGTAAACCAGGTGCCCTTATTTGCCTGTTTACCTAGAAGGTATGATTCATTAAGAAGGGGGATTGCCTATCACCACCTTGTATGCAATAAATGTTACATTGCAAGGAAATTTTGCAGTAGTTTTGCAGTTAATCTCTCAACAATCCATGTTAACTGGGCGTTCTCAATTGTCACAGAACCACTGAGTTGGGAAAGTGCCTCTGGAGACCATCTAGTCCAACCCCCTCCTTGATCATGATCAATGACAGCAGGTTGTTCAGGACCATATCCAGTCAGTGTCTGAGTATCTTCAAGCATGGAGTCTCGCTGGGGCAAGCTGTTTAATTAACTTCACAGGAAAAACTGTTTCCTTATATTCAGATGAAATTTCCCGTGTTTCAATTAATACCCACAGCCTCTTGTCCTGTCACCAGGTACCAGTGAAAAGAACCTGGCTCAGTCTTCTTCATTACCCCCATCAGGTAATCAGACACACCGCTAAGATCCATGAACTGTACCGTTTACGTGGGGAGGTTGTTCTAGTAATTCATTATTCTTGTAATTCATTGTTCTCATTGAAAAAATTTCTGTCATATTGAGATGAAACCTCTCCCAGAGTAAATCTTGCCCCTTGTCTTATCCATGTGGCTCCTTGTGAAGAGAGAACTGCTCTCATCTTTGCCCCTTAAGTACTGCCATACTGTGATGAGCTCCCCATGAGACTTCTCTTCTCCAGGGAGAAAAAAACTAATTCCTAACTCCTTCAGTCTTTCCTCAATGGTCAGATTCTTCAGCCCTTTTATCATCTTTGTGATCCTCATTTGGATCCCCTACAGTCTTTCCACATCTTTCTTGAACTGTGGGGACCAGACTGGACACAATACTCCAGGTGAGGCCTGATAAATGGTGAATAGAGTGGGATGATCATGTCTCTGCTTCTGCTAGTAATGCCCCGGCAGACACAGCCCAGGATCCAATTTGCCTTCCTTGCTGCAGCAGTGCACTGCTGACTCATGTTCAATTTGATGTTGACCAGGACCCCCAGGACTCTCACAGCAAGGCTGCTCCCCAGCCATACAGATCCCAACCTATGCTGGGATTTTGTGCATTTGTGTGGTCCCAGGTGCAGGACCTTGCACTTGTCTTTATTAAACTTCATATATTCTTGATAATCTACTCTTCCAGCCCGCCTAGGTGTCTCCATAAGATGGCTCTTTCCTTCTAACGTGTCCATCTCAGTTTAGTGTCATTGGCAAATTTGGTGAAGGTCTTTTCAATCCAATCATCTAGATCATTTATGACTACATTGAACATCATGGGGCCCAGAACTGGCCCCCAGAGGGCCTCGCTTACAACGGGCTGCCAGCCTGAGTGAAAAAACTCTCTGAGTTTGGCCTGTCAGCCAATTTCCCACCCATCTCACTAATTGCCTATCCAAGCTGTATCTTGCCAGTTTGTCTGGGAGAAGACTGTGGGAGATAGTGTTAAATACTTTGCTGAAGTCAGAGGTAAATGAAAAGTGAACCAAAGGGAAATGCCTAATTTTGGCAAGATGATCGAGGATATCTATGTGTATTTTGTCATTCATTAGATAAATTTGCTCCGAGGTTAACTTTGTGCCCATGTTTACAGAATGTGAAAAATGTAGAAATTGAACACAGTCCATGCTTCAAAAGCGAAGTACAAAAATATTTCTACTGTCCTCTGCAGTTGCATAGCTTTTGGTGACCTTTTCCTTTTTCCTTCCCCTTTCCTTTTCACTTTTCCTTCCCCTTTCCTTTTAATTTCTCCTTTGCATTTGTTTTTGCCATTTCCCTCTTTTTAGTTCCTTTTCCCAAATCACATTAATTTTTTTTTCTCCAGAACAGATATTTTTTCATTTGTTTCATACCTTGTACTGTGCAAGGTCACTGACCCTTATACCACCTATACTTTACAAAAATATAGTAGGAAACAAAACTTACCTCTAAGACCCTGCAAGTTTGAAGTGCATAAAGGTCTGTCATGCTGATAGTTGTAAAGGTACCTTGTAATAAAAGATAGGCTTCATCTTTTGGGGTCAAAAAACTGAATCTCTTCAATTAGAAGATACTTCCTTATTCTTTAGATCTTACAGAAAATATACAATCCTTTTGAATAAGGACTAGATGCAAATAAGGAATATTTTAAGGAATATATTGAATCCCACCGGTAATTATATGGCAGATTGACAGTTTAATTTACATGGACAATATTAACATAAGCTTTTACAACCTATGATATATTGAACCTGCTGACTCAAGAAGTAGTTGGGATGGTCCTTTAAAATGTGTTCACAAGAACCTGATGGTAAAGGTGCAGGCAGGACCACAGGTTTCACACATACTGTGATCATTGTGAGCCATATTAATGTAAGGCTGAGTTTACTGTTATGATATATTCAAAGGCAGTGGAAATTTTCATCACTTGTCAGTGGGAATCTTTTTCTCTTTGTGTATTTATCCTGCATAGAGGACAGTCTGATGAGATCAGTGGTCAGATGTCCTAAACCCGAGGCGTTTTTTTAAAGGTGTCTTTAACTCCAGGGAATTGACACAGGTAAATCAAATACAGCTCAAGGAGACTAAGAATTTAAGGAAGTGTCTATTCCAAATAGGCAGAAAAGAATAAAAGAAAAACAGTTTGTTTTATTTTTCTCCCCCTATCTCCCCCTACCTCCTACCCTGACCAGTAAATGTGCATGACTAAAAATGAAAAGAAAACAAAAAATCACAGGAAAAGTGAAATCAAATCATTGTATACACTGCAACTATTCCATAAATGAAACTGTTCAAGTCCTTGCTTCTGCATCCCATTGAATTCACCATTTGTCTTTCTATCAGTTAAAACAGCTGCTTATTTTCATCCAAGATTTTTGTTGCTTATTGCTCTTAGAGAGAAGCATCTGTACCATGAGGGGCTCTGCCTCCTCCACATTCCCAACTCTTTACTATAAAAAGACAAAAAGAGAGTTTGCTGCCCTCCCCACTCTGATTCAGTGTGCACAGACACCTGCCACTAGTGTATACATTTCCTTCTGTTGCAAAATGAACTTGATTTCTACAACTTCTGACTACAAGCAGGATCTAAAATGTAAAAAAATGCCTGTTCATTTTTCAGTGAAATCAGTACACCTTAGCATCCAGCATATGAGCGTAGGAGAGTTCTGACCCACCCTGTTCTCAACGTGCCGGGTCCTAAAAAAACATGCCTAGTACAATAAAAACACTTTTTCATAGCCCAAGTGAATCATAAAAATTCTATGTCTGGTTTAAGTTTAGACTCAGAGATCCAGATTCAGGTAAAGAGTGTTTGTATATCTCACAGTATACTGAGGAAATCTGGGAGATGGGAGGCTGAATTTGTTCCACATAGGTCTATCCAAATGCCACATAAAACTTTCACTGGAAAAATCACAAAACAACTTTTTCTAAAATAAATGGAGATATGCATTCTTTCCAGTAATGTTTTTCTCCTATCCAACACCTGGATTATACCACACAATCCTTTGGCATTATGTTCTTGATTTTTATTAAAATATATCAGGTGCAAGTTAGTGGGAGACAAAGGGACATCACCTGACCTATTGGAGAAGATGAAAACTAATTTATAAGGGCAAAGAATCCTATTAAAACTATCCAGTTGTTTCCTTTCTATGTAACACAGCCATGTTTTCTTGTGTCCCTTTATTCCATATAAGCTTCTTTCAAACTTTCCATATTCTACAAAATGTCTGTACCATTTCACCCTGAGGTATTTTTCCCCTTCTTTAAAGAACCATAATGGCCTTTTTCTTTTTTAACTGTGCCTGGCATATGTTGAAAGGTATCTTCTAAGATTTCATTTATGATAGCTCAAAAATGTATGTCTTGCTAAGACTACAAAGCAAGCTAATGGTTTTAAAAGCACAGCGATGAAAAGCCTGGCAGGGGAGTCCTTGCTAACTACACACACGGATCATGGAAGAGGGTAACAAGAGGTCATTTTTTTCCCTCCTTTTTTTTTTCTTTTTTTTTTATCCCCGTATACAGGATCAGTTCAGGTCGCATTGGTTACAGCCAATTGCACAGTGGCATTCTTTGCCATTCATCCTCGTGCAAATCCTTAATATGGTCAACACACTCAGCTGGAGCAAGAAGTCACAGCCCTGCATTGTTCTATGGCAAGTGCTCAGCAAAAAGGCAGGAATCTGATACTTACTCACAGTTTGCAAACACTGTGTCTGAACCACCTGAGAGGGTCACAGTTTTACATTCTGAGACAATTTATTAGTAACGGTGCTTGTCACTTGGAAATCCCCCTAAAGTTCCTTCTTTTTCATAGGCTATCTGAAGGTGGCTTTCGCTTAACAGCGGTTTAAGCGAGAAGCAAATAAAATAGGCAATCCACCTACTTGAAGTTATTTACAAGAATACAGAGAATCCTTATCCTTTCCCTAGAAATTGTCTGTTAAGAAATTCAAAACTAGCGCTAGACCCCTTGGTCTGAAAAAAACCAAACTTGAGAGATTCTTTCACATCTATGAACAGATGGGCCTGATGCAAGAATAACTGTTTATATATATTCTTAAGAATCCCCCCTTAGACTTCAAGAGCCAAAAAAGAAGTCATAAATGTTCTTCATATATTAGTTATGTGCTAAACACTACCTCTTCACAACATACTGTACAAGCCACAGACAAATGTAAATTGTTAATCCCACGTCAGAGACCTACCTAAACTTTTTTTCATTTAAAAAGGTAGAAAACAAGAATGGCAAAACAGCAAGCAGGGACATTTTGTTAAAATACAGTTTATTTCACAACACAAAACCTTCAAAAATGTCAAGGAAATCTGAAATTATTGATGCTTCTTGAGATTTTAGATACAATAAAGCAAGCTCAGAGGAAAAAAACTCTGAAGTCAATATTAATAATCCTGAAGTTTTAAATAATTTTAAGATCTGAGTATGTGTAAGCTGTTATTCTGTGTGCTAAGATGTTCCCTATGATCTGCAACGTTTACTCAGTAAAGGTAGCCTTATGAAGCTGAAGCAATCTGCTGAAAATAATATTCCAAACCCATGATGCCTGACCTACTGGCGCCCTTTGAAGTCAAGGAAGTATTTGTACAACTAAAGGTTACACTCTTCATGCAATTATTTCCCAGAAGAGCCTTCTATTTCTACAAAAGGTGTCAAAATATGCTGTAGTCAACTTATTTTTTAAATTTTTACAAAGAATTTAAGGAAATAAAATTCACCCATCCTTAAAGAGCACAACAAAAATAAGACAAAAGACATTTGTCTCATATGATTTTGGCCAAATTCTTTCTTAGAAATATTATCTCTATAGTAATTTACCTGTGTTTTAAATCATACTTTCTATTCTTTTTATATTCTTTTGGCTGCTATTCAGGAATTTATTATTACATAACTCCTGGTTTTATGAAAAGACACAGGTGTCACTATCCAGGAAACATAACATTGTTCTTGCTTATAACCAGGCTGTTTGACACAGCTTTTTAGACTCGGTGCATTCACTGAGGATTGTGTGGGTGATGTGAAAGGTGTGAATAAGGAAACTTGAGGTAAGGATTGGAACACAAAAACTCAGCAGAAGAGAAACATAACTTGTAAGAGGTGATAGAATTTCAAAGTGCATGTTAAAAGAAAATATTTTCAGCAATTTTGACTGCGTGTTAACTTTCACAGGAGGACAAAAAGTCAACCTTTAAATGAAAAAAGAAGAGGAGGACAAACAAGAGATAACACATTTCTTTCATCCAAATGTTTTCTTTCTTTCAAAATGGTAAACATCCCTTTACATTTACAAGAGTAATTACCAATTTTGTTAATGCATCTTTTTATAAAATATGTTGCAAGCATCCTAAAAGAAATCAAGTCTTTATCTAGTATCATTTACTATTACAGCCAACAGGGTGGGCGGTATACCTAGCAAAACTTCTTATTTAGAAGTGATAAGCCAATAAATAAACAAATAAAGTAATCATAGATGAGATACACTGGGGAGATGAAAGAAAAGAATCAACCAGTCTGGAGAGAGGCAGATTTGATTTTTCTTCTGTATTGTCCAGAGACAGTTCATTTTTTGTGTTCGTTTCATATTTTCTGAATTAGCAATGAAAGTAAACTATGGTGTCTCCCAATACCCCAGGCCTAAGTCACTGCAATGCACAAGAATGACACAAATACTGCTGAAATAATAGTGTTTCCAAGCACCTTGTAATTTCACAATGATTTTGAACCTGGAATTTTTGGTGAAATTATTCTGATATGCAAAGTCACAATTGCTATCTTAAGCCTACTTCTTGTTTCTTCCATGAACAAATGTATTTAAGGTTATATAGGTGGGAACAGCATTCTAGAATTAATATCCACCTGATGAATTGATATTACAAAAATAGTAAGAAAACAAAGCAACACAAAATGGCATTCTGAAAATATTCCTCATTATTTTAGTAATCTAATCAAAGTTCAATACTGGGGTTACATAATAGAATCATAGAATGGTTTAGATTGGAAGGGACCTTAAAAATCACTGACTTCCAATCCCCCTGCCACGGGCAGGGACACCTCCCACTAGACCAGGTTGCTCAAAACTCCATCCAGTCTGGCCTTGAACACTTCCAGACATGGGGCATCCACAACTTCCCTGGGCAAACTGTTCCAGTGTCTCACCACTCACACATTAAAGAATTTCTTCCTAATATCTAATTTAAATCTCCCCTCTTTAAGTTTAAAGCCATTACCCTTGTCCTATCATTTCAGTGGCCCTCCACTGGACCTGTTCCAACAGATCCATGCCTATCATTGATTCAACTTTTTCTTAGCCTTGTGTTTCCTACATGATCAGAAAAATAATGAATAATTGTGCATGCAGGGGGATGTTTTTATGTGTTACTGAGCTTCCACTTTGTTCATAAGTAGGAAGGTTAACCTCCCTTACATATAACAATAATTTAGAATAGCACGGATTTAATGACAGATGTATCTCCAACTGAATAAATGATTTTGCAACATCTCATGTAGAACATATTTTTCTTTTTTATCACTGTTGATATGTGTGACTTTTCAGTCTGATGTATTACTAAGCCCAGCCTGCAGTTCCAAGTTGACTACCAGACAAAACATTTAATACACATTATAAAGCTTAATATTTTTTCCTGAAAGTCAATGGGAGCTTTGTCACTGAATTGAATTTGTATTCAGGTCGTCACATAAAAGGAGAGCACTTGAAACAAATAGTATGTATTTGATTTGGACTATGACTAGTTATACAATCCAGAGTCCTTTATGGTGTATCCAGCTGGGAACACATCAATTCACAAGGAAATCTGCTTGATTTGGTGATCACTCAGACAACGTGAAGAAAATAAGAGATTCCTAGTAACTGGACTATGATGTGTTGAACGCACTGTAAGAGTGATCAGAAAACTTTGACTCCATGTGGATAAAAATCCAAGAATATATCTGTTGCGATGAAGAAGGTAAAGAATTCATTTATTTAAAAAGGAAAAATGAGAGGAGAGGAGAGGAGAGGAGAGGAGAGGAGA
>JAOXNG010000001.1:9294763-9312473 GCA_028566535.1 Scolopax minor | reverse complement strand
ATTAAAAAAAATAAATTAATACAATCCCCAATATTAAGAGATGATACATAAAGAAAGCACTCAGATATCTAGAAAACTTGTGAATTCTTTGACTCCAGCAAAAAAAATGGTTTCTGGCTTCCATGTTAAAGGCTGACATGTCACAATTTTACTAAAAATGATAATATAGTAATTGATTTTAAAACCTCATAGCTTTATACTTCTGGCCTATAAAGCAATGTATCAGAAAGAAGAGAATTACCAGAGAGATTATCAGACATGAAAATTTCATTTTTAGAAAACCTTTTTTTCTTTTTTTTTTCCCAGTATAAATACAGGAAAGTTAGGCAAATCCTTCTTTTTCCCCTTCAATAAGGAGAATCTGAAATGACATCTGTGTAAAACACTTGTAAGATCATCAAATACTGTTCTAAATTGGGACAATCAGTGAACATAAGGAGCAACATGTCTATCTAACATTACACATCATTGACTGCCAATTTTGCTGTTCAGCATTCGGTCAAGGCTTCTCTAGAAAGATACAGAAATGAATGGTGTATGAAACAAAAACTTCCTGATGATAGTGTAGCTGGCATAGGAAGATAATCATAGCTTACAGGAAAGGTTTGTGTGGGTGATACGAAAGTTATTGATGATCTCATTCAAATGCCACATCCCAAATGCTTAGTTGGAGGAAAAAGCTGGCATTCAATGTAATCTACACTCCAGTGATCCCAAGTTGTAGTGAAAGGTGTCCTTACTGGGGACAGATCACTCTTCAACCACATCTCAGACCCAAACTACTTGAACAACTAACTTCAGATGTAATTATTTTAAGCTGGTGAGGATCATTCAGCCCCTCCCTACTTCAAAAGAACACATATATATTTATTCTTTGAGCATCTATTCATCCTGTATACATTTCTTCTGCGATATGAAAGTACCCAAGATATTGCTTGCCAGTTGTCTTGGGTTATGACAAGTAAAAGATATTCCAAGAATCACATATGAATATAAATGGTATCAGAGTGTGATTTAGAAGTGATACTTTAAATTTTTCCAAGTGCTGCTGTTACTGTGGGTACATTTATGCAACACCTTTCCAGAGTTTCAATCTCAGCCATGTGTGCTCAATATTCTTTTCATGTATGATTTGCTACTAAAACATACTAAAATAAAAGAAGTATAAGACAAAAAAAAAGATTTTCAAAAGAAAATTAAGAGCGCCAAATAAATACCTCTGTAACTAAATAAATTAAAAGCAGAATGAACATGTGATTAAAAACATCGCTGTAAAATGTTTTGATAATTTATTTGATTGTAACCTTTGTAATTTTATTGACAGAAATTATTACATTTTAGCAGTCAAATTAAAGCCAATTTCTTCAATTAGAATTATATGAATTACAAACTCGAAGTCCGAATGAATGCAGATTTCTGGATTCTATAGAATCTGGGGGAAAGACTGTACATGAATGGAATTTTTAGATCAAATTGCTCTTTCATAACAGCAAAATATGAGCTTCAAATAAACACTTTTTTTTTTTTTTCCCAGACAGACAATAGCCCTCTGGGCACGAAAAGAATGATGAAATGAAATGAAAAATCCAAGGCAGAAAACATGCAAAGTCTTTTGAAACAATTTAAGAATACACATTTGCCAGTCAACCGGGAACGCAGTTTTGCCCTTGAAGTCCTGGAGCCAGGATCTGAGATTTAAATAATTTTCTATCTCTTTCACGGTGCAATTAGTAAGAATTGATTGTGATTAACAATTTAAACAAAAACTGACGTGGCTCTTACAGTACAAATTTCATTTTCAACAGGGACTTAAGCTTTTAAAGGTCTATGTCTCATTTACTTACAGATTTTAGAAATTCAACACTAGAATTCCATTGATAAAGTAATACATGGTCTGGTGAAGGTGAAGAAAACTTCTTTTGCCTTCTGCATGACCAGAGCCCAACATCTAAAATATTAATTGTGTCCGCCTCATAAAACAAAATGAACAGCTCATAAAAATGAAACTTCCCCTGTTACACTCCATCCATCTCTTTTCTGCTAATCCAGTAGTGTTCCAGTGACACAGAAGTCTAGAAAATATAACTCAAATAAATGCTAAAGTTATGAGTAAAGCTACTCGCTCAAAAGATATCATTTTCTTTCAGAACGTTATATGATTGTAGCTAATATCCAAGTTTTCCTAGCAGAGTAGGAATTTCCTCAGGCAAAAAAATGAATTTCTGTATTCAAAGCAGAAGAAAGCTCTGCATGGCTCACAAACAGTACTATTTGGATTTGTCCTTTTTTTAAAGCTAGAAAAAGATCACATAGGAATGGTTCCTAAGGATAACACAGTTCTGTTGGAATAGTCAATACAGTCAATGTCTATCATACACTTACTGCTACTAGCATTGAGAAGGAAAAAGCAGGGTCATCTAGGTCCATGTAAATACCCACACCTTAGCTGGTCACTTCAGGCTCACTTCACAGTGAATGAGAGGAAACAGGGAATTTGACACAGTGATTCATCTCATCCCAAAACAGATATCCAACAGCAAGCTCTGTGATCTGCACTTTAAATGAGTTATGTGGGCATCTAAGGTTGAAAGAGATAGTACCACAGCCACTGGACATTTATATCTGTGATATAACTACTTCTAGGATTTGGTCATCAATTTTCCTGCTAACAACTCTATTGTTGGTAGGAAATGGTGTAAATTGAATGATTCAGTTCTGGTACCCACAAACTGACTTGCTTACTGGCTAAAATGTTGGGTCTTCTTCTAAGCAAACATATGATTGGACCACATGCAAACAAGACTAGAGAAGTCATTCTTCATTCACTGCAGTTTTGTCACATTGAAAAGAAGGAGTGTTTGTTCCATTTAATTGATTTTAATTTTCATAACATCTCAATTTAATTTCTATAATTTTCTACCTAGAAAATAAAGCCTCTTGAATTCTTCAGCTTAGTGTCATTATTACAAGCTTTAAAAGCACAGGAACATTCAAAGCTCTGTAATGACAGAAGACAACTCTGTATAGACCTAGCAGACTTTTGATCAAGTCAATATAATTCTTGCAGAAATGAGTGGAATACATTTCATGAAGGACAAGACAAGCTTGTTGGTAACATCACTGCCATCCTTCACCAGCCCTCACTATTTTAGAAAAGGATGATTTTAATGATATAACATGTATTGGTTTTCAGCTTTTTGGAGGAGACAGTATTGATAGATTTGAATTGTGTGTATCACTTTTTGTGTCTCCAAGCATATTAAAAATCTAGCAAAGGTATTCCATAAACTTCCCTAAATCCAGTTCAGGACTGCACAATAAATATCATTATTAGGTACAAAATTCTCTTAATTATTTTTGGCAGACACCCAAAACCAAAGGAAAAATATATATCCACTGGCATCTTTAATAATTCCCATTTGAACAAAGCACTGAAAAGCAGAAGTAATATAATCCAGAGCTTTGAGTAATCCCAAAATAAGTATGCTTGGACTTTCAGTAGTTATTGCAACATGTGAAATATTTCAGCTTTTCTCAGAGTCTTCTTGAAACCGGCTCTGTCCTTGAGGTGTCAGATTAACACTCCACTCTGAAGACAAATTGTTCATGGGCATGCTGGACATATGAGAGCCATTAGACAGTGTGATCTACATTCTTGAAAAATGAAAAATTCTAGGCAACATTACATTTTATAAATGCAAGATGTTTATTATTACTGCACTAGCAATAAATGTTTAGAAACTGGAGAGGGTTCACAATGATTCTGACTAGGAACATATGAGGATGGAGCCATTGAATTCTGGCATGAAATAAAAGGTCTGGAAGCTATTATGTATTTAGCCCTCTATGAGTATTTAATTATATCAATAGGAGAACACAATTTCTGTTGCGTGCTTTGTGATGAATGTCTTCATTTATTCATGTTACAATGAATGATAGATGAGTTCAAGCCAGATGTGGGAACTCATTTGCAATTTGCTTAAATTATTTTATTGAAATTTCTTCTAAAGTTCACAGGACACCTCACTGAATGTCATGGGAATTAATCTGATATATAAAATTTGATTTCTGCTTAAGGAGTGAATTTGCTTTTGCTAGGTTATATGCACATAAGTGGGAAAAAACCATCAAATGTTGTGTGGTTAACTGCTTTTTAGATACTAATACATGCTTTAATGAGAAAAATGGATTTCAGTTTCAGAGTGTCTCATCCAACCTGTCATAGGAAGTAACATAGTTATTAGGCAGTTCAGTAGTACTCAGCTTAGCTTAACAGATGATTATGACAAAATAACTTATTCCAGGTAGCGAAAAAAAGAAAAATCGTTGATTAGAAATGAAGTATCTTCAAGGGTCTTATCTTTTAAAGGTTTTTGAAAAACATCATGACACAGAAATTACCAGTCTATTTCTTGAATTTCAATCCAATAGGTTTTTTAATAGCTTATATTTCCACTGATAAAGTGAAAACACACTTCATATAATTTGTGTAAAGATATGTTCACTACATTAGAAAGCAAAAGAAGTGACTGATGAATATATGGTTAAGAAGATATAAAATGTAAGGGACAAACTGGGGTTTATTTTTTAAAACTACTGATGAAGTCATTATATTTCAACTCATTATATATTTTGTTTGTTCTTTTGTAGAAGGTATGTCCATCTTTTGATTTTGATTGTCTTAGACTGTTTATGCATCATCCATTTGATCCACCTATCCCACTGTTGTTTTGGTTTGTAAAAATAGACATAAAGGTTTACTCATTAAGACAGCTTTTGGTTTGCCATTTCAGATTCATTCTATTTGTCTCTATTTCTTAGGGTAGCATATTAAATATCATTATAATTAATTTGTGGTGAAGAGATCTCATTGGTATTCCTCAACTACCATGAGGCAGAGTATGGGGGATAGCAGCACAGCATTGGCCACTATGATCCCTAGAAATGAAAATGTTATTCACCTTGCGATATAGTAAAAATGACCCTCAACACTGGAAAGAATGCAGGCCACCTTCAGTTTCCATAACAAAATCACTGCTCAACTGGACAGACTTTGACCCTGCCACCACTCTCTGTGTCTCTGGTGAGACCAGCAATACTCCAGCAGAGCTACAGGGACAGCACAGAACTCCTGTCTGTGGCATTCTCAGCCAGGCATGTCCTGTTATGTTCTCACTTCCATGATCATGTATTTGTGTGTCTTTTTATGACACATACAAATGAGGATATTAGATTACGAGCACAAAATTCAGTTAAATGATAGCTGGACTGCAGATGACACTGCTCATGGGCATGAACCAATAGACCTAAGTGTTGTAACAGCCATAAGTCAACAACAGCTGGAAATTGATCTGTAAAATCAGCTCACATTAAAATTTTATGTGCCTCTATAATACATGTTTACATCTGCATGTATTTCTCATTTGAATGACATGGCTAAATGGGAAAAAGATGCATTGCTAATAACCTGTCTTTCCAGCACTTTCCTACCAAGTGATCTGATTCTTCCTATATCCACAGTTCTAAAAATTATTTTTGTATTGGTCATTGTTATTCATTAACTCAGATTTCTTCATTTTCTTCCATTTTTCTTCTTTCTCTTCTTCGACCATCCCTACCCTCATCCTATCTAAGGTTCCTATATACATTCATTCTGGAAATACCTCCAATACACTATGATTTCTTAAATAAGAAAACCTTCAAGTGAGATACATATTCATTACTTGATTTTGGGAAGGAGATTTTGTTATATAATTTCCCTTCTCTGTGATCTACTGGTTAACATAATCACAGTACCAACGGGGAGTATTTCCTAGGAAAAGCAAGTACTAATAACTTTGTCTGTTACCAATGACATTATCTGTGTTAATTGTTGATGAATTACACTGCTCCAATTAGTTTCAGCCATCCTGTTTCAGCTACCAATAACTATATATAACTACTACATTGTGTACTCTAGTGGGTTGCAGGTGACAACATTTTTTCTGAATTAATGGAAGAGAAAAACTGAAGTATGAGAACAGAAGGAAGATGTACAAAACAAAACATATAGAATTACACAGCCAGTTATAACCTCAAAACACCTATGTTTACATGGCATCAATGTACCTTGTTTCTATTATAATGTAGTCAATATGAAGCATGATTGCTACTATTTCGTAGTTATTTGTTAATATTTCTACAGCTATTTGTCCAAGAGATGGAAATGTAATGTGCTATGAATTCCATTAAATCCTACATTTGTTAGCAGATATTTTAGCTGAAGCATACTATATAACTGACACGATGTTTTACTGTCCTCGGTCTGAATACCAATGAGATATGAAGAATTCCTTTTGTTTTAATTTCTAGTGGGCTGGGAAGACATGATGTATTACATATCTTCATTGTACCTGATCTCAGAACAAATGAACAAGCAAGTCTTTTAGCAGAATCATCTTTCAACGCCAAGGATATTTTTTTTTTTAGCAGTCTCAGTTGCCATTTCTTTCTAACACAATTAATCTGTGGTTTTCTCTTCATTGTTAAGACAGAAAGAGATATTAAGCCATCTTTTTTCTGTAGCTCTCTTAGTAGAATTAAACAATAAAGAACCATTATTTTTTTCATTTTGGCAAAAGAAGTAAGATAATATCAGAGCAAATCCACAAAAAATGTATCTCTTTCAGTTCAGCTTAACATGCTTTTTTTACTTTTTAAAAAACTTTCTTGTATTTCCGACATGAAGTAACTACTGCTAAGTAAGTGATGAAGACTAATAAAGTATTGTTCCTATTTCTCTTGGACTGAATTTGCAGTTTTAAATACTTGATTCCCTGCTGTAATTCTTTTTTCTGTGCTTTTCTTAAACAGTGTTACATGGAAAATGACTATCTATTGCTCAAATATAAAATGATTTGGCAAAAAATCTTTTGACCCTAAAGGCAATCTTTCCAGACAGCATTGTCTTAACCAGAAAACTTTAATATTCTCAAACTGCTTTAATTGTAAAGCCTGACTTCTGGAAGCAGATTTGGATCATAGGCATGAAATTGCAAGTTTTACACTCTTTTGTTTAGACATCTCTATGACACCAGTCTTAAGACATTCTAGACCTATTGGTTTATGAAGGTAAAGAGATTTTTAAAGTGACATGAGTTGCAATGAACTTGTTTCGATATGATGTAAAGAATAATTTTGTTGGAAGGTCATTTCCAAAGAGACCCACCTTGGCCTATAAAACAAAATATAAAATACTGGTACTTTCCCCTGGTTTATGACAAATTATGAATTATATGTGATGGAGGAGAAACAACAGAAAAAATATGTAGTGCTTTAGACTTCCTCCTTACAGTCTCACTCACACTACAGTTTATTTAGTTTCCAATGCTGACATCTAGTAATGACTGAGTAACAAGATTTATAGTCAGGAATAATGGGTCTTTCTGCTGGTTGGATGCTTCTGAAGGAGTTGAATGATATAAAAGTAAGTATTTGACAACAAAGATTATGTGGAACAGTATTTAAAAACGAATGGGAGAACAAGATTCTCAATGTTACTCTGCTCTGTTATATTTCATTTCTGTAACTCAGATACAATGATATTTACTTAGCTGAACATGGTAGCCTGGAATTTAATTCAACAAAACTGCAAAGCCTACAGAGATCACAGCTAGAATTTATTCTTAATACATTTCTCCAAAAGAAGAACATGATATCTTCATATCAGTAATTTTCAACCTTTTCCATTTTATAGTGCCATTTTTGATTTCCAGTTTGTATTGCAAAGGTATGTTTATTATTCTTTCATGAATCCCTGAGTTGTCCATTCCCCAAAAGCCCAAGAATAAAAGGCTGAAATGAACTGGACTATACTTTAATTAGTGTAGAAAAAGCTTTTGTAGCAGAATAATTAAGTTGTGTAGGATATAAAGAAAATTTGTACATCAATAAAAATGTAAATATTTCTGAATTATTGCCTATTTAGGAAAAAAAGCATAAAAGTTTGGGTGCATGATTTATGGAGACATAATTGAAACGAGGGCAGAAGATTATCT
Source organism: Scolopax minor (assembly GCA_028566535.1). Taxonomy (NCBI): domain Eukaryota; kingdom Metazoa; phylum Chordata; class Aves; order Charadriiformes; family Scolopacidae; genus Scolopax; species Scolopax minor. The sequence continues at coordinate 9,304,437 of JAOXNG010000001.1, read as the reverse complement.
CACTCAGTATCAAGTATTTAGCAACAGATTTTGACTGGCTCATGGTACTTTAATCTTCTGTCTTTGTGTTACATTTTCAGAAAAGCAATTTCTTACTTCCTCCCATGCTGCTTCTTATGTTACTTATAAAGATAGTCAAGATTATGTAATTTTTCCCTTTTCAAATTTAAAACTCTGACTTTCATGCTTATTAAAACATGTCATTCTTAAACTTTTTCCTTCTGTCTTCTGCTTTTTTTTTATTTCAGTCTATGCATTCTTTAGGCCAGACACCATCCATTTGTATGTCTGTCTTTACATCTGTGTGGTTTTAGAACATCTGGGACACTGGTACTTTCTATATTATATCAGGAGTGATAAAAATGTAAAGGTAGAATGGAAAACACAAAACCATAATTGATAAAAGCATTTAAAAGATTCTGTATAGTTTGACCAGGCAGTAAAATGCAGTTTGACACTGATTGTTACCACTTTCCTATTCTGTAATACTATACTGCAGTCTGGGTAAACAAGCATACACATTGTTTGATAAGCAAAGCAGGAGTAAAACTTTCATTACAAATTTTAAGAATAGGTTGCTGAAAATAAAGTTCCAGGGAAGGCTAATGTTCTGTTTTTCAGCTCTTTAAGTAGCTGACATAGAACCAAAGCACAGAGATTTGTGATTAAGGGCTGCAAGCTTCAATATTAGCATACAACTGGCAATAAATGTTTGTATGGGCTCTTTTCCTACCTCACTCCATCATTGTTTACTGAGGCAAATGTATGTAATGGTGTCATATTTTCACAGGCTTAAGGATTTGTGTGTAAATGATACATATGCAACAAGCCATAAACTACATCACACTGAGTATCACATCTAAAATGTAGAAAATTCTTTATTTCCACTATAGTCAACCCAAAAGTTTGTTTTGTGCCCTCTACAGAATCAGCTGCATCTTTTCATTAATAACATTTTTTCCTCTTCAGAAACACTGCACAAGTAATGTATATCACTGAACCAAGAATGATAAACACTGATGCTATCCCAATAAATTCTGTATTACTTTCTTAAGGATGACTGATAGTGTCAGTCAGATATTAACAGCTTTATTACCAGGGCAAAGTTCCATGGGTAACAGCAGTGAACTGTCAAAGGTACTCATAAAGAAATAATAATAAGCTTACATTTATGGAGTGCTTTTCATCCCAAAGGAAGCAAGAGTACTTTTCGAAGTTGATACAAAAGATACATACCAACATCTGTTAATAAATACAACTGACTCTGAGAAGAAGACAAAAAATATTTTAAGGCCATGCAAAGCGTTTCACAATCTTTGTGGACTGTAAATAAATTGCAAATAGTGTTTATAATGAAGAAAAATTCAAGAAAACTCTTCAGCAGTGAAACAAACTGTGACATTTTTTTTTCAGTATTAAAAGCCATAAGACTGCCATGTCCTATTCACATCACACGCCCAAATTCTAAAGGTTTTTAAAAAAATCTGAATTCTCAGAAAATGACCAGGTCAATCTGTTACAAAGGTGTTAGAAATAAAACTGAATGTGGTTACAGATACTGAAATGTGGAAAACATTCAGGCAAACCTCAGACCACTTGAAGTCTACCAGAAAAAAAAAAGACAGAAAAGATAGCCAACTATATGTTCAGGAGGTTGTGGACATACAGCTGTATTACTACTACATGGATACATAAATACATACCTACTATGCAAATACATAATCAAGTCATTGTTAAGAAACTCAGAGGTATAGCAGGAAAGCAATGAAAGCAATTAATAGGAAGGATTTTTGTTGGAGCATTCTAGGCTAGAATATATAAATGTGTGGATGTGACCATAACTTTCTTCAGTGAATTTTTCAATTTATTATAAAAGCAAGGGGTTTTTTCAGTTTTCATGGCTGATATGTTGAAGGCCACTGTCTTCCCTTCAGAGGCCCTGGATTTGCTTTCTTGGGAAAATTGCAGAGCACAATCCTAACTACTGAAAAAGCGAGTCTCATTTGTAGTTCCAGAGAGGTGTCAAAAAAGACCCCTGGGCGCTGCTGATATGCAGCAAATACAGATTCTTAAATGCAGTGTTTCTAAATGTATATGGGACTGCATACATATATACTCAAACATACACACAGATGTGCACACACCCATCTATGCACAGATACATACATATTTAAAATTCTAGATGTATTCTTAGTACTGTTTTCCACATTCCTGATCCAAGGATTTTGGAGCACTTTGCAGACATTATCTAATAATCTCACACCATGGGGTAGGCAAGGGATATTACTGAGCTTGAATGTTTGTCCACCTTTCTGGTGTTTCTGACAAAATTCTGTCAACCTCTGGCAGGCAGGTGAAAACATAGTAAGAGAAACATGGAAACAAAAACAGCCCTGTTTCATGCCTTCTTTCTGAAGCAGGATCACACCAGCTGAGGACACAAGTGGAAAACGCATTTGAATGCCAAGCACATAAAAGTCCCATAAAGGCAAACATCGTAATTAGCAATGCATGGGAAAGCCAGTGTGAGGTAAAGTGGTCAGTTTGATCTTCAGACTTATCATTCAAGGGTGTGACACTGAGATTACACAATGTCATGCAGGTAACACTAACGTTAAATAAATCACCCATCTTGAAATTTCTTAACCTCCTGGATACAACTTTAAGATCAGACATGCTTTCGATATTTATAATGTTTTTCTTTGTTAGATTACCTAATGAATATAACAGTCTTTACCTTAGCAGGAAATCTGGACTGACCATTTGAGGCCTGTTTTCCTTATATCTTATGGCTCACAGGTTTGCTTTTGGACACCTCATAAATCATTCACTAACATCTAAGAATTTGACAATTCCTCCTCCTTATAAACTCACTGCTGAATCAAGGAATACAAAATAGGTAAGAAACTTGCCTATTTCTATTTTTCTGATCTCAAGTACCTCTTTGGTGGATTTAGGGCTCTTCATCAGCTGTTCTTCAGCTTTGGGTTCAAATTTTATCTTTATATGTGCTGCAAATGACATTGTAATTAGTAATTCCAAGCTTTTCTTCCTTCATGCCATGGATTGTCATGGATTTCACCCTATATCCCTCTACAAGTTGGACAATTGCTGGCAGCCTTTTGGACTGCAGGAAAACTCCTAATCATTGTCAAACCTTGTTATACCTAATTAGTGAAAGCACACCTTGCTTTCATTTGGTTGGAAGGCAAGATAAAGATAATTTCAGTTTATAGCCAAATGCAAACTGTATGAGGCCTTTATTCTCCTATGGATTATATGGGGGAATATTTAGATCCTGAGTGTTAAATTTCCCTTAAGACATCTAACACCTAAAGGAACCATGTCCTTTCAGCTTGTGTAAGTAAGCAAAATGAAGGAATCTAGACCTAAACTTGTGAACAATAACATTTATTTCATTCATAGCTATGTAAAGATGTCATTGTCTCACTGAAGACAATGCAGTTAGTCTGCATATTGCTGTGATGAAAGCAGAGTGTGACCCAAAAAGCCTACATGTGTCTTAAAAAGTGCTGGAAATTTAACTCATAAATAAATTATAGCAAATCAAACTGGCATTCCCTTCCACAGTAAAATATTTATGTTTGACTTTCATGGAATTCCTCCCAGACTAAGGTAATAGAGGCAGTTCAGCTGATTTCCCCTCTCAATAATACATTTGGAGGGCCCTATGCTACCAGTCCTAAAGGGAAAATAGTTGCTTACACACTATATTTGCTGGAATCAAGACTGCCTTCCTAATGATTGGTGAATATAAAAAGCAGACTAAATTTTCTCTTAATCTTCCATGGTTTCACCATGGAATCGCATTGAAGATAACCCTGAAGGTTTTGCACAATTTTCCTTAAAATTATCATTAACTGAATAAATTCATAGGTATATCTTTATGAATATGTAAAAAGTACAATAAAAAAAGAATAGACAAAGCAGAATTTTGTCAAAAGGAAAATATGTGTGTGCTTGTGTGTGCAAAAACTTTGTGCCTTTCTTAGAATACTAAGAATATCTTTTTTTACTATTTTTAACTTTTGCTTAATGCCATGCTATCAATTCCTTTTGCTTTTATATAAGTTGACATTTCCTTTTTATTATTTTATACTTGTTAGGAAACAGAATTTTAAGAGAAACTGACCTACAGATATGTTCCTGTTTGGCTGGACTCTTCAAATGAAAAAAATAATCCTTGATGGACTGTGCAGACCAGCGTTGTTAAAACAGGGATTTGACTGACATTTTCATTGATAAAATCATCACAAAAGAGTGCCCAGTGATCTGTCTTTAACAGTCAATCACACAAACCCCCACACCTCGTGGAACAGACTTCTATTCTGTGATCAAAGGGACATAAAGATTTAGAAATAAATGGGAGGGAAACAATGTAACAAAAGTAGTCCATTGCCTCCATTAATGACATGTAAATCACTTAGCTGTGATTGCTTTAAGTAAATGCAGTTTTAATAGATTCCAAAGAAGTGGATGAGGATTTAGTACATAGGATTACGTATGAATATTAAAGTCTGAATATTAAAAAAGCTATAAGGCAGCAACACTGCTACTACACATTAACCCGAGACTAGTAGAATTGATTGGTTGGTTTTGTTCCTACATCTAAGAGCTACAACAATCTCTGGAATTTCATTTCTTGAGGAATGTGAAAGTGGACTTATGGAAAACTTGTAAGTAAATGAACACTCATCTTCAGAGAACATTATTGGGTTTGTGTCACTTTTTTCTCCTTTTTTGAATCTTTGCTTTCACAGCAAATGGAGATTTTATCCCTTTTAGTGGAGTGGTTACAACAGGCTACAGAGATGTTGCACCTGTCTGAAAAGTGTATCATGATGTGCTTAGTTCTTCCCACAAGATGGAGCAGCGGAGCTTAATCTCTTGACACTGTGTACCTCTTCCCAAAGAAAAGAATGCTTCCTGCAGGTGCAGTGGTTGACAGTCACCTTGCATAGGTAGTCCACTGTGACATGTATCTCACACCTAATCAACTGAACTTAAATTGCACATTTTGAATGTCTCCAAACTGAGGAATCTTTTATATAGGCTAATAAATTTGGACAGGTGTTAAGAATGATACAATCTACCAGCAGACTAGTGCTCATGAGAAGCAAAAAACACCCCACGACTCTGGACACATAAAATGAGTGTGAAGTGGTCTTATGAAATTTTAAGTGACGAAGTCAGCAAGGTCGGTACCGGAGGTAGGATGACAAATGAAAAGGTAGGCAAAATTATTCCTCTTTGCCTTACAGCCTCCAGGTCAGTGTTTAGATAAACTCCGATTAAGATTCAGTTCAGGCCTGATAAAATGTCTTTGAAGTCAACAAAAATCAAACCTTAGACCAGCTGTTGAGAAGGAGAGGAATGCTGGAGACATGTGTAACATAAAACAAGTGAAGTATCCAAAAATCACAAACTAGTGCACAGGGGCTTTCTGGTGTTCTCAGTATACTGCCTTGCACAGGAAACAAATATACTGTAATGGCATGAAGAGTCCTATTGAAGTAGCTGGACAAGTTTAGTTCTTCCCAGGTTAAAGAGGAGCTGAGGCAGTTCATCCTAAACCTGGTTTTCCCAGAGTCAGCTGTAAATCCTGCATGATATTCATCTGTTGGATGCCTGAATATGTTGTTCAAACATTCATTTCCAGCCCCCATGATGATGTTATTTGCAGAAGGGAATCTCAATCAAGCTACAATCTCAGTGAGGAAAACATAGAGATAAAAAAGAACAAATGAGGAGGAAAGGCTTACAGAAAAGAGAGAAGTAGAAGTTAAAACAACTACCTGTTTTAATTAAAGCTTGGAGAAAATAAAGGGGAATAGGAAGACCTATAATTTGAGGTGACATTTCGATTTTTCATTATACCTCCTTGTTACAATCTTCACACTTACATCAAAGCAAATAATCAGTTACTTCCTTTTAACATCTTTAGGTTTTTGCTTGGTTCAACTTTTTTTTGATTAAAAAAAAAAGCCTATAGAAAAACCCACTAATAGTTGTATAACTCACAGTATGACAAGAGGGAGAGTGAATTACCACCACGTCTCCCCGTCTCATCTCTGTCAAGAACCATCTAATGATGAGCTACATACATGTATTACAATCATCGTTTTACATCAACTGTGTTTCTTAAGGTATACAGAGATACATACATAAAGTCCACCATGAGGCACATTCCATGTGAAAATATGACAACAAATCTCCAAAGAAGGAAGGAGAAACGAAACAATAGTGTTATCCTTTGTTAAATCACAAAGGTATTGTTAAAATGGTCAAGTACAATAGTACTTGATCTAACAAAAAACCAGACCTTTAACTCTAAGGAAGCAAAGCAATGAATTTTTAATTTTAGGGTTCTTTTAAATTAAGAAACATGGTAAGACTCTCTCATGTTTAATGAGAAAATGGAAAGATCTTACAGAAGAAAGGATAAATCTTTCTGGGCCTCCTAGAAGACTTCAAAGGAGAGAGTCTGTGAGAGCTAATGTTCTGTAAAAAGAGGTGCACTCTGATGAAGTCTCTTCAGTGAAGAAATTATCTCCAAAAGTTGTACAGTGAGACATATGGTATGTATATGGAATGAAACATTGGCAATCATCTAGTCATGAAATGAGAGCAAATCAACTTGATAAGGGAAAGACATAAAAACATTATGATTTGAACTTATTATAAGATTAAAGTAATTTGAACATACTTTTTCTTGCAGTCCTTCAAATCTATCATTTCTACCTTTATCTTTTTGTAACTGTATTATCTGTTTTGGCTCTTATGAGAAAATTCTTCTATCTTCTATTCTTTCCTTTAATCCAGTTGAATTAAGTGTGAATTAAGTGGCCAGATAACAATAAAGCATTCATTCCTCATTCAAGGTTATAAAAAAGTCTATGAACTGGGGTATACTAGCAAGTGCACCATCTTCCAGCACATCCTTCAGATTATCTACAGAATGATGGATTGTTCTCTTCCCATACTCCATTTCAGCTGCCTAGGACAAACGAGGAGCTATCCCTACAAAACTCAAGGCAAAAATATATTCCAGAGACTGATAGTGAATAGGAACTGTGTGTGACAAGAAGTGAGATATGCTGCACTCTTAAGCCTCAGCAATCTACAGGATTGCTTGACCTTGGATTGCATTATGATTCAAAGAAATTATGTTGTGGTTGCATAACTCTTAAGAAAAAAAATTGTCATTATTTATAATTTGTTCTGATTTAGTCTGCTTTCACCTTTTTCCATTAGGTATTATTTTGTAAAAGCAAAAACAATAACAAAACAGTTCTTTTGCCTAACAGAAATTAAAGTAATGGTGCAGGAGTGTAATTTTAATGTATGTCCTGAGACTGAAAGTCCACCAAGAAAGCTACAGTTAATTTAACAGAGCTTATAATATACACTCATTTCTTAGCCATGGGGACTTGACTTTAAACCGTCTGAAGGTCAAGCATACAGTGACTGCTACAAAATCCTTCAAGAACATGAGCCACATCACACATCTGCCACTCCTCGCTTAGAACAATTCAGCACACTTAGGAGCCTCCCTCTAAAAAGAAGCTGAAGATAAAGTAAACACAGCAAATGAATTACCCTTCTCCCTCTGGAGAGGTCACGTTTGAGGTTCACTGCTGATGCAAGATGGTGAAGCTTGCACCAGTGCCCACCTGCTAAGGATTAAACAGAGAGCTACAGTCTCCAGTGCAATCAATGCCTAGTCTTTAATGGTCTCTAAATTCATCACCAGAAGCTCTGACAAGCCCATAATCCATTCATTAATATGTGTTAATATGTGCCCTGTGGAGCTGTCCTAACTTAAAAACAAAAGGCAAAGCATTCACATGTGTTATTTGGAGAAGGATGGAACAGGGAACCCTTAGCGCCATGGAGAGAGAAATGATTGCAAAAAAGGTTTTATTGCACGTCTCCCAGCAGGATGTTTAGAAAATAAAGATCCAACACATGCTGCAGCAATAAAGCAATTGCTTCTTGGCCAGATCCAGACAGCGCTATGCAATTGTTCCCTTAACTTATTTCAAATGGATAAACACTTTTTCTTCTGTGCATCAAGCAGGTGTGCACGGGTTCAAAGGGGTTACAAAGAATAAGCTCTGATCCTCTGTACTTCTGGTTTGGGGAAAGCCAAGACATGCAGAAGGTAAACAGCCAGAAAGTGAAATGCTAAGACCTGTCTCAAGAAAATTGACCCTTCTCTGTCTATACACAAGGTTTGCAGGTGTCTCTTTCCACAAGAAACACAAAAATGTTGATGAGGACACCTAAAAACCCTTCACCACTATGTGTGGTCCCTACTTATTGATAGAAGCTTGGAACATGGATTAGAGACATAGCTGAATGCTAATTGAAATGACTGAAAGTATGAGGACCCTGAAAGAAGCCTGCATAGACATACAGGAAAAAATTGAGGAAAAAGACAGATGGGCACCAGGAGCAGCTCCAGTCCAACTGCTATTTTTCTCTAGATTTGGGAAATTTATACATTTGTTACTGTGGTTTGGTATTGTTATGATTTGGTTATGATTTAATTAAACTCAATATTTACTTGCATCAGCAAGTAAAAAATTAGCATATACTTATAGGTAATTAAGTTTAATTAAATTATAAAGAATTTGTATAAACATAGAGACATTGAATAAACCTTTGTATCCTGTGCAAGTTTAAGTCACGACTAGTTTTCTCCTTACATTCAAAGTGCATTGTTCATCTGAAACTGTAGTCTATCACTCTAGACATGTTCCGTTCTTTGCAATTAGTCAAAACATGTTTCACGTCCACAAGTGATAAATTTGGAATATAAAGAGGACCCAACTTCAGACAAATCATAAAGTGTAAGAACCTAAGCCTTATCTCTCCTGTTACCAAAAAGCACAGCAGGTGAGGTAATGTCTAGGTCAGGCCCAAATTATCTAACACTTTGGTGACCAAAGTCAATACCTAAAAAGAAATCCTTGTAGGAGTGAGTACTCAGGTGACCTGTTACTGTTGGATATTTTGGATACTACATTGTTTCTGTAATCTGATCTACTATAATACAAAGGGCTGAAAAGGCAAACAATATTCAGGTTCCTTTTTCAAAACAAATAACAAATTACAAGTCTATTTTCAAGGTAAGGTAAAAACTTCAGTAGTAAGTCAGGTGTTAACATATTTAATGAATCCAAACAGTAATCTAGAATTCTTCTCTTCCTTTCTTAAAAGTAAGAGCTACACCTGAGCACCCTTGTGTATCTGTATTATCTGTATGTCCACTGTTGGAGCACTCTGGAGGGTTTCTTCACCAGGGGCACAAGTGGATATGCAGCAACAAGAAGAAATCTATTAAAAAAAAAAAGAACACTGATACTCATACTATTTAGTCTCTTTATTCTCAGGTTCACACATCTACTTGATGGGTTTTACATCTTCTTTGTGAAAACAATCAGTGAATAGTGATTTTAGATGATTTGTCCAAAGACATAATCGGTGGGCACGTTAGCAATGGAACAGATTGCTTTTACCATGCATTTGCTCACTTGCTCTCTTGCTCGTTTTTGCTTCCTTCCTTCCTTCCTTCCTTCCTTCCTTCCTTCCTTCCTTCCTTCCTTCCTTCCTTACTTCCTTCCTTCCTTCATCTAGTTAAATCAGCA
>JAOXNG010000001.1:9276732-9294663 GCA_028566535.1 Scolopax minor | reverse complement strand
TTCCTTCCTTCCTTCCTTCCTTCCTTCCTTCCTTCCTTCCTTCCTTCCTTCCTCTAGTTACATCAGCATAAAATGTGTACAAAAAACTACAAACCTAACTCAATAACTATGAGATTCCCTCTCTACAATGCATAGAAATGTTAACTGTCTAAAGTCAGGTCCACAATTATAAAAGCTTACTGGAAAAGTTTTTGCTTTAATGTACACAATATGGTGTTAGTTAAAATTAACTTATTTAATCCTGCCTAAATATTTATCAGAAAAATTGCTGTCTAATGTAAATAATTCACAGCAAAAACTGTCTTGATAATGAGACTGTCCTTCAGCGATCTGGGAGGATATATTTGTTGATATAAATATTTATATATAGACATAATTTATTTCCTTGACATTCTTTGAAGTTGTTTGTCTTCTTTGACTATCAGTGTATCAAGGGAAGAAAGTGGCTGAATGTCATTTTCAAAAACAAACCATGAATGGATGACACTTATTAATACTAGCCATAGAACTATTTTAATCTCCTCCAAGTACCATGACATAAAAAATCAATCAAATAAGAAGACTGAACCACCTCTTATACATGAATAGCATTGAATTTTCTTATGAGGCATACAATTTCCAGAAAGTTCACAGGTAGAATGGAAGATGGAACAATAATAGAAACAAATCTCAAAAATAAATAGAAAACTATAAAAATTAATCTCCTTCTACTCAGGAGGAAAATACATGCTCAATTACAATACTTATCCACTAGAAAGAAATAATTCCCTTCGGGAAGAATGGAGAGATTAATTCATTTTGTGCAAGTGAACTGGATTTTTATATTGTTTTTCTGAGGTATTTGATTATTTAAAATAGCGAATTTGCTTGTGCTGCAGTCTGAAATGTGTCCTTAATCAACAAGAGCATGGGGAAGGAAAATTCTTCAGATGTCCTATATTTACTTTTCATAGTTGTTGTAGTGAATTCACCTGTAGAGTTTAGAGGAAAACCGGTCTTACAACCCACATCATTGTCTAATCTTCCCACCATGGGTGCTAATCAGTGCTAATTGTGAAGGAGTTTTAAATTCAGACTAGACATCTGTCTATTAAAAAATAGGCTAACACCACCAAAAAATTGTACTGCTCAGCTTATAGATGAGAACAATTTTCAGTCACTAATGATTGGAGTGGAGTGCTGGCCGAAGGTGAAATGCTACATTTTCATGTTACTCATTTGAATTATTTACTTCTTTATCTATATAAATATATGTGAACAGTGTCACCAAACCATCTAAAATTTAAAATTTCAAATTAAAAGTTGTAAAACTGTTTAGCTTGGGAATCTAGCTAGTATAGTTTAGTATCCAGTGATTAACAGACCCTACTTCAAAGAAGAGGGACTGAAACACAGGATAATAAAATAATTTTCTTAAAGGCCACAGACAATCCATTAGTGCTGTTTTCAAATTGAATACCAATCTCCAAAGTGTCCATCCAAATACTTACCTGTAGGATGATTTTACTCATTTAAAGCAACTAAAAACTGTTTGAAAATAGATAACAGTATTTTTCAGTCAATATCAATGACAAAGGTTTGATAATGAAAGTGAATTTTGTTAACTTTATTACATATTCTATTTTGTTAAAATTTAGTATAATAATAAATGTACGTCAAATTTACAGATACTAACAAATAAAAAATTTGAAGCATGTAAGAAAATGTCACAATTAAAATGAAATATTTATGTGCTTTCAGTTCAAATTGTTGTATTTCATGGGAATTTAAAGATTTTTATTCTAAGTCACAATGTCTTTGTTTTTCCAGAATTCAAAGTTTAGGATAAGTCCTAAAATCTCACCTTCTCTAATTTTTTTCAAAACAACCTTTTGGCAAGAGAGCATTAGTTTTATCTCTAACATATAAATATCCTACTGTAGTTGTTGTTGCCCTAAAAAGTAAAAGGGATTTTTTGTCAAATAAAATAAAGTAACCTTTTTGAAAAGAAAGAATCAGAGAGTTAGCATGTTTTATCCATTATCCACCTTAACTGAAATTAAATGAAGGAACAAAGGATAATAAATTAAATGGAAATGGTCCTAAGTTGTGCCAAGGAAGGTTTATATTGGATATAATATTCGATATTATTTGGTTCTTCACCAAAAAGATTGTCAAGCATTGAAACAGGCTGCCCGGGGAAGTGATTGAGTCACCATCCCTGGAGGTATTTAAAAGACTGGTAGATGTGTGCTGAGGGACATAGTTTAGTAGTAACTTGGCAGTGCTAGGTTAATGGCACTTGATGATCTTAAAGGTCTCTTCCAACCATAAAAATTCTATGAGTCTATGATTCTATAGCTCTCGCCTCAATATGCTGAACAACAGCTGGTGTGGCCAGGTGGTCCTGTCTCTAACGTACTATCTAGAGATGGTGACCTGCTTATCTTCACCACAAATTCTCCTGTGATCTAAATGCAGGTGTTCCTTGGAGACATAGTGGAAGGATTAAAAAAAAAAAACAAAACAAAAACAAAAAAAACCCGGCACAGTTATATTGAGAATCTCTGTTGACAGGCTGTGAAATTTCAAAGCTATTTTTGCCACTGATGAGTTTTAATTTTGCTCAGGTAAAAAAATCTGGGTCAAGAGGCAACCCTCAATAAAAATACTAACTCTAAGATTGAATAAGGTGTTTAAATTTGGTGAGATGGTTTGTATCCCAGAGATACTGCTCTCTTCCTCCTATATAAAGAGTCTAATTAAGTAGCTTAGACAAGTTTTTGTCTTCTAAGACCTGATGAGATAAACCTCACATTTGGTTATATGCTCAGGATTGCATAGGAAGTTTTTAACAGGACTGGGAATATTATCCAAATTTTGAAGTCCAAAGCCAGATTTCTAATCATAAAATTGGCTTGGCCTCTGCCTGCTGTTTTCCTTCCATTACTATCCACTGCTGATGCATTGCACATTCCCATGTGATTCAAACAACAATGGATTCAGAAATTAAAATGCAGCTGATAATGCTACAATATCTATATACTGTTAAATCAGCAAAAACATTAGACTGAAGAATTTTGATAGAAAGGATTCACATTCTAGAAGTCCAACCGTGACTAGCTGGGAGAAAGGACTTTATTGCCATTTAAAACTTATTACACACCTTAACATTAAGGCCTTATAAGCAGAGAACATTCTGTGTTTAATACAGCAGCAGATAAGGTTACTCCAGTAGGATTACAGGTATACTATGAGATTTATGTGTTACTCATTGTTGGGTTATGTTTCAGAGTTCTTGAAGCATAAAACCAAGAAAAACTATTTCTTGAAAGCTGGCATTTAATTATAGACTTATCCAATAATCCATTATTGAACTGCCTTGTCAGATAGTCTGTCCAAAGGATTATACCTAACTGTACAATATTTCATTGAATTTAGTTTTTAAGGCTGACCAAAGGTTTTGGAAATGAATGCAGGACTAGAAGACTGACAACAAAATGCTCAGATCTTACCCTGAAAGTGACAATCTTTAGTAGGATATAAATCTTTGTCAGATGGTTTGCTGATTATCCTTTGCTATATACTTTATTTGCTGGAGGTTTCAGCAAGGAACTGCAGCTTTTTAGCAGAAGGTTAAAAAGAAATTTAACAACTCCATCAAAATCTCTCCAGCAAGGTTAGAAATATTTTATTTCTTTTAGGTAGCTGCATATCTGTAACTCATGTCCTCTTGAAACTAAAGGAAAACAATAGAAAATGATAATAATTCTTTTAACCAACTTGACATGAAAAGAGACCAAACCTTAGAAAATTAACTGAATATAGTACTGCTTAGAGCATATGTATTGTTAATAAATGGGAAACAGTAAAATGACTAACTTCTATGTAGCATATAGTAGAATAGCATGGCAAAAACCCCAAGAGTGGACAGAGATTGATGAGCAATACAACACTAAGCTAACCATTTTGTCTTCTTCATTAAAGGAATTTCACAGCATACCCCTAAAGTAAATGGTAGAACTCCAAATGTTGGGTAGTTGGAACTAAATAGGAATCTATCACTGCATAAAACCAAACCAAATTTGTTTGAACATCTGAAAAACTGCAAACCAAATAAGATATGTTTGGAAACATTTCCATTGCACTGTCCTTTGACAGATTTCTAGGAAAATGACCCAGGGCTTTCCAGAAACTAAGAATTTGCATGTTTCTCTTTGCATGTTTCTTACTCTTTGCAAAGAGTAAGAGGGCTGTAGGAGTATCTGGAATACTCTATCTGCTCTGCCTACTGGAATCCCTGATTATTAAATAGTGCAGATGGATGCATCATCTCTAAATTACCATCTTAACCTGTTCTTAAGAAAGATGGAGTAGATATCTGACTCAGATGTAACATCTCTAAGATGATCTCTTGGGTTTGGTACTTACTAACATATCACTTATCCCACAGGTCTATTAAATTCATAGCTTAAAAGCCAAGGCTCACAAATGTGAACATACAAAATATGTATGTTTGAGTGACTGAAACTGAAATGTTATCAAAACCCAATGATGCTTCCTACCATGGGATACAAAATTTCAGTTTGCCAAGGGGTTGAAACAGAAAAAAGGAAAGCCCAAATACTACTGTGGCTATCCTGAAAGAAATTTTGCTTTTGACCTTAAGATAAGTTTGTCATTGGCACAACAGGCACATGCGATTAGTTTGATAGCATCAGCCCAGTAATAGTAAACACTTTTGTTCTTTTGGGCTCTAGAGTAATAAAAGCAAGAGTTTCATGCACTGAAGGTTTTCATCACTAGGAAGTGGTCTGTTTGCACTCGTATATTGTATATACTCGTTTATTTAGCCAAAGATTGTTTTCTCCTCTGTTCCTGAGAGCTCACATCTGTAAGAAAATATGAGATTACAGATTTCTGTTGCATTAGGGAATTTCATTTGGTTTATCTTTCTGGGACAATAATAAAGCCTCCTCTTAAGCTCAGTAAAGTTCTATGAATATTTTTCAATGATAAAGCCATTTTTCCAACTATTGTGATTAATTTTCCATTTGGGAAGTTATATTCTACTGCTTAAAATCATGCTATAAGGTTCATAAGTGAAAGAATTCCTCAGTTCCTGAACTTTTCTTATAAAATTCCACTCTGAACACTGATTACTGTTTAGAGTCATTCTCTGGGACTGAAATGTCCACAAAAAACTTCTAAACAATTTCAGATCAGAACCTGATATGCAATGTAAGGGCATGCACATTTTCAGTGGAATTTTTATTGAAATCCCAGGATCTTCACCAAATTCATTGTCATGATTTGAAGTTGTATCCAATCATCTTGAAAAATGTGTGAGTCCAAATTTAAGTTAGTGTTGCCAAGTATATTAGAAATGCTCTGGCAACATTTTTTTTTGAGGTACATCTGTTTTTAAAAGTAGTTTTTTGGTTGGAAATTCACAAAATATCAATTTCCTTGAGCACAAACCCACTGTTATAGTTATTTTGACTCAAACCCATATTCTGAACTCTAGTCAAGCAGAGAATTAAATCCAACTTCTTTGCCCTGTCTAAGTACAGAGATATCTATTTAAGTTTGTTTTAGCAAAAGCAAAGATTTGGAAAGGTCCCTACTCTTTTTCCTGTACCTCTCTTTTGCTGAAGGTAACATGCTGAAGGTCAACTAATGATGTGAAATGGTGACATCTGACAGGCTGAATGTCAGTGTCAAAGCATGGAGCCTGACCTGGACTTGCAAAGGGAGGCTCATTACAAGCACACTTACCCAGCCTTTCAATCTTCAGTATTGCTTGTCCTAATTCATCGTTCAAACCAGAATAACCAGAACCCTCTACCAATCTCCCATGAGTCATTCCATGGGGCTGAAGTGTTAAACTGTGCAGTTTGGAAAGTTCTGTTTTGAGTTTGTTCAGTATTTGTTTAACCTCTACTGCCAGAAACACTATAAATCCATTTTGTACAATTTCATGTGTCCTTTTTCTTTTACTAAGCCTTCTAAAGGTCATTAGAGGCATACTCCTCCCTGAAAGGATTGCCCTTTCTTACATCGTACATCCAGGATGGGAGATCAGATGAGATATGGGAACCTCAAAAGGCATCAGGAAATCCAGCTTGGAAGAATAGCCAAGACTAACACACCTGTTAAAGTATGTGTTCCAGTTATTTTTCAGTAGCACATACATTGAAAATACAAAATACTGTGTTTCACATCATCCTTGTTAACTAGGTGGACATGTTACTGCATCACAGGAAATGATAGTTAAGAAGGCAATTAAACGCAAACTGACAGGAAATTTGTTAAACAGACTATCTGAAATAATCCATCTCCAGTAGGTGGATGAAGAAGTCCAGCTATCAGTTTTCTGGCAAACTGTATTTAGTTTGCATATGACAAAGCTGACTATGGACACCTACATTTAGAAACGAGAGTACCAATCGCCCTGAAGCCAGGTCAGACATTAAACATTATCTCTACCTGGGAAAAGGAATCCCACAGAAAACTTCACTGATTTTATTTGTAACACAGCAGGATACATACTGGGTTTAAGTGTTAAATAATACCTGTAATTCAAACACCCTAAAGCAAAGCTGGGCAATCTTTACAGTAGGGCCTTCTGCTGTTCTGAAGTCCTAGGGCTCCTTTAAAGTCAAGCAAAAACTATCAGTGTTTTTCCTCTGATATCTATTGACTATGAAGGTGGATGCATTAGAATACAGTATAACAGAAATATCAATCATAAGTGAAAAATCAACTGGTTTTTAGAATTTAAAACAATTTTTAAAAGCCTTTCTCAGATCAAGAAAAGAATTTCCAAGAACAAAAGCTTTTCCAGAACAAAAAATCCAACTTTACTACCAATGGCAATTACAGAATCTTTCAAAAATATGCTTTACCTTAGTGTAACTAAGTAGAGATTCAGGCCCTTGTATGCTGGCATAAAAAATGCTTTAAAGTCTACACTATTAGGAAATTAGAAATCAACCGGAGGATTGCCTAGAAGCTGTTTGTTCTTAAAACAGTTTTAATAGAGAGAGAGAAGCCATAGATAGCAATAGATGAATAGTAAAGTAACATTTTGATTTTCAAAAATTACCTTGTCATAATATTAAGAGATTTGTTCCAGATTATTTTGCAATAAATCTAGGCATTCTATTATGGAAACCAAAGTAACCTTCAAGCAAGATGAAGTATATATGTTTATTGCCAAAACTAGTTTGCAGAAACACTTCTTCAGGACTAGCTCAGTTTTCACAAGATGTTCCTAATACAAAAGTGCTTACTATGCTAGATATTATTGTCTTTGTTTCAAAATAATGTATTGATTTTTGGCTTTATATGCCTTTTTGATGACAAACTTTTCATAAACTAGAATTTTTTCTGTCAATCAGCTCAAGTTAAAAAAAAAAAAAAAGAAGAGGAAAAAGATCACAGAAATCCTTTGTTTGCTGTGGCTACTCTAGAAGAATAAAAGAATGACGCTTTGCAATCCCAAAATTGTTGGTAGGCCTTTTTTAGACCGCAGTACTTATAAAACTTCATGGTAACTCAACTTTCTCTGCCAACTCACATCTGCTTTTTAAAAGGCATGGGAGAAAGAGTGGAAAACCTAAATTGGCTTTGAGAAACTAGAAACTGGAGAAGTTCACTTTTCTGACTGGTTCTAGAGTTTCTCTCACCATTTCTTCACTATGCTTTCATCAAGGGGCAGGCCATCATTACTCCTTCTGTGACATGAGACAAGTGTCTAAATTAATTTCTGCCTCAAGTTCTCATATGTGAAATTAATAGATTTATTTTCCATATATATTTAAATTTCTGGGACAGAAATATCTTTAAATTCTCTAGGACAGAGAATCCAAATTTTTCTAAACATGAAGAGCAAAAGGCCTTGAACTTGAAAATGTTCCTATAGGAGGAATAAAAGAAGCATCACCCCCATGGATGACATTTGATGAAATTTGATGATAAATTCTAGGTATGAAATTGTGGGGGAATTCAGAATGCTCCTTTGCCTAGTGTAGATTATCCAAATGCACAGAAAGATAAACAAATTGAAAGTAGAGACCACACTAAACGTTAAAAGGAAAACATCAAAGTTGATTTCTTCAGTATTAGGCAAATACACTTAGCAAAACAAAAAAATAAGCAATATTAGTGTGTGTAAATGCATTCAAAAACATCACAGTTGTACAATGAAACAACAAAATAACATAGAACTTTAGAGTACAAATTCCATTTTGTTCCCCAAATTAGTTGATATATATTTTTTTTCTGATATTTTGTGCAACTGAAACATATTTATACCACACCAGTAGCACATGTAATTTTGGAAGCATGCAGGGTAGTTGTCAGACAGTTTTGAGCCTAAAAAGTTTTTCTTCTATTCATCCCCATTAAAAAAAGAATGATTCCTTGGACTCCTGAAGAAAAGCCTGTCCCTCAGCAAATTCCTTCTTTACCAACTTGTTTAAGCATGCAGCCTTACAATTTTATAAGAGTACAGCACTTGATAAGATGCTTTCAAGTGATCAGCAAAGGAAGAGAGTTAGTTATGCATGTAAATAGCTATCAGGCTACATATATTTTCCCAGACTTTCTTTTTGAAGTTCCTTTGTTGTGATCAGAAGTTGAATTTAGCTCCAGTGAAGCTAGAGATAGCCTGTTCTTTTCCAACCCAAATGAATATTTGACTCCCCGGGACAGTTCAAGTTATCACTAGGCAGAGGGAAGCTCACAGGATGTAAGGGGGACAGGCCTGGAGGTTTCAAGAGGGTTGGGGTGTGGAATTTGAATAGCTCCAAAACCATCTAATATAAAATTATAAGAATAGGGGGAAAAAAAAGTGGCTTTGGACTAAGGCAATAGAGTTTATCTCAGCCACCTTCTAACACAATTTCTGCTTTGTTTGACTCTGGAAATCCCTGGAGTCAAAATAAACCTGAAGCAAATCTAAGTAGAAGCTCAAAATCAGGTCCACTTCTATAGAAGAGACATTTCCTTACTGCTGCTTTTTATCAATAGCATGTCCAACGACCCTTTAATGTAAGATAAAATGCAACCGTGTAGTAAAAAATACTCCTTGATATAAAGTAATTAGAATTTTAGGCTAGGAAAAAGAGTGAGAAGCTGAAGAATGAAAGCATCTCCATCGTCTCAAAAAAACCCCAAAACAGGGCAGGTAAAAGGAAACCTGTAAAACCTGTATAGTGCGACCAAATTGTCAAAAAAGCTGCTCTGCCAGTGGTGCAGGAGTAACTGTAATATGGAAAGCCTAAGGAGACTGCTACAGTGCAAACAGGCCCTCAGCGCTGCTTAAATTGAAGCTGGAGTTACTGTTTCCTCTGTAAATATCCCTGGAACAGAAAAGGACATAAAGGCATAAAGCTATTCTAGTCTTTGCACTTCCAGACCAGGAAACTGTTTAATTTAGCATTACAGCTTAAAATCTCACCCAGGCATATTGGAGTGAGGGAACATAGGGAGAGGAGAAACTGGAAAAGAAATTCATACATTTGATTTGACAAGCAGTAGCTGATGAGATGGGCGAGTCCAAAGGAAAAAAGAATACTTGTAAATGGAGCACTAAAATTCAAAACTTTGCAAGACCTCAATCTAAATATTCAACCCCACAAACAAATAAATATATAAAGCTTGAAAGACTGCCTTAGATAAGATTTTGGGCCAAAAATAGCACATAAATGCTGTATAGTGAGTTTGGTTTTAATGCATCAATTAAAGTAGTCGTAAAAATACATTTACATATGTTCAGTAATTAATGCCATAAACTACTCGCACACAGACAATAGTGGGACTATAATTATGTCTCTCCCAGTCTGTCTGCATTACTATTTTTACCACATGAGCTTTTAATTTTTTTTTTTCTCAACAATCAAAAGTTTTTCTTTTAATAGTTCCAATCACAATTTATATCATTATGCCAAGATTTTCCAATAGTTGTAAGACTAATTACCCAGGATTCAGTTCTAATAGTTTTACTTCTTTTTGTTAAGAGTGTTGTACATAAGAATAAAATAATATGAGCAGTTGCCTTCTTTTTCTGTACTGATTGGTTAGGATGACCAGACTGTCATTTTGCTTTAATTCCCTATTTTTTACCCCATGTTACCCATAGTATTGGGTGGTTTACTTAAAATATCTTTTTTAGTAAATAGAATTAACGCAGAGATCTGAGTAGAGAAGGATATAGAAAGAAGCACACAAAAATCTAACACAAAATTTCCTATGCAAAAAGCAGGTAGAAGGCTGTTTGATATTTGGGATGTGTATTCAGTGTGGCCCGTGTTAGAAGAACATTCCTTCGTAGAACATTCCTTTTTGTAGAAGGGAAAAGGCTAATAAGAAATGCAGTGTAATTACTACGTTTCTATCACATTGTATTGTTAAGTGTTAATTATTTGCTGTAATATATCTTGTTGGAATTAAGTATTCATCACCACAAGGCTGTGATCTTATAGATGGTCTTTAGGGACTCGTGCCTAAACCCGTTCCTCATCACTGGAAGTAGCTGCTCCAACATAGGATTTTGTCAGCTGCAACAGACATGTGATACTAAACTGCTTTTCTTTGACTACAAGGTTTTATTACAATTCTGACTGGATTTAGTTGATGGAAAGTAATCAAGCTACTGTAGTAAATGTAAAACTGTCCCTAGCATGTAAGTATTAATATCCACTATATCGCTGCAGAACCTCTTTTGCTTTATCCTTTAATTCATCCAATTCTTTTTGGCTTGTACTGGTGAGAATTTTCCTGGCTCTTTATGGATCATTTAAGAGGAAATGTTGATTTCTACTGGAGTTTTGAGCCAGAGTGTTTTGGCTCCCTGCTCTTGAACTGTAGGAAGGGAGATTCATGGCTACAGCCTTAGCACGAGCCCGTATCTCCTTGGCATCAAGCACCTTCCCTATGTTATTCCAGGCTGCATTACCACCCACATTTCTGTGAGCCTGGGGTATGCTCCTCTATTGTGGCAACGTTGCTAAGATTAATTGATTTGCAAATACAGTCTGTCTACAAAAATCAGGAGACCACTATATTTCTAACACTGGCTGAGAACTGCCAACTGCTTTTGCATTTCAAGTTTAGTAGGAATGTTTTATGCTTTATGGCAGTGGCAGGATTAAATGTACTGTGAAAAGTTGACTATTGCATTGCGTACACGATTGCTACTGTAGTGCTGCTGTAGAAATATATCACGAACATAGCAATTATATACTTCTCAAAGGATTTTCGGTAAAATTCAGTGATAAAGGGTGTTTAGATCCGTTTTTTAAAGGGATAAATATGGTTAGACACATAGGAAAAAATCAAGATTACCAAATTTCCAATCCATGTTTATTATTCTTCCATTTCAACAGTGGTCAAAAGAGACCCACAGAATGTATAAGAAGACATATAATTTGGAGCTAAAATGCCAACTGAAAAGTATGTAGTGTTAAGGCTAACCAAATTTTTTTTTTAAATGTCAGAAAATACAGGGCTATATTTTATAAAAGAATGAAAGTACTATAAGACGCTATGTCCCCAAAGAAAGAAAGGTGAATTCCAGAGCAGTCATGTTACATTAGAACCAAAAAAAAGCAGCATAATTCTCAGTATTTTTATCTGTCTATTTTTCTTTTGTCATCTTTCCATGTACATGTGACTTTCCCTGAGGCCTTAAACATCTGGCAAGATTCATAAAAGCTTTAATGAGTCAGAAAAAGTCAGAAGACATTTGCAACTTGTAAAAACATCCTCTTAATTCAAATTGATGTCATCTTGGTAGTCAATCTGCGAACTGGTTTGCATTCAACAACCGGCTATTTATTTAGACACAATTCCCCACTGTGCCTTTTGTTATGCCAACCATAAGAATGTGCCTCTGAGTGTCTAACATTAAATGTATTTTTCTATATATTACATAAATATATATAAACAGTTTTTTAACTGTGCTGTTGCACAAGCTGACATTAGACTAGATCTTCAGCTGGTACAAAATGGTGTATCTCTGCTCATTTCTATGAGGAACTTTCCTGAGGACTAAGTGGAGAATTCATGGAAACTTCACTGATTTTAGTAGATGTAATCTGAATTCAGGCCAGCTTGATAGATCAGAATACATTACAGTTTTTCTGTCTTTCTCTGGAACGTAAAATTAAGTTAAAAATTAATAACCTTCACATATTTGGGCCCATCAGTCTATAATTTCTCAGCAAAATAGATGACATTTTTGTCATTTTGTGAGAATGGAAAATGATAGAGCTTGTGAGGAAATAAACATGGAATCAGAGACTTCAAATCTGAATGCCTGCAGCCTTCTCAGTAGGGAGAAGCATGAGAATTGACTGGGCGCCCTGAAGTCTGGAATTTCTTCATATTTCAATGCCTACAAAATGTTAACATTTTGGACACATTATTGGATGCAGCTTTGTAATTTTTTATGCGATAGAAACATAATCTCTTTCTATGATATATATACCATTAAAACTTCCAGTACATGAACCTATGCTGGTGAAAAGCAATAGGTTTGGCATATTCAAACTGATCATATATCCCTCTTCCAGGTGAACTAGGCTCAAAGTAGTACTAGTGACATATTTTCTGCATTGCACTAGAATGAGCTAGAAGAATCTTAGGTTGTAAACCATACACTTATACATGTACTAGTTTAGTTATATCACCTCTTTACATGTATAATTATCATTATTTTTCCTGTGTAATGGCAGTTACAGGTACTCCTCACTGATGAAATCTATGCTATGAATGCCATTTCTACATAACTAACATTACTGCATTTCGTTTATCAGTTTCCTTCTCTGCAATTATTGGGAAAAGTATTTTCTGATAGGTAATATATTTGCAACTGTTGAAATATTAGATTTCCAAAGAGTTCACATAATCTGAAGATAATACTCTTAAGAATATACACCTACTACATGAAGCAAATTAAAAAAGATGCCAAAAGAAACTACTATGTAATAATGTGAACATATATAAGGCAATAGAGAAGTATAAAATCTGTAGATTAGAAACCCTTATAACAATTGTGTCAAATCCAGACCAAAACCATCATCCGTTTACACTTCAAGAGAAGGTATTCTCAAAGTTGACTAAATGCAATCAACTGTAGGTTGGCTCACATGCAAAACGATAACCTTAAATTTACTTTTTCTCTTGAGAATAATTTTGTTAGATGTTGAAGGGTGAAGTACTGAAAAATTTATGCAAGAAAGAAAATAGAATAGGATTCATAGGCCTCACTTGTGCAGGTCATTAATTTTAGGCTGCATCCATTTCTTAATAAATAATTGAAATAAATATCTTGAACTACTATTTATCTGAATGTTAATAATCATTAATAGTTTTATTTTTTTACATTATTAGTTATTAATGCCTTGTTAGGTTAAGAACTGGGTAGAGACTGCCCATTTATAAAGGATAAAGCACTGTGGTGAGTGTTTGTGGGAACAGGCAAGGTGATGGTTATTTAGGTGTGCATTCCTGCAGCTCAGTGGGTTGTGGAGATATGTTCCACATCCAAGGAAGGAGAGTGTTTGAATTTGTCAGAGAATCACAGAATAATTTAAGTTGGAAGAGACCTGTTGAGGTTTAACCCTCCTGCTTATTCCTCAGCCTTTCTATGTAGAGCCAAGATCTGCACTTAAAAATCTGCATTAACAGTGAACTTTTCTCAATAACAGGTAAGAGGTAAGAGGCAGAAAAGAAATGGAGAGAAAAGCTGGATAAGTAGCTTGAATCTGAAGCACTGCTGGATTAGAGGGAGCAGGGAAAAGATAAGTGCATAACATATTACTAGACATGGAAGTAACTCGGCAATTTTCTTCAGCAGTCCTCATTAGAGAACCATTTGCTTATTTCTATAATGATTTTTTAAACATTGTTTCTTAAATTTACATGTAGTTTTTTCCTCTCCAATAAAATATTTTATAAGTTTTTGTGAGTCCATGGACTTCATTTATCATCCAATATATGCATTCTATATGGTTACATTAGGGCACAACACTGCACCCAAATTTTACAAACACTGGCCAGCTGATGTCCATCTTGTCGCATGCAATTGCTTAATCATTTAGAGGAAACTGGATCCTGTGGGCTTTGATTCATAATTCCCATTTTGATAGTTACAAAATTCTCATTCCGGTCATACAGTGCACATTTTCCTGATTTAAAAAGATGTTTTCAGAGGTAGGTCACTGTTTTCATGTCCCCTTTGCATGAGTTAAAATGTTCAGCTGGGACCCAAATACTAAAAGTTGTTAAGTGTCTGAAGCAAGATGCTGAGAACTCTTAAATTACTACTCTATCAAGATAGATTAAATGGTAAACAGCACTCAAGCAATCAAAACTCCAATTTCAAGTTTCCGTTTAAAGAATAAAAGGTCCCCAGAAAGCCTTTTGCATTTCTCTTCATCCAATATTCACTGGCAATTCAAAAGCATATATGACTCACCAATCTGAGGTGGAGGTGAACCAAAAGATCCACTCTTAAATAGCAATCATTGAACATACAACCATGAATTACGCAGTGAACTTAATCTGATCCTGTGCAAAGAGGGGACCTAAACCAACGTAATATTAATGTCACGTTGCCCCTTCTGCCTCAGTATAGTAGAACTGACATAAACCAGCTTGGAATGAACTTCTATTAGATGTTAACAATTTGCCATAGAGGTTAGATTCATATCAGATAAAATCAGTTAAAACATCCCATTTACTTGGTACCTTGTTTCCCAGGGAAAAAAAAAAAATGAGAGGAGAAAAAAAAAAAAAAGGAAGTTAGGAAAAAGCCACAGAAATCCAATCTGTGAAACATTAGGGGAGTCTGAAGAAATTCTTCTTTCCCCCAAGTGTGTTCTCCTGTTTTATATGTCTGAAAAGGGGATACATGGATACATACATTTGTGGTGAAAAGGATCAAGATATCTCAGGGAATAGCAGGAGTGGGGAACAAGGACACACAGAGCATTCATCTGTGAAGGCCTGCCTATTATATATATAGACATAGAGATATAAAGATACATACAAACACATTTTAAAGCTTGTGTATCATGTATTTGAATGTTATGAAGACATTTCCATTAGCATTATGAACTAAAACTGAGACACCAACCTTAATAATTCAATGTTTTACACAGCTCCACATAAGTATTGTTCTCAATTTTACCTACAATAAAGGTCACTTTTATTTCTTCACAAGGCAGATTTTATTACTTTGCTCCCTTTGTCCCTTTTTTCACACTGGCTTCAAAATTTCTTTTGTCTTTTCTCTGCAGATTAAGGTGACAAAGTATTAATGCATGGGGCTAGCACATGTTCCATAACATGATAGTAGTTCTTGTTGATGCAAAGAAAAATCATAATATTGGTTTATTCTTTCACTGAATACAGAAGATAGTTTACTCAAAAGATGGTTATTTACAGTTGTGGTATACAAGCAAGGAGAAGATGGGACAAAATACATTGTCCTTATAAGAGGAATATCGATGGAGTCCCCTG
Organism: Scolopax minor; assembly: GCA_028566535.1. Lineage (NCBI taxonomy): Eukaryota > Metazoa > Chordata > Aves > Charadriiformes > Scolopacidae > Scolopax > Scolopax minor. The sequence continues at coordinate 9,279,150 of JAOXNG010000001.1, read as the reverse complement.
ATTGAGTATGTTAACTTGTGAGTAATCAATTTAAATGTTTACTACATAGCAATACGAATCCTATGAAAGGCAATGGACCTATATCAGGTTTCTCAATCTGATCCTCCAGGATCCTAGCCATTTCTTTTATGCTGAAGTTTCTTACTTTCAGTGAGAATTGAGCATGCTGTGGAACTGAGTCTTATAACTCTGGGTTTCAAGCTATGTTACAAACAAGCTACCACTAAGATAGAGCTCTCTTTATGAGACATACCAAAATAAGTCTTTCTCCAGCACAAACCTGCTGAAAAAATACCACATACAATCCAAAGAAGAAGCTGAAATGTGTGATGAAATTTATTTCCTTCAACTCAGACTTTCTTCTCGTATTCTCTTATCCTCATTTTGCCCTTCCTTCTGTCTACTCTGGTTTCTTTTCCGCTTTTGTCACCTCTTAAACATGCTCTATTTTCTTACTGCTGGGACAAGTTAACGTATCATTCTGCCATTTCCCAGACACTGATGGTATTTGTGATTCAGATGACTTTAGAAGCCATTGAAAGAAACAATGATATCCACTAGGGTGTTGGTGATACTTTTGAAAACTAGGTTTGCCTACTAAAACCACTAAGTTTAAGTTGCCATTTTGAGGAGGTTAAATGAGACTGAACTAACAGATCCTTCTGAATTACATTTAATTTGATTTAACTCATCAGATGAAAATCTTTTAATAGTTTCTCTAAATTCATCCCTCTGGATTTTAAAAAAACACATACATATTTTATGTCAGTGATAGATAAAACAATGATTATATGTTACAACAGTAACTAGACAACTAACTCTTCCCAACTGAAACTAGGACACTTCTTTAAGATATTTTTTATATTTGTTATGCATCAGTTTTGTATTCCATATTATCTCTCACCATCATCCTATTTTCTATACCAGCAAATACAAATTTGGAACAGCTTTTGTTTCCCTTAGCTGTCTAGACCATTGCTGAAAAACTCACAAGAACAGTTGAGTTTCCATGTTCCATGCTAGCTTGAACTAAATATGATTTGGAAAACGAAATGTGAAAAACCACATATGACAAATACTCTACAAGTTAGCAGTGATAAAATATAAACATGGAGCAGCACTCTTGGAAAAATCAGAAACGTTAATGCCAGACCATTTTCTTTGCCCCTGAAACAGAAAACAAAAGAATTATTATGTAGACAAAAAAATGTAAGGTTTATTTACAGAGGTACTTCTAGCTCACACTTCATGCAATTGACTACAAAGCTTCCGTAACTTTTGTAGAAAATTAAATATTATTACAAGGGACTTGAGTAGTACACAGGGCAAAAATTGATCCACGATTGAGATATGCAATGAGAACTTAATACTGTATTTAATGTAATGGATCAGAAAACCTGCAAAGAAATTATGAAGAAACAATAACTCTTATGGGACCAGTCTACTGTCAGCTTTTTCTTTTCTGTTGTAGGACAAGTGTTGTTTCTCCATTCATTTTCCATCAGTCAAAATTCAAGATTGTAAAGAGTTAGGGAATTGGGCACAGTTTCACTAAGCCCACTTGCTTCCAATAAATTTTGGGAGAAAGTGTACAAAGAAGGATAAGAAAAGAAGAGGTAATAAAATAACTAATAAGAAGAAAGAGTTAATCACTAAGCTGTACATTTATGCCATGGCACAAGATCAAAGGAACTCAACATGGTTGACAAGTTTATCTATCTTGGTAACATTCTCTCCAAACCAACAGCAAATGACAGTGAAATATTTCTCTGCATTTATAAAGAGTTCATCCTTTGGTCATTTGCAAAGTTATGTTTGTAGTTTACTGTGGATGAGAATGCCCTAACTACTGCTCTTCTCTAGTTAACCCAGGCTGCAATTTGTCAGTACTGTCCATGTGTGAACATTTTATAAACTTGGGTGGCTCTAAAAACAACACATACGGTATTTGCAGAAATCACCTCTTTATTACCCTCAAAAATGTCTCATTGTTGAACAAGTAAAAAGCTAGAGATGGAAACCTTCAGTACCTTTGCACAGATATTTTTGACCAGTCTGTGTATAAAAAAGCACACTTTTAGGCTAATGAAAGCACTTTTGAAATATCCTGAAATCCTTGTGTAATGCTTTGAAAAACACTGTCAGTAATTGGGAGAAAACTAATTTCATTTAAAACAAGATCAAGATGTAAACTGGTTACAAAGCTGCCATAGAATTTGTGTTAAAGTGAACAACCAAACCAGAGAAGAAGAGAAGTGGAAAGAATAAATTGCTGCCTTCATAACAGCTAGACCTCAGAAGGCCTTCTGGTTTGTAGAAATGTACATTCCTTACAAATTCAATGACAATAGAAGTAAATAGATATATTAACTTGAAAAATAGTGGACACTGACTATGATGGATACCCCTGTACTGATG
>JAOXNG010000001.1:9195863-9212396 GCA_028566535.1 Scolopax minor | reverse complement strand
TGGGAGCTGCGTCATCAGCGGCTGTGAGGGGTGTCCCCGGAGGCTGGCGGGGGCTGCCCAGGCCGGGAGGGTCTTGGAGCCCCCAAAGCCCCACAGGGCAGGGCCCGGGGGAGCAGCGGAGCCATAGCTGAGCGTGGGGGTGGGCGTCAGAGGCTGGTGGGTGATGGCCCACTGGAGGTGGAAGAAGTGGGGGTGGAAGCAGCCGGCACAGGGGTCCATCTGCAGCCCTGGGGGCGAAAGGGAGACATGCGGGGGCAGGCTCCAGGGCACGTGCCAAGCCGGCCCCTGTGGCCCCCATGGTGGCTCTGGGCCTGGCTTTGGGGAGTTGAACAGATAATAGAATGTTGTGCCATTCATGGTTTTTTTTGAAGCATTATAAAAGTGTTGCTTGTAACAGCTCCCTCATTGACATTCCTTCATTTACTCTTGCTGTCTTATCAGTGGAAGGCTGGAATACCCAACAAGAGTGGAAATTAGACTAATTTAAACACATTCATATCTATTTCTCTTAAATTTAGCTCATGCAATGATATAAGAGAAGGAATTATTATGCTTCAAATATAACACATATTTACTAAAATCTATCCATAATATCACTGTGTTGACAGATTGTTTTTGTCCTTCAAACAACAACATGATATCTATTGAAGCTGCTAGATTATCATACCTGTGTATTCAAGAGCATCGACTGACCCTAGGATATGCCACAGATTTCATTTTATTGGAAAAGATTGGATTCTCTGTTCTTTTTTTGTGGCCACAGAAAAGTATCTTGCACTCTACATAGTTATGTAACCTTCTGCGATTTTTTCTTTAGAAAATAGATGAAAGACACCAAGCTTTAGGGTTTCTTTTTAATTTTTTGACAATGAAGAAATGTAAGTTTTTAACTGACCTCCAAATGTAGAATTTTATCATAGCATGTTAGTTTAGGTATTAAATTCTGGAATTTACACGTTCTGGAATCCTTTTTCAACAGAGTCCAGGTAACCCAGAACAGCCTGCATCTGTGTTCATCTACATTTTCACCTCTAAACAGGCTGGCTGTGTACAAACTATTGAGACTAGTCTACAAGAAGTTCCAGCTCCTGAATATGCCTGGAAATTCCCTAAGTGGACAACAGACACCTTCCAAAATAATCTCAGTAAATAGTCTAACTGCTTAATAATAGAGCCAGTCATGTTGAAGTGTCTAAGAATGTTCTGATGTATTACTTAAATTAGTAGTATAACATAGTCAAACAAAAAGAAAATCTTTTAGAGAAGACAACAATGGAGGATTAGTTGACTAGACTTTATTTTTCTTTCTTAAGCAGCACACTTTTCCAGGCACTTACTGAAATTTATAGGCATAATTCTGTCACTGAAACTCCAGCAAAGTTTTTTCCAATCCACCAAACCAATATGGGTTACAGCAGGATTAGATCCCAAGTTTTTTAAGTGTTGACACAGTACTTTTATGAGGAACTATAAAAAAAGAAATCTTCCCCGTCATCTCCGTGAACAGATAAGATTAAGTCCGCATGGCTTTCTGCAGTGAGACTGTGGAGGACCACAGTATAAACTTTCAGGGCTGTTTCTCTAATCTTGAAAGAAAACCCCATTCTATGTTGGTTTCAAGGGTTTTGTAGGATTCATGAGCAAGAATGGGGTCTGTGTGCTGGCTGTTTTCCATGACTGTGCTGTATAACTTTGTGACCATATGAGGGAAGAGAAAGAGAATGCATGAATAGCTGAGTTATGGGATCTATAATGTATGCAAAAACTCAGATTTTACTTTTTCCACTGACTTAGAATACACAGAGAAAACCTGGTCTCCTGTGTCTCAGATGCATTCCAGGATCTGCAGACTTTCACGCACAATCTGAATGCCTTCCCAAGAAGAGAAATTGATGCTAAAGTGTTAAAACAGATTGCAGAAATACCACATACAAATATAATATCCATATAAGAGCAGTCATTTGAACTCATAAATCTCAAAACTCTGCCTTGGGTAAGCTGTTTTTCTCAGTTTGTCCATTTAAGAGGTTTTTGAGCTCCATACAGAACATTCAGATGTTCACTGACTCATAAAATAGGACTTTGAGATAATTCACCTGCTGCATGGTATTTAAAGTACTTATCCTAGAGATGTGATATACAGTCTCTGATCTAGAGAATATGCAAGTAGTTTATACAAAATGAAATAATTTTAACAGACAAGATCTAAACTAGCTCTATCTTGGATATAAAACATGATGATTGAGAATATTCTCACACTTAGATTTGAAATTCCTGAAGCAGAGCAGAATCATGAAGCTATGTTCTTCCATAATCATAGGGAAATGCTATGAATATTAGGGGTTTTGTAACATAGAAATCTTTGATATTTTGTGAGTGCTGTGTAAGTCCATCAACTAATTTTCTTTTGTTACATATGCTTAGATTTTTTTTTCTTTTTTGTTTCAAATTATGGAAAAAAAAATATTCTTTTTGGCCAAGTATAGAATCTGAGGCAGGGGACTCAGATCTTTGTTTTGATGATAGTAATGAAAAACTCCACTACTCCATTCAAGAATGATTCCTATTCAAGTTTTATGGATGTCCTGGAAAAAAAAAAATCATTCGGCTCTGTTGTGAACAAATATTTGACAATAGCATGGGAGTAGCCCATGTGGAGTGTGTTAGAATTCAAAATATTAACAGCAGAAGCATGCAGCTTTGTAGCAGTTGACTTTTTATGTGAGAGTGATTACAGCTGGAAGCACACTAAAGATTAACAACACATAACTACATAACATTAGCAGGAATTCCAAAACTGAACTGAGTCACAATAAAAGCAGAGAAGTTGATATTGCAGTATTACTTCAGAGTCTGTAAAACCATCTGTATTTCTTATTGAAATATGGTTTGGGTATATTTGAATGCTTTTATCAACATAACAAATCTATTAAAAAATATGTCTATTGTAGTATAGTTGTTGTGTGAAGATTTTGATCACATCCAGAAGTGAATTTTGCTTCCTGATATGTAGTAATCTATACACTGGACATTCAGGCTCCTAAGGTCCAGTGTTCATTATACTTCCCAGTAGGTCATACTATATCAAGCAGAAAGCAGGGGCGGAGGGTATGTGTATGTGTGTGTGAAGAAAATCAGAGAGAAAGAGAAATAGAAAGTGAGAGAGATAGGAACACAAGGTAATAAAATCACTTTTGCCTTTGATGCTTTAAAGAGGAGGCGTGAAACTCATGCATACTTCCCTGGAGACTGAGTCATCCAATATCCCTCAGCATTTGAACTAATGGTACAAGTGAGGAGAATATTATGAATACACTAGAACATCCTTCTTAGTAGATTTCTGAATTCTTTTTTTCTTGTTCACATATAACTCTAGGGCATAGGAAACTTAGCAATCTTGTCTGTGGAGACCAAATTCAAAGCCGTATTGAGCTTCTCTGCAGAAAACATAACAGGATCTCCCACACAGCTTCCAGGAAAGGGAGTGAGATGCTAACAAAGCCAGGTGAGGGGGCTTGAGGAAAGTACTTTTTCTGGAACAGAAAGGAACAGAACTGTATGTAGAATAAGAGGGAACTTATCGCCCACTTGCATCATATAAACTAAATAACATTTTTTATGTGTCCTTTTTTAAAAAATGAAAAAAAAAAATTAAAAAAAATGAAGCCTTCTGTTTTAGTACACAGTGTTACTTGTAGCAATCCAAAATCATTAGTCCTTGATAACATTACCACTATGTTCACAGATCAGTTTGACAAGTGTTGTGTTTCTTGTGCTGTTGGAAAAGATAGGGAATGTGTAGGAGGCAAAGTTTGGAAAACAACCTGCCCAGGAGCAATTATGGAAGTTAATGTAATGAATATGCTTGTAGGGATATTACAATTGATGTACCAGATTCACAGCTCTCTGAAGTCACACAATATTCTTGAGTGCACTTTTAGTGAGAACGTACATATTGAACTGAAAACCCAAAGCCCAGGGAAGAATAGGAGTTTTCTAATTTTTTTCACTTGGGTGTTTAAGGTTCATTTTATAATAAGTCCTTATCCTTAAGTCTTTGGAGAACACTATCTTGAGAAAAATAAAAGTTTCCTCAAGTTTCCTCCTAAAATCGTATAAGAATCAACGGTCTCAGAACATTTTTTTATTTTGATAATAGAGCCATTATTACCTGAACTTAGTCCTACAAACCAGCTTCCAACTTCAATTTCCATGCAGAATTTTAGTGCAACGTCCTCCCACATAATTCAGGACATAGAATTTGAACCCATTTATGAAGTTGTGACTCCATTTCAACCAACTTCCCCCCCTGCTCGCTGCAGAGAGGTTGGACTAGGTGACCTTTAAAGGTCCCTTCCAACCTAAATTATCCTGTGATTATACCAGGACAAAAAGCTGAATATTTATTTGATTTGCTTTACACCCTATTCTGTACATTTGCCATTCCTTAGTAATGGCTTCATTTGCTGAAAAGAGTAATTTATATTCGAGACCATCTCAGATGAATTATTTCACTGAACATTAATGCAAGATATGACACAGGGGACACATATGCATCTCTTACAGAGATAGTTTCTTAAAATATAAATTAAAGAAACAAAACTCTTACATGTCCTATTATTAAAATCCCTTCTATTTGCATCATTGAAGCTGATCTCCAGACAGTAATGCTCTACAGACAAAAGTGTCGCTGTCCAAAATGATATCACAACACATATTTTTTCAATTTGTGTGGCAGACGTGCTACTGGAGGTTTGGGAAAAGCCACTGCCTGATATTAGTGCTTGCTTTCTCTGCAACAGAAGATGAAAGATCTGGCTCATGTTTTGTGCTTCTGACTGATGCATATTTTTTGTATTATATCGAATGTCTAAACCAAAAATAACAGTAAATTCAATTGTTTTTCATCATAATCATCAATCAGTCAGATGTGTGACTAGGTCTAGGTGCCACAAAGTTCCACCTTGTTTAACTATTGTTCATTCAGGAAGAACTGAACCATTTTAAACTAGATTTCAAATTTTCATATTGAAATTCCATATGAAAATACATTTAACAGAGTTTGCCATTCCTTTAAGCAATTTAGTTTCCTTATTTACTGCGTCAAACTAAACCAATTTAATTAAGAATTAAACCTTGTGAAAAAGATCTTCATAGGGGACTTGAACCAATTTGAAAGGGCTCTTTCAAGATCTGAGCTAGAAAAGTAGGACTAATTTAAATTTTAGCACCACAGTCAGTCCCAGTGAAAGGATATGAGTGTGTTTGGAAGTCAGTTGGGTTTATTTGGCTTTACAAGTTGTTTCCCAGATTTCAGTAGTTATAAATTTGGCTTAAAATCTTCATTACCTGGAAGATCACATAAACTTTCTTGTTACTGAGACAGACTTCAGAACCAAGATGAAGCTCACAAGAGATAAAAGAAATTTTCAAAGGTCTCCATTATAGTATTTAATTCACGAAGCATGTATATTGTCCACTTAAAGAAGCATTTTGTGACCAGAGCTTCCTGAGCCACTTACCTGAAATTTCATAAGCACTAACAGGAGTAGAGGTAGAAAATTGTGTCTGTAATGGATGTTTGAATTCAAAAGAAATAAGACTATATGGGCAGTTTAACCCACTTTGTATTGATTTGAGGAAAAAAAAAATCAGGACTATGTTCAATATAAGACTCACACATAGTGAGTGTGCATCAGTAATCAAATTTGGACATAAGGAAAACCAATATAAACCAACAAAGTTCATATTCTGTTGTCTTTATACAATCAGGTATTGGCTAAGAAGACAGCAAACACCAAGATTGTAAAAGCTTGTGGTTTCATCAATATTTAGGAGGCTTCAGATTTCTGAGGTAGTAAACAGTGACATGCATAAAGGGACTGTGACCATCTACAAAGATATGCAGACATTTATTTATCCATGTCTGGTGAAGGTATCTTACTGTGGTGGAGAGAAAAAGACTTTTCAAATTAACAACTTACTTGGACTTCACCCACTTGTCCAATATGTCACTATTGCAGGTTCTATGGAGAATGCGTTGTTGCAATTTAAAAGTGGTTAATGGAATACACTATTGCAACCTAAGAGTGAGCCCAAAAAGTACCAACAGAAACCACAAGCTTGCTAGGTATTAATGTCTTAAAAGAGTGTATTAATCACAATCTTAAAGCATGCCAAATACAATATGTATGTTTCTTATTCACTTACCCTCTCTCTCAGGTAAGGTTACTCAGTCTCTGGGAAGTTACCTTGTATAGCATCCTGGACGGGGGGGAAGAATCTCCTACAGGCCAGCTGCACCATTGGAAGACTCCCCATTTTTCTCAACAAAGCTTATGGTTTATATTTCCTGATTCCATGTGTGTACAAAATATCTTCTACTGATCCTCCTCTGGTACCATCATCATGGGGATTGCCATACAGTTGTGTGTCACACCAAGAAAAATATGACATTTATAAAAATGCCTTGAGCATGCAGCCACAGTCCTATTCCATTCTCTACCTAAGATGTGGGGAGCCAAAAATGCAAAATGCTTCCCTACCCACAGAACAAAATTAAAGTTTCAAAACCCTTAAGCCTCAATACTAAATCTTACTTCACACAGGACTGGACATGGCCAACCCGCTTTTAGGGGGCATTCCGGAATTGACAGCAAAATTTGATATGGTTAGAATGACATTTAGTACTTGAGTCTTTAGGTGTTTATTCATCTCATTAGCTCGACAGCTAATTAAGCCACCTCCTAGGACAAGATACTAAGCAGGAAAGTAACCTGAGAAGAAGACAGAGAAATTTATTAATAAAGGATTTACAACGAACAAGAAAGAGTAAATTATCAGGCTTTTAACCTGGAAAGGGCCACAGAATCTGCCACTGTTTTTCCAATCCAACTAAATAGTCCAGCAGGGAGAGCATTTCAGGCAAACAGCTTATCTGAAAGAGCAGTTCCCCGATTAAGCCAGTAATGATAAATCACACAGTATTCTCTAGTGCAATGCACTGTTTTAGCTATATAAAATGAAAGAAAAGGATATGAAATGCTAGTCTTTAGAGGATATAGATGGTGAAAGAGAGTTTTGAAGTCTACAGAGAATTGTTCATGTGTGAAAATATTTAATTTCTTTCTACTTTTTTTTTTCTTTTAATGATCTCATGGTATTTTGTACTTTCCATAGTTTTGACTCACTTCCCAGAAATGAAGAATGATTCTAGAAGAAAATGGCTGTGTGATCATAATTAAAACTATTCTAACAATGACAACAACTTAATTTTGATAACTACATGTAATATTTTATAAAAATGTAAAGTCTACAGTTTAGTACCACTAATATTGTTAAACTGGGGAATAAAAAATTTTTAAATTGCAGAAAGAGTTTTGTCTTAATTTGAATCTTCAATTTACTGCTTATTCTTCTATATATGTCATTCTTTAGTATAACATATTTATCTGAATGTATTCATATATACTTTTGTGTGGATTTCCTGTCACTCTTAATTTTTATCACAAACATCTCATTTATTGCTCAGAGTAGGCATTGATTAATTATTAGTTGCTTTTTTAATTGCTAAACTTGTGGCCCTAAGCCTCATTAAAACATACAATTCAAACAATGCAGCATGTATTACCTTGAAGGTAGATCTTTATAGACCTTCACCACTGTAGGAATGTGGGGTTTACAAACAGGAATGAAGATGTTTTGAAAGGACACAGGAAGGTCTTCAATGATCCAAGGAAAGAAAACACCCGACATTGGCATTCTGTCCTACAAGAATAAGTGTACTGTGATGAGCAGATCAACAAAAGAATGTGGTGTTTTCCCATTGGAGTCAAGACAGAAGATGCAATTAGAAGACTGGAATTATTCCAGTTTCCTTCATAGGCAGCCAGGAAAAGATCTTGTAGTTCAAAGTGATCCTAAGAGCATGATCATGGCTATAACAGATAGCACTATACATGACTAATTGTAAAAGACTCTGAAGATCTCCAAGGGGCATTGAAGGAGAAGAACATTAAAGCATTTTCCAGAGATTCATTCGATGTCATGAGCAAAAGCAGTCAAGGGTCAGAAGAAGTTATAACCTTCTTGTACAGCAGAAGAAGGATTTGCCCTTGTTAGAGATTCCTGGAATCAATATTTCTTGAATAATATGGCTAAAGCTGCAATGAGGGATAGGCATAAGAGGGAAGTGAAAAGGTGAAAAACTTAGATACACCCTTAACACTAAGCCATGAAGTCAAGATTCTGTATAACCAAGTCACAAATGCACACAAAGGACAAGTTATTTAATTACCTACATATTACTGTGAGAAGTCTAGGTAGTAAACAAATGAAAATGTCTGCAATTAGTTTGACCTACTTTGGAATTACTGAATTTGGGCTGTAATATTTCAGTAATTCCTAAATGAAATTACACTATAAGATTCACATTACTGGAGTCTTTCTATTGATGATTATAACCTATTTAGGAAGAAGTCAGTGGGGAAAAAAGGAGGGGGATGGTACAATATGTTAAAAATAACTTTAACTGTTTCTAAGTAACTAACATTGTGATATAAATAAACTCTAATAACTAGGAGTTACTGTGGCAATAAATAGATCCACTATATGTGGAGCTGCAGATTTCCAAATCACACTAGCCAACAGGATGACCAACCTTTTAAAGACCAATCTATCATGTATAGGTGGAAAACGATGTGTTATTGTCAGGGATTTAAATTATTACTAACACATGTTATAAGGTCACATGAAGCCCTTCAATATTTTCATGATTTATAAAATTATAGAACATAATCTGAAATAAAAATAAGACATCTAATATAGAGGAATTGTAGGCTTTTTATCTCCACATGTAAAGAAGCATTGATTCGGAGCAAAAATTAACAACTGGTACAGTACAAGAACTAATGAGTCAATTATGTCTGAGAGTGCAGAGAAGAGTCCCAACCTCCATCATATTTACAGTTCATTTAAATTTTATAGGCTAGCTTCATAAAGTTGGTAACAATTATGAGTAAAGTCTATTGGGAGAAAGTAATTAAATGTGCTGATAATTGGGAATTCCTTAAGTGTCAAAAATGTCAAAACTTCTGCTCAGGAAGAAGGCTATGCTAGCCAAAACAGACATACAAGAAAACTAAAAGCATCAATTTATTAACTAATAATTATGATAGAAAAGAGAAGGAGAAGATAGTCTTAAATATAGCAAAAGATAGGAAATATGAAAAAGTTATAAGGGAAGCAAAGAGAAATGTACAGTATCTCTTTGACACTTTTTAAAATATGTTTTTCAAACTATGATATATTTTCGGAGTACATCTGGTGGTTGGACAATAAGCTCCATATCTTCAGTGTAGGTACGTTTAGACTTTTTTATCTTGATAATTGGTAGACAGTATTACACATTTCAAAGGTTAAAATAAATTAGTGATTTTTTAAATTAAAAAAATGTGGTTCTATGGTAATGTTTTTAATGTCAGCCCATAGATTTTAGTTCTTGAATACATACTCTTTAAATTTTTTAGTCAATCACTTGATAAAAAACAATGTAAATACATTATTATAACATTTGTCAATTACATGCAAATAAAGAGAATCAGTAGTAGCAAAAAGACTATGTCATGTGTAGAGAACAAACTCAGTTTCTTGGTAAACACGCTGTGGGAAAATGATGTGTGTTTCAACATTGCCAAGTAGAAAGAACATAATTATGAACAAGGAATGTAAGTCATTATTCAGGAGTGGGAATTCTAAGGAATGAGGGAAATATTGAGTGACTTAGAGGTCAGCATGGATAATTACTTGAACATGAGTTTTCATTGTGGAATACAAAAGTCCTTGAAAGTTTCAGTAAAAAAATGTCAAGTATGAGTGAAGAGGTTACATTATATCTGTATTGGCACTGAAACCATCAGTGATAGATTTTTGTATCTCATTATGTGTTCAAAGAAAGGTGATGAAAAATTATAAAAGATTTGGAGAAGTCTTGAAAAATTATTAAAGGACTGGGGAACTCCTCTTATGGGGTTGGGAGGGAGAAGGAGAGAAAAAGACCAAAAAAAAAAAAAATCAGATGAATAATTTAGTTTCCAAAATTGAAGGTTAAGAAGTGACATGACCAGTGATTAAACATTCTTTTCTGATGAAATCTGGTAACAGAGAACTTCTCAACCAGAAAACATAAGGACAATAATCCCTTCTTATTATTCTTCTGAAACAATATGAGCATTTCTGTGGGATGATTCTGATTCACAGTGATACTCATTTTAATGCCTCAAATCCTTTCCTGAAGGTAATTTCTGATCTCCACATGATTCTAATTCTTAGTCTTAGAATGAGACTATAATAATAACTGGGAAATTTCTGCTGTAATTATCTGTTGAAAACTTCATCCTGATGTCTGACAATCAAAATTTCAAGTAGTTAAAATCAAGCTGCCTTCCAAGCACCTAGGAATGCATGATGTGCAATCCTGACTTGAGGTATCACCTTCCAAACTAACAAATTTTCTGCACTTTCAATTCATGTAACCTCACAGAGCTTCTCAAAAGTGGGGGAGTGCTCTAATCTACATTTTATAACTCAGCACCTGTGACAAAGTGGGCCTTTGCAGCTTATCCAGAGTCACAAAACAGTGGTTAGTGAGAAGAATGCAAAACAGATCTTTTGACTTATAGCTTCTGTTCAAGTTACCACTAGACTTGCCTGCAAATAACGCACAGTGATTAACAGTTACCTCATTATATCTATATTATAGTATTTACAGACTCTGACTTCCTATTCAGAATTCATCAGTCTTCAATCTGCAATTTATTTAGTCAAACAAAACAGAAATAATTAAAATAAAATCAACATTTAAGCACTGTAAGCTATCTGGTTTCTGGACTAATCTTCAGGCAATGGGTGAACCTCAGTGTAAAAAAATCAGTTCTCCTCTAGAATGTAAAATGATGTCTGAGTTGGGTTTTGAGGTCCCTAGTCACAAACATAGAGACTTGAGCCTCCAGCTTTAATCCTAGGAACTGGCACAGAGTGCATATGGAAAAGTTTCCATGTGCTTCAGTTTATGTTCTAATCTAAACAGTACAATATAAACTGGAGCATGTGTTATTTCACGGATGACACAGTTTTCAAGTTATGACAGTTTAGTAGTGTCCCAGGCTCTTGGTTCCCACACATTCCACAACTTTTTCATTTTCCAGAACTGTCATCAAAAGCAGCTTCAGACTGCTGGAGGACACTGAGAGGATGGAGAGAAAAATATGTCATATATTTAGATAATAAATTGTGATGGATCTGTGTTATGACATTATCTGTTGCTATGATGATAAGTCAGGATTGCAGTCAGGCAGTTTAGAACTGTTAGTTTAAGAAAACAAAATTGTTCCCAGTAGATTTCTAAAGGCCATTACAAGCATTAGAGAAAATCTCTTTCCTCATCCTCTTCTCCAGTGTTCACACTCTGCCTTCTGCCACAATGAATCACAACGATAGACATATTTTGTTTTCAAATTCTTTTTTTCCAAACACAAAAGAATATTTTCTTCAAAAAAGTTTATCTACATACCCTGATAACACTAAATTCATGTCAAGATCCCCTTGTTTTAGGACTGTCTGGTGCTTTGCTCACTGTTTTTGAGTTGGTTTGATCCTAATCAGCTAACTTTGTATTTTCAAGATGAATCAATTTGCTGAGTAAATGAATACGTGTTTTATGACCTCTTGTTTAACTGGAATAAGTTAAGATTCATGTTTCAAACACAGACCTTTGATTTTTTTCTTTTCATGTATGTAGAATCATAGAATCACAGTTTAAAGGTTCCTTCTAGTCCAATCTTCCCTGCAATCTTCCATCTTCAACTAGATCAGGTTGCTCAGAGCTCCATACAACCTGACCTTGAATGTTTCCAGGGACGGAGCGTTTTAGCTATATGCAACATGCTAAAACTTTAGAGACATGCTCTTCAAACAAAGCCTTTCCATAGCTCATTTGTTTTTAAATTCACCAAGAAAAAAATACTTGAAAGATACAGATACTTTGAAGAAACATGTGGAAATAAATTTGCAACTGATTTAAAAAAACAAAAATTCAAATTCTGCTCCAGGATGATTCTGTTAGTTATACCAATTACAATTGCAATTGTTATACAAATTAAAATTACAATTAGAAACTGGGAAACACTTAGAGTTCCAACCTTCATTATTAAAAAACTAGTTCCATACCAAGGGGCACATACATACACACATATTTGTTTAGTACATGTTGCATCTGAGCCTACACATATTAGTTTGTGGATTTAACCTAGTTCACCATTCAGGGATGAAATAATATCAGCCTGTATTTAGAAAACATCAGTGTGTTAATTCAGATTATTCAGGTATGTATTCTTAATTTGGGAAAAAAAGCACCATAAAAGTACATAGGGAATACAATCCTTTCTAAATTATGTTTATTGTAAATAGTTTAACAAGAACAAGTGTGTTCTCTTCCTGGTTCAGGTCAGTAAAAAAAAGTATAATAAATCTTTCAATCCTAAAGTCCGATGTGTTAATCTGTGCTTACACTCCATGTCACCATGCACTCCAAGTTTGCTAAAATGTTACCAATACTTTCTGAAGTTTAGAAAAATTGGATTCCTTTAAACTGTCATTCGTAGGTAGATATATTCTCAAAGTTTGTGTTCAGTAACTTAAATTTAACTGAAATTTTCTGTTCCAGTCACCAACATTCAAGGCTTAACTGTGTTATCTTCTTTGTGTTTGCAGAGATTAAAAGGATCTCTTCGAAATATAGCCTCTTGTTTCAAAGAACATAAATAACTCAGAGCAAGTTAATGAACCTTTGTTGTGATCATGCATAGCCCCTACTACACAACCATCACAATGAAACCAACAGGATAATGCACACAACTGAAGGTCTTTTGTGTTAGGAAAAATTATCAGCTTTGTGCCTACACTCCTTTGTAATAATGAGGAGACAAACACTGCTGCATCTGAACTCTAAAGTTTCATTTTGTTTCTGTTGGACGCATAATGGTCAAAAGAAGACTATTTAATTATCTTCGAGTACAAAGGAGACCATGCTTCTAATTATGATATATATCTCAAGGAAAGGAGTTTTTTACCTCTTTTGTAAGAATGACTGTATATTGTGTCATTATTATGGCCACATCCTGGGCAAAACTCAACTCACTCCACCCATTCTCAGCAGCAAACAACAACATCCAGAGTAACTATGCTTAACAATTTTCAGGATTTGGAGATTGTCCTAAACTTATAGGCTTTTTCTTCATATAAATAATACAAATGATTAAATCTGATTAACCAAAATTGCTCAGCTGAATCCTATGCAAGTCATTGAGTGAAAGCTATGTTTTATAAAGTACATAATAATTTTGTATTTTATATAAATTTATATTATATAAATTTTATATAAATTGAAAAACAATTATATTTGTAACATATTGTTGTTGAAATAACTGACATTAAAATTGCTATTTAAGCTGAATAAAGTTGCTCACTGAGGAGTTGTATTGCGGATGGGGAAATGTATATACAAAATTAGTTATAAAAATACATGAAAAGACATGCTCCATATGTTTTTAAGGCAAATATGTACTAACAAATCTAGAGAAATAGAAGATGTGAAAGTATTATTAAATTTATCAGTGTGCAATAGGGCTCCAAAACCTGAGAGATAGAATTACTACCTCTTTCCCTGAAGAGCAAATAAGAGTAAACCTTCCAGTCTCCAGAGCTAACTTTTTTACAATGCATTACATAGGTAGCCTTGTAATTCAGAAAAAATTGCCTGTGCATGAGTCAGCCAAACAAAAGGCCTGAAAACAAAGATATTATTGAGTTCTGGACTCAATTCTTCTCCTTTCCCAACACCACTGAAGTTTGAATACACAGCTCTTCCCTTCTGAATGCACGAATCTGCTCAAGACCCTCTTGTCTCTCCCTTCATCTGCAAACTCCTCATTTGCTGGCTTATGCCTTCACCTACCTTTTCCCCTCTGACTTCTTTGATAACACATACAGGACTCTCCTGGAAGGCTCATGAAGGTTTTTATGTTGATCTTTGAGGATAAGCATACTCTCTATTCCTTCAGGGAGCTCTTGAGACCAACAACCCTTGAGACCAAAGGCAACTGTCCTCCCTACTTTCAAATTCCAACTTTTTCAACGGATTGCACAACAAAATGAAAAGAGATACATTAAGTTCCGTTTTTTTTTTTTTTACTTTATTAGTATTCAAATTTGCAAGGCAATGGTTTTAATGCAGCTGCAAATTATGTTTCCCTCCTTAATGGTCTAAATGTTCACTTGATTACAAGGTTGATTTTTTCCCTTGAACACTTATGGATTTGCAAATCCACAAAGAGTTCAAAATGTGGTTCAGTCTGTACAACATAGGCTACAGCTCCCAAATGGCCATAGCCAACCTGTAAAAGTGCGCATTAACCTTGGATAGCTTTCTCAAGAGTCTGGATGTCTCAACAACTCTTAAGTAATATTAAAAGATCAAGGCTGTAATGCCAGATACTTAAGAGAGAACATATCAGAATTGAAGCAGTCTGCACAATCTTTATTTTGCTTTATTTTACACATATATTATGCGTTTTTTCCTTTTAGGTCCCTTCATTTATTCATTGCATAGGATTAACCTCCCCAAGAAGTGAACCAAGTTCAAAGTGATTACAGCTTTTTGCTTCATTTCCTTCTGAAACTGGAAAGTAGACAGAACTATAATCTGAAGAACAGCATTCCAGACTTAGCTCTGGGTTTGTTTCACAGTTGAAACAAATACATAGAATTGTTGCCCCCTACATGTGCAACACATCAATGTGCAAAAAAAAAGTATGGAGGAAAATAGTATGTGATCTAATAAATAGATTAGGCAGGCATCAAATGCATATACATGCAACAAGGGTAGTATTAAAATAGCACAGGCAGCCTCAGTACTAGCATTTCTGAACTTAAGTACTTGACTTCACAAATCAGCATCCCTGCCAAAAATAAGAAATTTGCTTGCTTTCAGAAAGTAAATATAGGTTTGAAGGGCAGAATAACTATCCCTGGGTAATAAATTGTACCTTGGGATGGTTTTTAAAGGCCAAAATTAGTGTATTTACTACACATCGTCATATAAAATATATTATAAATGTAACGGGTACAAGAAATCTGATTAATGACAGGAATTCAAATTCTGTTTGGTAAAGCAGAGTACAAACAGCAAGCTAGCACAGGTAACATTACCATGGAGGTAATGTAATGCATCTCTGTTTCACAACACGAACTGCCAGCAGAGGGCAGAACAAGGTTTAAATGAAAACCCCACAGCAAAAAGGCTTTCCCTGTGACAAGTGACCTCAGGTTAATATTCTGTATGTTCAGCTTTACCCTCAGCCTTCCCCATATTTACAGCTAAGCCTCTGATCCCTCACTTAGAAAGGCACGTAACAGCAAATGACATGTTTAAGAGTGAGGATGTAAACGCAGGTTTACTGTGCCTTCTGCCATCCAGAGCAATGAATACACACAGACACCAGCAGAACACTCTAATATCCCTTTACTCCCAGACTTGCAGAAAATAAGGTAACTGCTCAAGTAACAACATCAAAGATTTTACTGTAGAGAAGCACACACATCCACACAAATTGCTGCTACTTCTACTACTCCTTCTCCCAGGCCTCCCCAAAAGCCCCTTTTCCAAAGAGTCCCCACTCTCAAAGACACGTGTCAAATCACTGGGCTAAATCCTTGAGATTGTGCCTCATTTTTTGACTGAAGAGGGCCAGCTGCTCCTCCGGGACTTCGTTACAACAAGTATTATTGAAGAAAAAGGCCATCACTTAAAGCTGGTTAAAATGTCAGCAGCAGTACTGCAGCAGTAACACACCAGCTAATGCTGCAGGACTCTTTCAATAATTTAATGTTACTTCGAAATAAATATTCACAGAAGCAAAACCTGACATGTTAATTGCTGCTTCAACCCTTTTTGACAGGCAAGGTAAGCCTATTCCAACTGATGAAACAGGGCCAGAACGTGTCCACACACACTCTGCTCTGCTCCACATACTGCTTGCGTAACCTTCTTGGTGGTTGCTTAAGACAGAGAGGAAGGTTGTCCTGTCCCGATGAGACACAAGGCAAGGCCTGACTTTTGAAATCCGTATCCTGTTTCTGGTTGAGAAAACAAGTCCTTGAGCAGGACAATCAGGTTACTGGAAGCTTGAGAACCACCAACTGGCTGCTTGGACACCTCCTCTCCTGAAATTTGCACCTGCATTGACTGCCAGCTGGTAAGGCCTCCATTCATTTATTTTTATTTTTCTACTCTGCTGTTGAACCCACATACACTTCTGTCCTCTATAATACCCCATGGTATTTGTTTTCACAATATATAGCAGATATCAAAGCCTTTTCTAGCAGGCCTCCCAACACAGAAGGAAAGTCAGCTGGGGATCTGAGGCCAGCTCTACATAACAGTGTTCAACACACCTAGACCTTTGGCCATCATACGTG
>JAOXNG010000001.1:9074922-9085014 GCA_028566535.1 Scolopax minor | reverse complement strand
TGCACTTTCATTATTGTTATTCATGTAGGACTGTATGTTTTAAGACATGTATATCTATGTATGCAGTTTTTGATATCTAGAGGCATCACTCACTGTGGCATGATGGATGGAACAGGGAAATGAAAAATTCATTTTGGCCACCCTTTGGCAAAACCCTCAGGCAGCTGTTTAAAGCTGTGTCCACCCAGTATTGCAGAACAATTCCTGTAGGCTTGTGCTTCCTTCCATAGCAATCAATAGGATGTATGATGATAAAAGTGGGTGAGTGAAGCAGCCTTTCACCTCTGAAAATGTGAGTTCACATCCTGTTGCGTGTCCCATGATAAGGATATCAGTGTTCTCTGCCCAGTTCATAGAGGACATTTATTCACATCATTAGCACCAGATGCTGTCTCAGATATGTTACATCTCCCACTGGAGACAATGAGAGATTTGCATTTATATCAATAGTCACAGGAGTAGGTTGGATTACTCCCACCTGCTGTTCCATGTGGACTCCAAGATACTCTATCTCCATAAAAGTTCTTGCAACACCATCATTTTGCTATCTCATCATCTTCTGCTTATGCAACAGGATGGAATTCATCTCACCTGACCTAGACTTTATTCTTATCTTGGCTATGTGTGAACTGCAGAGAGGAGGTACCCGTCTCTTTCTTTCTGATGGAGAAGTCTGAACAACTAGGTCAGATTTGATGCTTTTCTTCTAGATAGCTGACATCAAGAAAAATTAATCACATTAAATTAGTAAAATTAGTACTGCTAGATAACAATCCTGCAAGAAACTTATTCACTATATAATTTATTCTTTTGATGTTGCTTAGGCCTTCACTGTCGTGAATGATAATTCAATACAAATATATATGTTAAGAAATGAAAAATAAGAAAAAAAAAGAAAATAAAAAAAACAGAACAGAAACAGACTTAGAAGTGCTAATAGTGTCTCTATTCAACTGCCATATAATCTCTGTGGCACAAAGCTTTTAAAGAATCAATTCAGTTGTTACTTAGAGTTCTTCCAGCGCCTTCTGTGTGAACTTGATTTGACAATAATCACCCTGGACAAAGTCCTAAAATCCCAGATGATCTGAAAACATGCCTTTTTATTCTTCCACCTTTAAATTGTTTCCAAATCAGGCGATGGCAAATTGGGGCTAATATCTCTCAAATAAAAGCAACTAACACACTAACCTAGCAACACTGTGCGTATGTAAGGTTTTCTCTTTTTTTTACTTGTCTTATTAAATTTGCAGTTTAGCAGAATTCTGGATCTGTAAATCTTACACAATACTGAGACATACGGTGTGACTGTGTTAACATTATGTAGGAACCCTGGCCAAGATTTTCAAAAGCTGTTGCCAAAGTTAGACTCCTAAATAAACCTCCAATTTACCAAATGTGTAGTGCTTCACACCACCCAGTGAAGTCGGTAAGAGCTGCTGGATCTTACACCCATTGAAATTGTGACAACTATTTGGGAATCTAGCTATAAGGTATGTAAAAAGATATACTTTTAATTTAATGATGCATCGTGAGTTAAGCAGTGTTGTTGTCTACTGACAATTTTAAAACAGAATGCCATTCCCTGTGAGCTAGAAAAGGGTTTCTATTTCCAGTGTGTTGAAAATCCCAGTTTAAAAGTGACTTGTCACATTGAGCCTTAGACCCACTTAACAACGAGACTCAAACACCCTTAGTGTAGATACACAACAGGGACTTGATAATAATGAGTGCAGCAGGCATCTGCTCGGTGGATTTTGCAATGTCCTGGCTGGGAAATTTTATAAATTTCACAAGGAGAAACAAGCACCGAAGCAGCAAGTCACTGTCTTGTGAGCATCTCAAGTAGTCAGTGTGAAACACTAAGGAGTGAAATATTTCTTAAATATGTTCCATATCAGAGAATTAGATGTCTTAGTCTGGGCTTCCCTCCTAGGGGAGGTGCTCCTCCATTCCAGGCACATGGACCAGAGCCATCCTGGGAACTCCTCACACCTTCCTACTGAAGGTATTTCACTCTTCATGGGATAACTACCTCTCAGCTTAGCCAAAAATAGGAAGAATGTTGCTCAGATTATAACCAGGGATGGAGAAGATTGGTTTTCCTCTGAAAAGTTCTCTATTTTATGGTAAATGGAACTGGAGCATCAGACCCTCCCTCAGAGGGAATGAATCAACCACAGGTCTTTTTCTCCCGAGGCCTCAGTGAACAAAAATTTAACCAGAAAGGAGACGTGGCCTTGTAGTCAGCATTCTCCTACAATGTAAATAAGTTCCCTGATCACTTATGCCTCAAGCAAAAAGCAGAGAAACAGAAGAACTACCTTCAAATAGTTATTTTTGTGTTAAGTGTGGACCTACCACACATCCAACACATTTAACTTTATTTGTAGGGTTTATAGAAAAATATGCAGTCTGAATGCTGAGGGGTTAAGATGTAACACTGAGAACTAGTGTGAGTTTTCAAGATGTCCACAAATACTTTAGAAATTGGGGTACTTATGGTTTATGATCTTCTGTGGATGACAGCTGAGAGATGACTCTCAGGGCCTAGGCAGTTATCTGTCATTGGAGATTCAACCAAAAGCTATTCTGAAGATAAAAATTGGGTTCCTGAGTGGCCTAAATACCATGTGGCTTCTTCTCTGTAGTCTGATCAGAGCTGCACAATATATTTTGCATTTGGACATGCCCGCAAAAAGCCTTAGTGCTTCTCTACAGGATGGATTGGTTGTGACAGAAGGATTGGGCACTCAGCAGGGAGCCTTTCATGCTAAACTTGCAGCTACTCAGAGCAAGCCTGGAAGAGGGCAGGGGACAGGGGAATGAGTTAAGTTCTGCAGGAGACAAGCAAACAGCACAACTGTTACATTAAATCAACCTCAATCCACCCCCACCACAAAAAGCACAAACAAAACAAACAAATCCCTACAAATAAATTGAGGTCCCCACTAGAGTTTGCATCCCACTGGAATGAGTGAGATTTGTTCTACGCTGTTCCAGTGTTTGTCTTCAGTAGTTTGTATTGCTTTGTTGATAAAAAAGGCTGACATAAGAGCATTAATCAGAGGCTAACTGGGTTGAGACAAGGTAGGTGAGTGGACTTGACTTTGCAGGTGGCACTTTGCAATTCTCTGCTGGCTTCTGCCAGTAGGGAAGTTGACTGTGTTCACAGAGTTTCAAAAGAAATTGAAATGTGATTCACGTTGCAGAAAACAGGTTGGTAAGTAACAGGAGGTGGAGGAGGCTTTCTCAGGAAAATAAACCCATAAAGTGAAACATTTCACTTAATTAAGCAGCCCCTTTTACAGTGTGGAGATCAAAGAAGAGAGGAATTGGAGAAGCAAAGAACGCAGCCTATCCCATAAAAGATCAGGTGGAAGAGGAAGATAAGTCTAAAAATAACAAGGGAAACCTGTGCAACCCTCAATGTTTTATGAACACGCTTATTAAAGCAGCAAAACTAACCAGACGGGAGGACAGGGGGAGGTTTTTTGGCAGGCAGTATTTCTCTGTGGCTCAGCCAAGTCCCAATGGGATGGACACCACATCTCAATCAGCCTGTGCACTGGATTAGCAGAAGAAATAAAGGAAGGGCTTTCACTGAAGAAAGGATGAAAAAGCAATATATAAAGAAAAAGATGTAAAAGATAACAGGAGAATCTGATGGCTTGTAAGGGAAATTATTTTAAAAAAATACACAAAGAATTCAAGAGCTCAGGGCCATATTCAGATCTGGAGTGGGAAAGAGCTGACTCTTAAAACTTTTCAAATGGACAACAGGAATGTTCTGGGCTGCTTCTTCTTAGAGCTAAGAAGTGAATTAGTCTGCCAGAATCTTACTTTGCCAATCCAGAAATTTGTTTTGAACTTTTGGCAAATCAGTTAGCAAAAAATCCAGATCCATCAAAAATATTTGGTGTTGCCTTCAAGATAGTTTAGAGTCCTAGGTACTGCAGCAGATCAGACTAAGTGATAATCTGCATCTTTAAACACTGACATTCCTCTAAAAATCTGACCTCAATGACATTTACTCATCATCAGTGAAATAAAGATGACTCCTTTGTATTCCATCAGAATTTACAAATGGGCACTGTGAGTTGCTCTGATACTGCAATGTTGATAACTAAATAGGCTAGAAATGGTTTTTCATCCAAATTCACTGAAATTCCTGTTCAAATGCCTTCTGTGATTACTAAGAAGGCATTATGAAAACTCTCTTTCAGAACTGAGAACACATTTTAAAGAAAGTCCTGGATGATTTCTTTATCAATGGTAATTTCCTGGGTGAAATCCTAAGAGACTGCCAGAAAGCTGGACTTGTTATCTGAGGACAGATGCAGATTCACAGGCCCAATTTTTAAAGAGCTAAAGAAGTCAGAGCAAAAGCTCTCTTGGCTTTCAAACAGCCCTTCATGGTGGGGCTGCTTGCTGGATGTTTTTTCTGTCTCTTTTTCTTTTCAGTTTCTAAATTGAAATAGATTCAAAGCCTTGCATCTGTTTAATTCCCATTATTTCCACTTGCTCTTTAATACCATTGGGAGAAGTTAAGAGTAAAAAAGCTGTTCATTTTGCAGAATCAATGGTGTGGAGCCTGCTGGAGATCCCCAGCATCCCCATTCAGGGGTCTCCCAAGGACGGCAGAGGGCAGGCAGAGCCCACCACAGCGCCAGGACCCCAGGCAGGCAGGGGCTCCGGCTGCCTGCATATCGCCCAGCATTGCGAAGGCATGATATCATCATGGTCATGTTGAGGAGTTTATCTCTGACACAAATTGCCACAGGAAGCGTTTTGTCAAAATTTCAATATCAAAGTGGTCAGAGCCTCTATAGTGAACAGCTTTATTTACTTAGGAGATAAAGGCAGCTGAGCAGAAAGTTAAATTATGCTTCTGTATAAATGCTGAAAGGAAGTCAATGCCTCTCTCAAAGACAAACATCAAACGAAGCACATTTCCTAGTATAGCTATTTTTAGATTTTACCAGTAACTTAAAATATATGAAATATAAAAACCGGGCAGTGCTGGCTATTCTAACTGTAGGCAACATTTAGGTAGAGCTTAAATTTCAAAAATGTTCTAGTAACTTAAACAAAGGATAGAATATCTCTGTTGGTTTTGTTCTGAGCATTCCTGAATTACCCCATAGCTGTCAAGAAATGATGAAATTAATCTTCAAGGAAGGGCATTTCAGCATTTTCACTTCAGCATTCTGCAGGCGTGTAGCATGCTGCTTCTTTTCCTTGCCTTTTAGCACTGCATTACTTTTTTAGATCCCAACCTAAATCAGTTTCTATCCAGAGGTTTGGCATAGCTCATTATAAGATAAGGGCATGGCATGAATCTACTTATTTCAATACTCTATATTAAATTGAGCCTGAAGTATGTTGAAGTCTGAGAGTAGTCCAGTTCACTAAGACAAAAGATAAATAACTATGCAGTAATAGAGTTACCTTATCTACATAGCAAATATTACAGATAGCTTTCTTCCGAGAGGTTTCTTCAGTAAAATCCACTTCCCTTTTCAGTCCTTTTTCAGACAAACTCCTACAGAAATCCACTTGGTATAAAGGTCCTCAGGATTTTTGAGACCATTTTCTCACAACTGTTATCAGCTGCTTAAAGGAAGCAGTTGGAGAGGTAAGGGCAAGCTTATGGAAAATATGCGTTTAGCTTTAAACTGTACAACTTTTAAAAAAAATTGCAAACATAGATATTCAAATCAGTGATAAAGATCAGCATTGACATGCTTCAGCATGACGTTTCCTTCCTTGTGAATCCCAGTTCAACCATGTGATGGCTAATACACTCAAAAATGCAATGAGCTTATGACCCGTCTATCTGTGCAGAGTGTTCATCCTTATGGGGCTCTCTGAGTTTTTCAAGAGAGTTATTTTAATCTCTTTAGATGCCATGGGACCAGCTATTGTTCTCACTGGCACCATTTTTGTACTTAAAACTAAACACATCTGCACTTCTTAACCAGTAATGGAGTTGCACATGCTTAAAAAAATAATAATTAAAAAAAAAAAAGTAATCTTCTTTTCTGGGGGCACCATATATTCTGCGTGAGAGAGAAAGAGATGCGTAAGCCTACAGTGCCTAAAATGTCTAAATTAGGAGTGCATTTACTGCAGCAGCACAGATCCTAGGCAAGCCAAATCCATCCCTGGAGCTGCCTCGGTCTTTGTAGAGAGAGCTGCCCTCTGCGACTTGTCTGCAGTTGAAAGGGAATCGGAGCCCAGGGCCTGACCTGCTGAAGCCTGGGACCACCGAGTGCAGCAAACAGCACAGGCTTGAACTATGCAACTGAATCCATTGGAAAGGTGATAAACAAAACACAGAGACACAGGGAAATGTGTGAAAAGAAGAGCTAAATAAACTAGATAATGTGCCTTGAAGCAAAGATTACACCTGTGCTGATGTCAGAGAAATAGTGCAGAAACAGCAAGGTGGCTTCTAGGCAAGATACCAGCTGCAGTCCAACATCAATAACTCAGGCCTTCACTGGATTTATGCATCTGCATAGTACGGGTTCACTAAATACATGACCGTAACGTAAAACTATCCCGGGCAGTATCTATCTTACTCTTAAACCATTCCTTTTTTACATTGTACATATGAAGAGTTGCTCAAAGTTATGATAACTTTTTAAAACCAGATGCATTTCTGGAAATACTATTTTCTCCCTCAGCTGTAATCTAGATACGTTCTTTTCCCAATTTAATACCAAGATATAAGTGGGGAAATAATTCTTCAATAAACTTTCAATATTTTCCTCTTCGTTTTGGCCTGATTCTTAAATCTGAAAATCTGTTACATCTGAAGACCGGGATTTAGAAGTGCTTCCAGATATTAAAAATCTCTTTTCTTCCTATCCCTTATCTTTCATCAAATAACATCTCCAGCAATAACTCCTTACTTTACTTCAAAACACAATACATGCACAAACACAAGTAATGTGACTCTATCTCAAGGACCAGGATTTTAACAGACACAAAGATGACAGAAATACAAGCTTTCAAATAAAATGTCTCATCATAACTTAATACTCCACAAAGAAATGCTTTTCACTTTTTATGAAGTCTTGATGCCTTAGAGGTGATCCCAACAGATAGAAATACAGCTGTACAGTAGGAGACTACAATACGAGAGACAATCAGGAAATAGACAGTCTGCACACAATGTTATCTCAGAGACATGGAAAAATGTATATTTATATACAGGGTAGGTAGAAGGTTGAACTGTCAACAGAAGGGAAAAGGTTGAGAGGATAATTTGAAACATCCTGAGTGGAAAATATAAATTACCAATCCAGTGTAAAGTATGATTGCTTTTGAGTAAAAATAGAAGTATGTAATTAAGGAGACACTTACTGTACCAGGTCTGGGATACGGGATGCGACCTTCGTATTGTACCCACCGGTGATCCACACTCTCTTTATGAGCATAAGGGCCATTGAAAACAGCTCTGATATCTGCCATGCTGTACACACACACTGCAGAGCCCTTGAAGACAGAGCTGAAAAAGAAGGTGGATAGATATGAATGCTGTGAAGAGCTCTTCAGTGCATGGCTCATCCAGTGAACTAGTTAATTATACAGAGTCTGATGGGATTTGGATCAATCCTACACCTGAGAGTTGTTATAAGTGGTGCTAAATAACAGACAGCGTGTGCAGGTCTAATAGCTACAGCTATTTAGTGTCACTGTCATTAAAGGTTTGCTTGGTTGAAACCTGGACTTAGCCTTTGGACCATTTGATAGATTGTCATTTTCTCTAGTGGCTGGCAGTTTCCAGCTATCATTTATTAGCGATTTTGATTAGAATTTTCTGCAAATGAAGGACATTCCTTTACTATGTGTTCACATCTGGAAGTTCATATATTAGTGATATTACAAGTGATGTGCCTAAGAATTACAAGTTGCATTGGACAGACAAAGATAGAAATAAGCATTTACTTCCTTTTCTATGTCTTTTTTTCTTTTTTAAAATGTATTTTTCATTTAAAAGAAACACTTTAGTTACTTCATATGCCATTGTGTTCATTGTGCAACATTTCATTCAGTTTCAAATATTTTATGTGGTTATATATTCTGTGGAGCCACTGTGGTAGCTGCTTCTGAGCCCAGAAGTGCCTTGGCAATTCTTCAATGTACTGATACTGTTCAGCATTTGGCTAGTCTTTATTTACACTTAATTCAAAGGTCATGGAGACAAAATCAAGGAATATTTATTTCCTTTCTGACAATTCTACACAGAACACCTCACTATTGCAGCTGAGAGGTTCATTCATTAATTAACCTATCCCCTTGAGATAAATATCGGTTCTTCTTCCAAGTTTCTTACAGAGTTAATGCTTCACGACAATGATTTGTCTTAAAGAGAAACTATTGGTTCCTCAATAAATATGACTGAAATTTGTAAATTCAACTAGACAAGATTGAAATAGGCCAGCAGGCTTTTGATTGTTAAATTTTCATTACTTTTTACAATCATTCTCAAAAATCAGACTTACAAAGGTTTAGGGACATAATTTATTATTTCCATTTCTAAAAATATTGTCCTTAATGACTACAGCCCGAATATTGCAAGCCTTATTCAGGCAGTCTCTCACTGCTCTCAGGAATCAGGGTCTAGTAATAGAAGGGTTTAATAAAGGGTCTGAGTAAGATCTTCAGCATTTGTTTCTAGAGGCAAACATGATCCTAACACATACCTTGTTGTAGTGAAGACTCCATATACAAGTGGGTTTCTCTCGTCTCTTGTAGAAAGTAAGAATATATCTTCTGCAATGGGAAAAATGTTGGGTTTTTTTAATTAAACATCCTCTGAATACTTCTGACATTACAATTTATAAAATGGAGATTTGAAGCTTTATTGGTGTTGAATTTTAATTTCTGCCATGTGAATTTATGCTAATATTTTAAGTTTCTCCATTTGCAGGGAGTTTATTTTTATAAAGAATCAGATTTTTACTTTCCAGCTTTTGGAGTGAAAGTATTTCCAATCACACTAATTTTGATTTCTGATCAGACTAATTGCAGTTGTAATTTCTGATAAAAGTCAGAGATATTACCAGCACTGTTTGGAAGAAGAATAAAATCATAACAAGACATAGGGCTTCTACAAACAAAAAAACCCAAGCAATACTGATGTCAAATCTAACCATTAAAGATAAATCAACTTACGCAGCTCATCAAAATGTGTGTCTGCTCCTTCAGGACCAGGTATTGAACACACAAGCCTGGCTTTCAGAAAAGTAGTCCACTTGTTTATTAGGCTCCTCTGACCTCCCATATCATTCTAATAAAAAATAAAATTAAAATACTTATATATCAACAAATAAGATTTTTAATGAATGATATTTGGTGGTAGCACAGTTTGACTGTGCTTCTTCAGTCTGATACCACAGTTTGATATTATCAGAGCAACAACAAACTCTTCTTTTTTTTTTTTCCCAAATCTGTTTGCAAAGTTCCCTCACTAGCTCTACAGCTGAAATGCTGTGAAAATATATCTATACCATGCGATTTCTTGTTCTTTCTGATGTTAATTCTTGCAGTTAATTGTTCTTCGAGAATTCTTTATGAACCCAATAAAAATACAACACATTTATAGATAGATTTCTCAAAAGAGAAGAATTTAGCGTTCTTGCAATGCAAATACTGCACTGTTTGTTTCGTGCACACAGTACAGAGATACAGATTCCAGTCATATTATTTTAATAATCACTGTTATGGAAATATCAGTCTATCATCCACAAAAGAGATTTTTTTTTTTTAATTTATTTTCCTATGTGTCTCCAAGACATCACCATACATGCTCAAATTTCCTTTAGTTACCAGCTGTTTCTCCCCGACGCTTTCCAATAGCTTTGTAAGTCACTAATAAATCCCATGTAAGCCATGGGAAGGCTGGAAGCTCAGCCCTTTCAGAATAACGACCGCCCCACATTGTCATTGTGGACAAGTTCTTGAAGGCCTTCAAAATCCCAACACCAGCCAACAAGCCAGGGCCCAGATCCCCCCATCTCCTTGCACTCCAGCTTCTTCCTCCTCCAAGTCCACCCTGTGCCACGGGCTCTGTTTCCT
>JAOXNG010000001.1:9042392-9053562 GCA_028566535.1 Scolopax minor | reverse complement strand
ACAAAGTCTGCAGTTTAGTATTTTCACAGAGGGAAACACACAACCACAACCCATGATCCTCAAGCACTTTATTTGGCCAAAAAAAAGATCTATCAGCTTTCTTTTTTACCTCATTATTATTGTTACTTATGTATTATTTCCATGACAGTATTGGAAAGCACATCTTTCAGACAGCATGTCGCCTTTGTAAAGAAACAATAGTGCTTTCTGAAAAGCATTTGTCATAATGAGGAATGAGCAGGGTAATTGGTGTTTGCTAACTGACAGGCACTCAGTGATCGATAAATCTGAAGGGCTAACAGAAATTCTCCATCCTTGCTTAGGCTCTGCTGACAAGGCATTTTCAGCACTTCTCTCATCTTTTGGTATCTCTCATTCCAAGTTCCAGTTATGTTCAGAACAGTTTTAGTAAGCGGTAATTTGTGATAGAACACGGATGAGGAGCAAGTGATTTTTCAGTCAAAGATACTAACTTTTCAAATCTATCTGTGAGATACCATGTAGAATTCAAAGAGATATTATGCATTTCTACAATAAATTAAAATCACACATTTGTATTAACCTATATACATGCATAAAAATATAATGAAATATTACTTAGTTCATATATGTATAACTGATTTCAAAGTGATTTCTGAAGGATATGAATAATCTTTTTTGCCAGATAAATAAAACTAGTCAGAGAAAAGTGTCATGGTTACCTCTCATCAGTGGCCGAGACGGAACTGCATCCCAGTGCAGTGTCTTATCTGTGAGCTATATTGCACTCCTATTACTTTTGGAAATAAGGTAATCACCAAAAGATAGGCCACGAACATATTCTCTGGTCAGGCCTGTAACTCTTTACAGTGCTCCTTGTACTCATTGTGAAGCACTTGATACTCAGGCAGAGTCAGAGAAGAGATATTAGAATACCCTGACCATTAATTTTATCTAGCCTGAAAATTCTCATGTACTGAAGTTCATGTTTTAGTTAGCTAAACCACAGAAGCTTCTTCATTTCACAAGATTTAATAGAACAGTCAAAGCACTAGAGAGCTGCTGAAATTAGCCAACACAATAATAAATCATGAAGTTCTATTGCATTCAAAAAAAAAAAAAATTAAAGTTTCTAGAATCCCATTTTAAAAATAGACTTCACGGTCTAATATTAAACAGTACTAGGGGTCCCTGAGAAGAATAAGAGCTAGCTTTAATCTATTGTTTTTAATAAAGGAAGTCCTGCCCCATCTGTTGGGTCAGAATCACAAATCATCTATCTTATTATCTGAGAATAAAGACTGAACATTAGTCATATTCTTTTTATAACACAGAGTGACCGATACTTCAAAGCATTGTCACCACTGCTTTTTGGCTGTAAATGAAAACGTCATGGTGCTTCACTCTTATCTTGTATTCATATGCTTGATGGACAAGTTAAATGAAAATTGTCCAAAGCTATGAACCAAACCATGACAAAAGTAGCTCTTATAGTGATTTGAAATCCAGAGGTCAAGCTGACATTCCTCGGCACCAAATGTCAGACCACACAGCGCTGCGATGCACGCAGCAGGCAGATTGCACTATCTTGTTCCTAGGCTTCCAGCTTCAGAAGTGGCTACTCGAGTAAATAGAAACCTCAAAAATGTATTTATGGAAATAGTGTATGTCAGCAGACTTCAAAGGGCAGAACATATTGATAATTGCAGAAAGAGGCCCAGAAGCACTTCAAACATTGTTCGTCTGGGTTTTTTTGTTGTTGTCTTCTTAAAGGAGAAATGACTGGGTGAGGATGAAACTGCCTTCCTGCTCAACTGGCAGAGGCTTCACAGCTGCTCAGATGTCTCTGTATTGCTGCATTTCCAGCTCTTTGGTGTCTGCAGACTGAAGGGTCCCTCAACTCCAAGAGCACAAACCAGCACTGGAACCACAACTAACACCAGAGGAGCTTCAGCGATAGCATCTGCTGAGCCTCTCATCCCAGACTTCATATTATGAAGCCACTGCACATTTGAGAGGAGCACCTGGCTCTGATGGTTTCTTACCTGCCATCACTGAAGCAAACGGCAGCTGAGGATCAAAAGGGCATTTCAACCTGCCAGACTCCAAGTTCTGAGTATCCAGCCGGAATACCGTTTCCTGAGAATAAATACATACTCGTTATCCTGGTGTGGCTGCAAAATAAAACTCACTTAGACAGACTGTTCTGCTAACGTGAAGGTGTGTTAGATCACGCAGCTGTCATCTCGGCATTGGTGTTTACAGTCTGTGCATCTGTTTAATATAGGGTCTTTTTTAACTCATTGTTTTAATATATCCTGTTCGCTCTATAATGAAACACAAATCTTAAAAGAATACAATTATTTTCAGGAAAAAAAAAACCCATGCATTGTTCATTTCTACTCAAATTAAAAGCTGGATTGTACTTAAAAGGCACTGACTTCTATTTGGGAAAGTGCTGATAGACTATGTTGCAACAGGAGACTCAGAAGGGGTTCTGGCTGACTCCTCAATTTCTCCAGGGACTGCTGAATAATGTTCGCAGCAGACACAGTTCAGCCCCTTTTAAATGAAAGCAGCATATGCTCTCTCTTGTTATTTTTAACAAGGCTAATGATACAAGAGATATCAGAATAGATCCCTCCTTGCAGTTCCCAAATACAGTGTGATTAATTCCTGGGTCACGGAACAAGGGCAGAGAGGAAGATAAAGGAAAGAAATTATTTAAATACTATTTCTGATGTTTTCAGTGGGCCATCAACAACTCAATTGCTATAAGCATTAATTTGAAGTTTTACTGTAGGCTTGAATTGCCAAAATGGCAATTTTTTACTTGTTCTTTTTTTTTAGTTTTCTAACTTGGCTTAACCTGAAAGCCATAGTGAGTTTTCTGAAGGCAAATTGATTGCTTTGAAGAGTAAAGTAAAGTCTTTGCAGGTGTAGAGACTTGATTTGCAGAGAGAGAAGGGAGGTTGCCTACAGAAGCACTGTTAACATACTTTCCTACCTACAGTGATATTTAAAATCCCAGCAGTGTTCAGGAATCAAGACACTGTGGGTTTAATATCTATTGTAGAGATAGAACTTTTGAAGTTAGTTTAAAAAAAAAACAACAAAAACACTTCCATGATTGAAACAATTATTTTAAAAAGGGTGAAGTGATTTTAATTATTTGTTTCAACACATCTACCTTGTAAGAGGGCTGAAGAGTACAAACAACAGTTAAATATGCCCAGCGATGGCCACATAAGATCAGACTTCACAACACATTAATTCAATTCATCCTTAATGTACATCAGATTATAAATGACTGAACATTTCTATTTAATGGACATGCCTCCTAAAGTCTTTAGGCTCAGAAGGCAAAAGCCCAGGATTTTGAATAATTAGGCTCGTTAAGAGAAAAGAAAAATCAATTCCAATCTATGAACATAAATTCCATTTCTTCCAGCAATCCTAGCTGATACAAAGCAGAATTTAGTCATCAAAAAACTACCCTTGTTACCTTCTGAAACCTGTGCAAAGGTAAGGTAAACCAAATTCTAAGGCAACTGAAGTGGGTCAGAGTACACTAAGGACAAAATTAAATTAAAAATTAAGCTTTTTTTTTTCTTTCTGACAATACTATGTTAACGTCCCATTCTCATTTCTTTTAAGAAGTGTAATCCTTGATCTGCTCAGAGGACCCACACTGTATCCTCTGCAAAGAGACTGTCTCCAAGTCCAGTAGTACTCAAGAGATCAACATCAAATATTTCAGATTTCACCCAGACAAACTAATGGACACTACCAGGCATTCTCAGAGAATTAACCTCCTGGTTTCACTTTGGACAAAGCTTTCAAAGAAAAAAGCATCCCTTGGAGAGCTGTGGCTAACAGCACCAACCATGCCAAGCCTCTTCTTCGCTGGCCAAGAGAAGTTTTGGCAGTGACTGCAGCAATAGCAAGACGAGGACTTTAATCCCCTTTAATTGTGTCATCCCGTAGGGGATTTGTACTGCTTCAAAAGCAGTGTGTGCTGTGGTTTTGAGTCACCTGATCCACACTGTTTTCCTCTCTGTTTTCACAGCACTGTCACTGGCCAGCAGACCACTGGGCAAATCTACCAGCAGCTTTTGAAGGTCAGCAGGGCACTGCCTGGTTTCACAGCCTCTGTGAAGCTATCATCTTAGGCTCTAGCTTTCCCAAGCATCCCACAGCTTCATGCAGAGGTTGCTAATTACCAAACATCCATTATCCATTCTTATAACACAGAGATAAAAAAGGGGGAAAAAAGAAAAAGATTAAAAGAATAGATCTGCAATAAAAGCACTTTGAATTACTACAAAGGGTTCCTGGCTTCAGTACCTACAACCAGGAGATGTTTTCAGCTGTCTGTCAGATTCATGTTAATGGGTCTGTCCTCAGCACTCTCCTGTCCTGTCACATTTATCTGTAGAGGCAGTGCAAGGACTATGGCTGTAGGGTGTTTGGGGTCCAAGAAGGAAAGGGAAGATATGCTTCATGTCATTCAAAGCTGTTAATTCAGTAGGAAGTTATAGAAGAGGTGCACCATCAGAAGAGGCACGAGTAGTACTGAACACTGTCCAACCTACCCCTGCA
Source organism: Scolopax minor (assembly GCA_028566535.1). NCBI lineage: Eukaryota > Metazoa > Chordata > Aves > Charadriiformes > Scolopacidae > Scolopax > Scolopax minor. Next base: position 9,048,981 of record JAOXNG010000001.1, on the reverse strand, counting down.
GCTGAGAAAGCAGGAGGAATGCAGGAGAGGCAGGGCTGGGAGACAGTGAGGGGATTAGGAAATACAATACCAGGATTCTTCTTCCATTTCCTCTCATAAGGTAATTGGTCACATCTAATTGAGACAGACCCCTTGTCTAGACTGAGCAATCAGACTGCATCCATAATTTCATAATCTCTGATGAAAACTACTTCACAAATGAAGTAGTTAAAGGTGCAATGGTAGAGTGAGTAAGGCATCTTGTTAATGACCCAGAGGTAAACCAGACCCTTACTTATTCTCTTGTTGAGAGCTGCTCTGTTCAATTCCGCTCTGTATTTGATCATTCAGGCTAAGGAAGAAGCATCTAAAATTTCAGTTGCCTTAAGTAGAATATTTAACATAGAAAATCAAAGAAGCCTCCAAAATTATTTAATTGCAAGTCCAATTATACAGCATATACCAAACAATACCAGGAATATTAATGTCTTAATAGGGAAAGAACACCACCATACAGATTTCAGATAGCTTCAGTATTCTGCAACATAGACAGCCCATTTGGGCTGATCAACCAGCCCACAGATTGTGTGGAAAATAATGATGGGACTCAGCCTGGGCAAACATTAATAACTTTTTTTTTCCTTCTTTTCTTCTGCAACCATCTGACCACGATTCTGTAGGTCAGAATATCTCCAATGTGTACATATTTCAGGTTATTATATTTAAAAGCATATCATAAGACTTCATTTTTAATATACTAGAATTTCACTGAGACCCAAAGAAAAGAGAAAGCTATTTCTATAGCAGCACAGGAAGCCTGCACCACAGGCAAGCAGACAGACAGGTCACATCTCAACGTTGTCTGAGAGCAGAGACAGTGTTATATATATAGTCAAGGTGTTATACATATAGGAGTTAAAAAGAGACTTGTGGACTAAGTGGCTGCTTGACACAACACCAAAATGCTTCTGTTGCAGGGGTTAGGTCTCAAACATTTACCACTTAGGATAGAGATTTCTTTGTCACCAGCAAATGAAGGCCAATCAGCTGCTAACTTCAGTTCAGGAATATGCCACTGGTGATGGAGGGTACCCAACATTTACTTAGCAACAGGTCTGTAAAACATCTGCAAAGTCCTGAGATGCCGTCCTTGGACTCAGATCCAGAGACCCTTTACAATGTTTTTTACTGTTCTGCATGAGAAATGGGAAACCATCTCTGCTGACCAAGGCTATATACGCATTAAAAAATAGAACTACGAGTGTCATCTTGAACTCTGCATGTGTGTGTGCACGTAAGCACAAAGTGTGTGCGGAAATGACTTACTAGAAAGGCAGACATTTGGGTTAAACGTTCTCTTCACTTAGTTAATCATATGACAGTGTCATTCTGAAGAACGCTGTGTATTAAGCCTTACTGAGGAAAGTGCTTTGTTCAAAAGAGATATGCACATATCAAATGTGAGAACATGAGTTTCTGTCTGACCTGCAAAATCCATCGTTTACACTGTTATTTATGCAAGCTGCTGTCAGTTCATTTTTTACACACTCACATGGTATTTTCCAATCTATGATGAATGCTAAACAAGATGAGGGTTATTCCCCAACATATCAGAGTAGTGAGGAAATTAAATTACCTCTTTGTGAGTTCCAAGTTCAATGTATCCACAGAGAGGGTGAAATGCTCCTGTGCCGCAGACGTAAACATGGGTTCGGTTGTAGGGCTGAAGAACCCTGATAAAATTGGCACAGTCTGTCTATTGGGAGAAGAAAGAGAAAGGTTAATTTTCATGTTTACTCTTCTCTTTCACATTATACCTTGTACTAGGTTATAGCCATAGTATTGGTGTATTTAAAATCAAAACTACTGTAGCAGAGACTGTTCAAAGTTGTGACAGCCACAATTTTGCAGTGGCTGTCTCCTCAGCAGTTCATCAATCAGACTTGCAAGCCTAATTCTGCTATAACACTTACAGCCATGAGAAGCCATGCGGTTACAGTACAGATTGGAGAATATCTCCTCAGCCTGTGTTGTAGTAAACAACCCCTGTCAACAACTGGGCAGAGGCCAGAGAGCTGCTGGATTAGTTTTGGCTACCAAATCTCCTACCTTTGCTCCCAATTCAGGCCTCTGCTCAAGCCTTAACACGAAAGATTATGTGATAGAAATCATCATGGTGCACTGAAGGGTTTAGATATAATTCCAAGGGTATGTTTTGCGTATGAGTGAACATTCTTTGCACCAACCACATCTATCTGCTCACTTTTACTTGGTCATGTGGGATGCTCAGGCCAGTTCTGGGTCTAGTTGGGCTTGGTCCTTGGTGGCAGGTAGCAGAGGAGGCTGCCACACACTGCAGGGCTGCTACATGGGCTGTAGGAAAGGCTTGCTGCAGCCTTCCCCAAAATAAAAGAAAAAAAAAATATATATAACAAAGTACTTAGGAGGGAATATACAAGAGCTTTGCACACATTTAAGCTACTATGCTATATCTAAGTGAGAGGCAATATTGCAAAATTATTATTATAAAAGGTGCAAAGACAATGCAGAAAGCAAAAATGAGATATTTATAATCTATGTCTAAAACAACTATTGCCCTCTATGGCCTTTTCTTTTTGTTTTAGTGAAGAAATAGATCAGCAGAAATTCTCCATATAGACCAGTATCAGAATTTTCCCAGTGCTGAGCAGAAGTGTTGTTTAGTTTTTGTCTGCTGTAAAGATAAGTGTAACAATAAATTAGGATAAAAAGTTGAAATTCCTCAGGCAGAGAGCTGAGAGAGTGTTTTGAGCTGGAGTCCACCTTGGTAACAGACAAGCTGGATAGAAACCACAGGATTTGTGGAGAGAAAAGGAAGAAATTTTATTATCCAGCTGGGAAATGTTTACTTTTCTAGTGGGTTCTAGACACATGATGTAATCCGTGCTATGCAAAAGAGATATGAAAGTTTTATTGTATATATGAATGTACCTTAAATACACTTCCTAAAAAGACTTCCTAAAGTAGATTTTTGGTTCCAGGGAAAGCTAGTAAGTCTGAGATTTTGTTTTAACCTTAACTGCAGCTGCCTACAAATTAAGTTAATTTGTACTCTGCTCTGCTACTCTGTTTTAGTTAATGAATTATAATGAAGTTACATTCAGGATATTCCCAAGAAAAATGAAGCAGTTTGATGGGAAAGAAAGGATTTCAGGGGAGTATCGCCTGTGATACATTTCAATGGAAAGGTATTCATCTCTCAGCTGCATTTATTACACACAAGGATGGCGTAGCATGATAGCTACTTGCAATATTGAATACTTTTTTCTCGAAGCATTAACTTCTAATGAAACAAAAGAAATGTAACATCTCTTAAAATGAAGGAAAACCACTTAGTTTATTAGTTCAGTAACAACAGCTTCTTAACCCATTTTGTGCATTTAGAAACAAATACACAAATTTACAATATTCTCAGCAATAATAACAATATATACCATACTTACATGGGCATCTTTTCCAGCTAATTTGCATAATTCTACCTTTTCTTTTGCTGCAGGCCAGTAAATCTGTAACATAGTTAAAATGGAACAAAGATTATTAATACCAAAAATTGTCCTGGGACTGCAGTATAACTACTCCTTTGAAAGAACAGATAAAAAAGATTTGTGCATGTTGAAGAAATTTGCATGTAAATCAAAATGAGAATATGGAATACTTGGAATACTTGGAATACAGGCTTCCATTACAAAAAGTGAAGAGGTTTTAAATCAAAACACCTGTTGTTTGTTCATTGGCTGTATGTACTTTTTAAAAATATTTAGTTCATCTAGCTAGTACACCTTGTCACCGTTAAGAATTTTAGGCTTTTCTCAAAGATGTGATGAGTCAAATCATCTTGAAGCTAACTGACTGCAAAACAAGGCAAGTTACATTTGTGATTAATTTGGTCCACTGAACTTGGCAACGCCATTATAAAAAATACTTAGCTCTTAGTGCCAATTTTCAAATGAAAGGAAGTTTTGTTCAAAAAAACTAAAGGTAGCTTAAGGGAAATTTGTAGAACAAAAAGTACATTTGACAGAAATCAATAGCACATGGTTTAGAAATGTCACTCATCAACACTGAGTTTACTGAGAAAATGACATAGAAGTTTAAAGGAGAAGCATGTACCCTAGATAATTGGTAGCATATAATATAACTCTTTCTCTTCTTTCATCTGTGCTGCAGAATCCTGTAAACTAGGTTTTGGTGTAGATGAAGCCAGATGACAAATTACTATCAGTTACCGCAGCCCTAATTATATTAGTGAAGAAATTTCAACAAACAACAGATCACGTTCTGGTTCATTGATTTCAATTAAACAGTCAAAATCGGATATTATTGAGTATATTTTTGATTCTATTAAATTTGAAATAGAAGCTAAATATAAAGTCCTCCAGAATCACCATGCTGAACAGGATCTTTTTTCCCTTTTGTTTTGACAAGACAAAGCTATAGTCATTTCTTATGACTAATAGTAACAACAAATCGCACTAATTTTTGAGTAAATATTGGCTAGAAAATTGCCTCAAGTCCCAGAAACCAGTACGCAGTTCACTAGTAGTCGCAGATGCTTTAGAGTAGTAGAGTAGTAAAATCTTAAAAAGTGATATATATAAGAACAAAGAATTATGATAATATGAAGTAGAAAAAAATCCTCACCAAGGAAGAATGCACAACTCAACGCCATGCAAGAGACATGAACTGCTGTAATACACCCTTTCTCTCACCCAGCTGTTTGCACCCTGTAGGATGTGGCTTCCCACATACACAGGCTCAGTCCCACACTGCTCAGGAAAGCTGAAGAGCGTCCTCTATCAAATAGCTTTGTTACTGTCCAAAATCTACAGTTGGTATTCCTCTCAATATGGAAACAATCTTCTTATTTCACTTCTTCCTTTTGTCTTCCCAGTGAAAATGGAGCTATTGGCTTTCTGCAAGGAAATTAATTTCCTCTCAAGTGAATTTACAGTTACCTTTCTGATTAGAAGATCTTAGTAAAGATAATGTATTTTAAGTTACTTAAATCTTCAGCTTTTACAGCAATATTTACTTAGAGTCAGAGATTAGCCAGTATAACATCTCAGCGCTGGAGCACAAATCTACCTTCCCAGAGCATTTTCTCAGAATAATGTCATGATCGCATCCAGGTACAAAAACACAATGTGAAATCAGCTGTGCCAGTGTGTCTGGATTACACAGCGTACAACGCTGGAAAGCACTGGGAACATTGCAAAGCCATTGGGAAGAGCTGATGGAAGTGCCAGATAACTCATCTGGTCTCTGTTTGGGCAGAGAGTGGGATGGGTCTTGCTTGTAGTACTGGTCTGGCACAAGTGCCACTGAGTTAAAGAGAAGCAAAGTCTGAGGCTTAAGGGGTGCTAGTAAAAAGCTGGTGAAAAGGAACAGCTGAAGGAACATAAGATCACGGATCTCCAAATATATTTGGCTAAGGAGACTTAAGCTGAGATTTGATCTTCAGTTCTTTCGTACATAAACTTGATGCCCCATTCTGTCCAATCCCCGTATCAGTAACAGAGAAGGCTAGAGGTCTCTAAGGGTTTTTGGAGTTTTGAGGCAAAAGTTTAGGCATCCAATCAGGTAGACAAGACCTCCCTTGTTAGGCCTTTGAAAGTGTCCAGATCTTCCTGCCAATTGCACAGAAGAACTGGATCGCTGCTTTGGGAGGTCCAGTTACATTTGAAGACATCTGCTTGGAGGCATCACACATTTTAATGGACTGAAATCTACCCTCAACTCTTGTACATATTCATTCATGGGACATAGTGTTTGTCGTACAAGCTGGACCAGTCAGGCTGAGAAATACACAACCCTTTTTCTATAATAATTGACTATAGTCAATTATCATAGAAAAATAAATTGTTTTACTTTCTGGCTACTCAATGGTCTCAGTATTTAGCATTATACAACGCCACATTAGGCAGTGCAAAGTGAAGCTAAGTGATCCAACTTTAAAATCAGGTTGCAATTACATATGGGGGAGTTAAAGTGATATTTATTTACTTTTCATACAAGAAATGAGAGGTTCCCAGAAACTGTCAGTTCTAAATTGTAATAGGTCAAGAAAATTGCATAATAAATAATAAGCCAATGTGCTGAGCAAGAAAGCAAAAACCTATTTTTTTATTAGATCACATGTTGTATGAAAGTACCACAGGTCTGGTTCCCTTAAACACTGACACACAAGCAACTTTACACGTGTGAAATAGTCTCACTGAATTTTTACATGAATAAGCTTATTTACATGCATCTGTGTTAACTTTTTTTTAGTATCATATTTTGTTCAGACAAGTTGCTTAGTTTCACAATATGCAAAAAGTAAGACTAGATGCTCCAGTAGTTTCTTTTATATTTAAAATCTTTGAGCTTGTAGATGGTTTGATGCTTTTAAATTGGTCATTTTTTTTCATTATTTTTTTCAGTTTCACATGCTGAATTCACAATGGTAATATCTTATTTAATAAAGTCTTTTCCCTAAATTCCCCCAAAAATAAACCTCAAAGAAAGAAAGAACCCCTAAACAACCAAACAACATATAACGATGGTGACAACACTCCCCTTCTAGGCTCCG
>JAOXNG010000001.1:9017463-9028025 GCA_028566535.1 Scolopax minor | reverse complement strand
AAGAAACTCTATCTAGAAAGTCTTTCTGCTTTCTGGGATTTTTCAAGGAATGAGCAGGATCATTAACTAAAAGAAAGATTTCTGCCTATGTATTTGGAATAGCTATCACTTAACGTATCTTTGGTCATTGTCAGCATTTCAAAGGCTTTGGAAGGCTCCCTAAAATATCTACAGAACTATCATTATCTTCCCCCATTCAGTTTCCAGGCTCACTAATTCATGGATTCATATTGACTGTCCTATTTCCCTTCAGGCTATGAAAAGAAGTTCTGGATCCAGGCTCCAACTTTCTCTTTTTATTCTCTGTACAGTAAACTTCCTTCTGGTTCAGACTTTTTTAACCCTTCCCTTTGCCTTCCTCCTTTCTCTCACCAGTTTTGTTTTCCTAATTGCATATTAATGCCTCACCTGTTCCTTTCCCTCATTAAGTGTTTGATCTCGCCTTCATTCTCTCTGCTGTTTGCCCTCACAATCAGCCAGTGCCTAACTTTCTGCCTCTACATCACATGGATCACATTCCTGGAAGTTCCTTCCATTTTAGGGACCCCTGTTTGCTCTCATGCTGGGAGCAGAGCACTTTCCAGAACAGTGTGATATGGCTTGGTGTGAGCCACAGGGATAACAGACTCCAGGTATCAATCACCCCTTCTCTGTCCCTACACTTAGAAGCTCTGCCCAGGACAACTGAGACTAATAAAGGCACAGTCTTGATCTAATCAGCTGAAGATCTGTTTTCTTCTTTGCTGGACTGGCAGGTGACAGTTAAATCTTTCCTTTCAGGCTCACTCAAGGGTGTGGGAAAATATTTAGATTTCTTCCATCTTGGGACTGTCCTCTTAAAAATGCACAGAGAGGTGGGTAAGTCACCCTGAGCCCCCCACAAGCCCCCACTACCAACAGATGACAAGGGGGCAAGTTAAGAAATGAAAATGGCACACTATTCTTTTTGCCAGTCACTGGTACAACCCAATAAATACTTGAGTCAATAAAATCAGATAGCCAGGAGCCATCACCGAATGTGCTAGAAACAAAATTCAAATGAGTTATTCTAAATAAAAGTCAAAGGCAAGCAAAAAAGTCACTATGAATAACGGATTCAGCTAGTTTGGAATCACTTGTGGCCAGCCAAGGAGGATGTTCCAAAGAAAGTGGGGAAAAACTGGGAACAGCATGTTCAGCTACTTTCCCTTATAAAAATTAGAGTTAAAATAAAAACATGACATCTCAAAATATCTGAGAAAAGGCCTGCTTTTCCCACAGGGCATTGTGAATGTGAATTACAAGAAATTAATGTTGTTGAAAGGAAGAAAATGGGATAATCTGAAATATGGAGCTGGCAGATATCCTTGTGAGCTTTCTGGTTAGAAAAAAAAGAACACCAATGTTAGCCACACTGCTAGAAAAAAAAGATAGATAGACTCTGTTTGCAGACCTAAGCAGCCACGGAGATAGACCTCGATTGTATCAGACATAGCAATGGAAATAACTGTAAAAAGCTTATCATAGCAAGGTGGGAGGGGACAACCAGTAGAGAAGTGAAAGTCAGTCACTTGATAAAGGTTATTATCAGAAATCTTTCTGCGGCTCACAAAGTACTACAGAAAGAGCATAAAGACAGTTTGAGGGGTACCAAAGGAAAAGCAATCTTTTATGAAAAATATATTTGAACGTGAACATAGAGAATACAATGCATTTCCAGTTATTAGAAAGTAAGGTATTATCACGATATCACCAGACTCATCTCATTTTGACATGTAAGAAAGGGTCACGTCATAAAGAGAAGTGCCTCAGAGTAAGGGCTCTCAAATTTCCATCAAGTGTGTTAAATTAATTTTTTATAATTTCAGAAAGATTTCTAAATATTTTTTTCTATTTCAGTAGCTGGTTGATATAACAAAATTTGCTTAACATCATGTTAGCTTTCATTTATATGGATGGTCTTGTAGGATCTGAGGGATCAGCTTAGTCATATTTTGTATAAATTATTCTACAGTCCAGGAACTGCTGGCAATCTTGAAATATACAGATCTGTGTAAGCGATATATGTAAGTGTGTATATTCTTAGCGGATAAAACTTCTTGGCATCCTTCAAGGAAAGGGAAATGTACTGGCTCTAAAAATTGGTGAGGCTAGCATTTTTTAATTTCTCACTACTTGGAGATCTTTTCCAAAGGACTAAGTACATCTTTTCCAAGTAGTGGAATGCATCTTAAAATGTAATGTTGCAATAAGTGGCTATTTAGTCCAGGAAAACAGGTTATGTTTTTAGACATATTAGGAAAAACTGGATAAATTAAGCCATTCTTAAATATCCTTTAGTCTCTTGCATGAGTAAGCATGAGTAATGAGAGGAACAAATTTAAAATATTAGGCCTATGAATAGCTAACATATTTTCTGAAGCCCTGACTGCCAGGCGAGCTGAATTTTACCTTAAAACACATTAAGACAGGTAGTGGTGCATTAAAAAAATATTTTTCTTTCTGTCTCCAGATAAAGTCATCATAACTGGCATGGTTTCATAAGTGCTGAATTATAATTCTTGTGGCAATTCTGTAACACATATCTCAAAATGTAGAGAATTCTGTATCTCCTATAAAGTTTTTAATCTGAAAGCCGAAACAGATAAGCCAGGATACAATGTAGGATTACTTCAGAAAATTCAAAGTTTGTTTGTGTTTCTCCCTCCTCCCTTTCTTTGGCTTGATGGTAGCCTGCAATCTTCTCAACCTGTATCTCCTCTGGATGCTAATGCAGCGGTGATTGGCTTCTCCAGCACTGGCAGGAAATCAGCCTCAAAGGGCTTCCAGCTTGCACCTTGTAGAACTGGCTTTGTCACTATGAAAAGATGAGTTTACTGGAAGGCAAAATCCTAAATGAAATAAAAACTAATGCTTGTGATTAAGAAATCTCTATATCACATCTGCAGTGCAAGAGCATAATCAGTGGATCAACCACATCTGGAATGTGAACGTGGGCTAGGTTGGGCCATTATAAACTTGAAGAATGTAGGTCAGGCATATTGCAAATCTGTTATCACATCTTTTTTCCAGAAACAAGATGAGAACATTTAAAACACAAAAGCCAAACAAATAATGCTGATATGGTCGACACATTCAAAGGATCTTACATTTGAGATTCTTTCTATAAATACTGTGCATTCTACCATAACAGAGGCTACATTCCAGAATGCTAAGTACTCTGCAGGTGGCATGCTTTATTTGGCAAAATTAAGTTACTATTTCATCATTTAAATAGTGCATATTCCACCTGTCTTGTCCTTGCCCAAGTATGCACCACTGCCATTTGCAACACGTTCATGATCCAGCTTTCATCCTTCACAACTATTCAACCACAGAGTCCCAGCTTCTTCCGTATTTTCCCTATGGAAACAGCTTCTCACACTAAATTAGGAGGAACTTGTAAACCGACAGCAGTCTCTTAGCTTCTCCCTCAGCTTTCATCCGAGACTCCCAATTGTCTTGCAAAGTGCTGTGAGAAAGCCAGAGCCACAGGGATAACTAAAGCCAAGTTCCTCGTGGGGTATAGAGACCAAATGAAGTGCTGGGGTAAGTGGTTTTCAAACATGACTACTCTATATCAGAATTGTACTCCAGTACGAAAAACTAGTTTCATTTGTGGACTGCCAAAATGATAAAGCAGCCCTAATTTAGTCTGCTTTTTACTTTTATTATTATAACAAACCAAGTTCCTTTGCTAAATAGCTACAGAAGAATAATAGCACAAAATAGATGGTTAATTGCTGGTTAATAGATGGTTAATTAAATCTGTGCAGTCTTCTAAGATTACAGCTGTTTTAGCAGAGGTGTATTAGCCAAGACTAATAAAATATACTTGGGGTTAAGTCTACTTTGACCATAAAATAAATACAAAATATTTATGGTCTTCAACTTTTGAAGTTTAGAAATACAAGGTATAAAATCAAAGCATTTAAGACCCCATGACATACTAAACTGCCTGAAAATGACATATCTTCTGCAGAATAGTTACCTATACATCCATTTTAAGATGTATTTTTAGACCAGTCAAATCACATGAAATATTACAAGGCACTACAATACAATTGCAAACATTTTTCTTATAAGCAGCTGCAGAATTCTTTTAGATCATCTATAGTGATCTGTTGCTACTATATGCCTAATCATTTGCCTTCCCACAGTTCCTACTTATTTGAATACACACAAGATTTACTTTTAACACATATTAGATTCTGGATTCTTTCATGCCACCATAATTTCCAGAATACAATTATTTCCATCAACAGCCCATGTCTTTGTATGGAAACTGACTTTTTATGTCTATCAATCTTGTAGGAATATTAAGCATTGATATACTTTACCTTTTAAATTATTTGGAACCATTCTCAAAACCCCAAATCTTTAAATCCAGAACAGGCCAACATAAGTAATTGATATGAAATGAATATTGGGGGGAAAAAAAAGTATATTATGAGTTTTTACCATTGCTTTGAAGGATACCACTAATACACAAAGCTTTTCATATGCATATCATGCTATGAGAAGGTCAGTAACTACACTTTTGGAATACCTTCCTGTATTTTAGCTTCTCTCCTGCAATAGGTTGCTCTAGAAGATTCCAAAAAGTGGAAAAAACAACAATCAATAGACCACCTGAATAGTTGTATAGAAAGTAGAAAGTTGAACTGACTTGGCTAAAATTGTGCCATTAGCCATTACTGAGGCTTATCTAGTTCTCAAGAAAGTGACAAGATTTTACTGGTGTTGGATAAAGTCACATGGTGAAAGGACAGTTGAACCGGGATTCTCCTTCAAAAAAGCATCAATCAGCAATCATTCTGAATGACAGGTTCCTTTGCACAAAAGCAGAGGAGACTTCTCTGTATGAAGTCCCCTCCAACCATAATGCTAGAAAGGGACTGTTTACCCTTACACTGCCAGATTCTCTCAGCTACCTGGCTAACGTTAGACCAACCTCCATTCACTAGTTTGGCTCTTTGGGAGTTCTCTTGTAAATGTCTCTTCAGATTTACCTCAAGCTACACCTTTATCTCCCATTAATCTTTTACTCATTCTGTACCTAATGCCAAGCACACCTCATGGGCGACACCTGTCCTTCCTGTGACATCACCCTTTCACTACCCAATGGGATGTACTTAATATATATGACCAAGGATATTACACTGGAAAAATTTACACTGAAAATTATTTTTCCCAATGGTTTTCAAGTTTACAGCAAGCTGTTGATTTGATTCACTGCATCTCTGTAGCCAGGCTTACATAGAAACAGCATTCTCACAATACACAAAGTTAGCTACAGGGATGGTCTTTCACGCGTACATGTTCAGCACTTAGTTTATAGCGTGTATTTGCTGTTTTACTAAAAAGTTAGATACTTTTTTCCAGTCTGGCGATTAAATGAATATTCAGCAAACTCCCTTTCTGGGTTAATATTTCACCGCTGAGTAGTAGAAGCTGGAATAGTGACTGATTTTTATTCATTTAGAAAAGTATCTCAGAGGACTTGGCTCACAACAGCATGATCATTGCTTACTTAAATAGGCTCCAGCAGCAGAGCCATGGTATAAGAGCTTCAAGTGAAAAAATGTCATTCTGTTCTGGTTATACATATTTACATTTATACAGCACATTTAGAATACTTAGCCTCAAGTCACACATGTAGTGACTGTGCTGCTGTTCCTTGTCTCCAGCATGGTGTCAGCATGCAGCACCCTGGCACTGCTTGGTCAAGACTCAGAATTGCATCTGTGGCCACTCATTTGTGCAATGATAGCCCTTGCCTAAGTTGACAGAAAGGGAACTCCTCAACCTGTTTCAAAACAGCTACATCTAATGACACCTGTGAAGGACTCTGATTTTAAAGGCCATATCTGTATAATTCTGTTACTTTCAAACTGACAATTAAAAAAAAAAGTCACGTCCTTTTCCTCTAGATAGGAGTAAGTCCTTTCATGTACTGGAAAATACCCATGACGATTTACATGGGTATTGTGTGAGTCCTCAACTAAATTTTTGGGGATAAAAAAATGTCAATATATCAATTTACTTAATTCCTAAAGTATTCTGAGTTTAAAAGATCCAATTGACCCCAGATGTATTTGTATGAAGGCAAAGAAAGTAGTTCCAGTCTGCCATCAACCTCTACTACATATTGCAAGAAGCAAGTTATATTTTGTTTAGCTGCATCTCACCATGGACAATGATGATTTGTTGTGCATGCCATGTGGCTCTCATTGCTATACAATGAATTTTATTTGGCCTGGAGGAAAATGTCATATTCATGGCACAGCGGGGCCTTTCCAAAAGGATATGGATTACTGGGAACCAAGAAAACATGATTTCTTGTTGGCACAATATTGTGTCAAAATATTGGTTTTTTTTCTGAGTAGTCCCCAAAGCCACCTTCTACTCTACCACATATTCTGCGGTTAGACACTTCTGTTCCTCTTTTAGGATTGAGTTGTTCTCCAGGATGGTTTTATAGTCTAGGAAGGTGACACCAGAAAGAGAACTTTTTTAAAGATTGTTCCAAAAATTCAGGAACACTCTGCTGCAAGATTTAAGGCATTTCAGAGCAATTTCATTTTTAGCTTCAGACACTTCTATGGCCCTGCTCAGCAATCAGCAAACCAAATTTCCTACATCTCTATTTGCAAATACTTATTGATAGATGTCCAATCTGTCAGCATTTTACAACTCAGAAAAGTCATTAGTAATTAAAGTGGCAGCATCATGTGATGTACTTCTCAAACCATCATTACAGACAATGGTAACCAAGCAGTAGTTCTCTCTATGCAGTAGACATGTGAATGTGAAGACATTTTTACACCCTTCATCAAGAAGGAACAGATCATATTGAGAAAACCTTCACAACAGCTACTCCACCCACAAAGATTAAAAAAAGAAGGAAAAAAAAAAACAACTCACGTTGTGGGATTTGATTCTCTTTTATATCCATAAAGACCCCTGGAAAGGAGGTGCTTCTGCAAGATTAGAATTGAGACTACTGCACACAACCTAGTTCATCTATTTCAGACTCAGATGTTAGAATCTGACAAGATTAGACAAGATGTTAGACAAGACAACAGTCTTGTCTTTGCTTGACTGTTTTGGTTTTTTTATCTACAAAAATTATAATACTGTAAAATAAAATAGGTGGTGCTTACCACCAAAAATACACATAGTTAAAGCACAAACTAAACAATTCTTGCTCATGTTTATGGAAGTGTATTTTAGTTGCATTTTAACTGCAAATAAATTTGACTAAAAATCAGCTGCACAAATAACTTGTAAAGTGTTATTATTGCAGAGATGATTAAAAGCTGCTTTGTGACTTCAAGTAATTGGTGAAAAAATGCAAAGGCTCAGCTCACAAACTTCACAGAGCCAAACTAAATAATTAACTTTAGACAGCACAACTGAAAACGTATGTGGGTGAAACATTTATTTTTCTGAAGAAGACCTAAGACCGTGAATTTGCACAGGTTCTCTTTTCCTAAGTAGTTTATCTTTCTTGCAAGAGCGCCAAAGTAAGCAAACCCACTGTTGTTTTCAAGGCCAAATTGAATCATCCTTCTTTATTTTTTTAAAGTGGTACTCTGGATATTGAAGGAATATGTACTACAAATGTAATTCAACATAAACAGCTGGCAAGCATATGAGCTTTGGTAACGTGTAGATAACTCTTGGCATCTCATCACACATACCTGTCCATTAAGAATGCCTAGTTCATTGATAGACTTAAATAGTACCAAAACTCATCTTTAAATGGAAGACAGAAAATGCACAGAATGGAGTCATCGTCTCTATTCCCTCATTTTCAATTGTCAGGATTGATCTTACCTTTCTTCCCTTCACCTTTCACAGATCCTCAGCTTGTGTAATGGGTAATCAATCTGTCATTTGACTGAAATGTGCTTTCTTCCACTTCAGACCTATTTCAAATCCCCCTCAAAGTATCCCAATGGTGAGGAGATAGTGCTCTCCAAGGACATAAGACATTTTCCTTATATCTATCAGAGTAAAACTTTACATGGCTATTGAAGTCAAAAGCCAGATTTGTTCTTCATCACATGGAAGAGGAATCATAGAATCATCTGGGCCGGAAGGGACCTTCAAAGGTCATATATTCTGACCCCCCCCCCCAGTCAGTAGGGACACCCCCAACTACACCAGGTTGCCCAGGGCCTCATAGAGCCTTACCTTTAAGGGGCCAAACTGGCAACTTAACTAGAGACTATGCTCTAACCCTGTCTTTTAAAATTATCTTCCAGGGACCTGAGTGTCAACCAGCTGAGATAAAACTTCAGCCCTATTCTGAAAGTGACAGCTTATAAAATCACCTACTCCTAAAGCTATTCTGAAAACCGATGTTACTAGATCCATAGTAATAAATAGCCTATGAGTTTGCTGACCCTGGGAAAAGACAGCTTTATATGAATTTTCACTCATCAGAATTTCAAGTTTTAAATATTTTGCAGCAACTCAAAATCATTTTCTTCCTGCACTGGTTAACTATTTCCCAGATCTTGTTCCTCCCAATCTGTCAGCCAATCAAATACATAGGAAACAAGAGAGTGATGATAGGCTTCAGGTGGAAATAATGACAAAATCCTCATTGACTGGCTGATTTGAAAGAAGCTGAGTTAGACTTACTGACTGTGAATCCATTTTACTGCTCCAACCGTCTCATCTCATGAACCTTCAAGCTAACTTTAGATGCATAATCATATAGCCATAGGTAGAAAGGCATAAATCTTATGAAGGACATAGCCAGAAGGAATGAAGTATGGGGTTTAGTCCACACTCTGAGGAACAGGTAACACAAACAAAATGCACTGACAATAGGTTGTGCCTAGTAAACATCTAGCATCGAAATCATCTTAGGGATCTGACACTTGCGTTAACTTCCATGAATGAACACACTTCATGCTGCAGTGGTAGACTCATCCTTTCCTGCTTGGATGGAGATATGTATTTGCAAGTACTCTCAGGTGTTAAAAATGCAACATGGTGATCATATTTAGCATTTTAAGGCACGTAGCTTGTCCTTTGTCAAAGTCTGGTACAGAAAATTATATGCAGTCCTATCCCTCCTTTCATTAGGAAACATTTCTTCACCAAAAGGGCTATCAAACATTGGAATACACTGCCCAGGGAAATGGTTGAGGCACCATCCCTGGAGGTGTTCAAAAGATGGATAGACATGGTCCTCAGGAATATGATTTAGTAATTTTTATTTCCTCTTTCTTACTTATTTTTTTGTCAGAGCTAGGTTGATGGTTGGACTAGATGATCTTTAAGGTCCTTTCCAACCTAGACAATTCTATGATTCAAAACAAATTACTGTCATTGTATTGCACTTGCCTTCAAAATAGTACCAGCCCTTCATTTCAGATTTTACTTTCTTCAGAGTGATGCAAAAATGGCTAGAGTATTTTCAAGCACTTGTATGTGGACTTTTCTACTAACTGCATCTTCAGAAACTTCTGAGAACTTTGCTACATCTTACAGTGCATAAGTTTGTGGACTAGTAAAACAAAAGCAGGTTGTGCTTCTCCTCCCATCTCCATACTATCTGTTAGCAGCTGTGCAGAACATGAAGCTTTTTAAAATCCTTTACTCAGTTTTTGCTTTGTCAATTAAATTCCAGCCTTAGGAAGAAAGATAAAGGGAATTTGTTTTACACTTGGCAAATGAGAATTTTGTTGTGGATTTCAATGTCCAGGATTTAAACCTGCAAGGAGTTTTCTTGGGTAAATCAGAGGTATAATTGGCTATAGAAGTGTTGATTTGGCTCTGTAGCTGGTCTGACACTACCAATAGGTGCTGACAGATCTCTTTCGGAGTCTGACTCATTCAGACCTGGTTTCTCAGACAGCGCATCTGACACCAGGACTTTCTCCATTGAGCCTACAGCTGTTATTTATGAAAGATAAGGTTTTTAAAATGGTCAGATATCTTAATAATACTTTCACTTTAACATTTTTTTTTCATCAGGTTCAAATATATTTTCCAGCTTCCTAATGAGAGTATCTACATTCACAGCAACGTAGATAAAGCTTTCAGGCTAAAAGATGAGAGTCCTTGAACTGCAGTGGCATGAATAAGTCTGTTGCAATAACAATGTCAGATGGCATGGCCCTGGAAAACACATTAAAATCGATACTAACAGGCTTAGGAGAGACACAGAGCAGCATGAGCTATTCGTGAAGAAGGTAAGTTGACAGTGCAAAGGTGAGTCAATACCAAACAGATTTACTTGCTCATTGACTTCATTACTGTCTCTGTTTTCAAGACTTAAAAGAACAGCTCAGACAGAAAAATCCAGTTTTGTTGCCTAACATTGCTATTTGCAATTTCCATGCTATTGTAGTTGCATACTACATGAGTTATAACCATGTGTGAGCAACACAGATTTTTATGAAAGCATTCAATAGCTCTATGTCTCACCCCTGACTCTCCCAGGCAAGGAGCCTGCCAGAAGAACTCTGGCTTTCTTGGAGCTTCTCTGGGAACTCCTTTCAATGCCACCCAGACTTTGG
>JAOXNG010000001.1:8975890-8987024 GCA_028566535.1 Scolopax minor | reverse complement strand
CACCTCTTCCTGCAAGAGCTGCCCCAATCCACCACTGCAGCTGTATTCAGCTGTGTCATGCTGGAATCTAGCAAACCTAAGACCAGGATACCATGATGGTCAGCATGGGAGGGATTATTGCTTCTCGTTAGTCTTCCTCTCAAAAATGTAGGAAATCTTATATGAAACAGAAATTATTTGCTGTTCAAATAACAGAAGTTGAATGGCAATGTGCATACCCACCACTGGAAGAGTCTTATTCAAGGAGACTATCAAAATCAGTCACAGGACACCCAAAACCTCTCTGCTCATGTTAAGGACCTAATTCTGATGTTTAATTTATCGAGATAGTTAGCTACGATGTCCTGGTACATCCAAAGACTGAGAGAAATAAATAATAAAAAAAAACCAACGGAAGGACACTCTGAAAAACCCGTTCTAATTTTTAAAACTCTGTAGGTGCAAGTGATGAACTGGCCCCAACTGATACCCAAATTGGAGAACAGAAAATTTCAAAACTCTGTGTCAGACTAACCCTGACCCTGAGTGTATCTTCTAGTTCAGCCTTGTCCAACATGTGGTTTTAGGCAGGATGTTGCCTGTAAAACCCTCACACATTAATTCCACTAATTGGAGCATTCAAAATAAAAACTGAGCTTTCAGATGGAGACCAGAAGGCGATGTTGCCTTTCTGACTGTAAAATGTTTATCAACCACAGCCAAGGCTGGGAACTCATGTGTTAGGAAGGCATTGAGCTAACGTGCCCTAACAAAAAGCATTTGACCCAGCCAGACAACCTGTGGACCTTGATTTCTCCATCTGACAGCCCTGTTCAGCCCTGCTGGGTTGGACTTTGCCCAGTGGGAAAGCTGCAGGGTATCCCTGTGAAAAGCACCTGCAAAAGGAGCAGGGGGTAGGGAGGCATTCTTCAGACTTGGTAAAATAGGTTTAATAGAGTTAGAAGTGGAAAAAGGCTGAGCTGATTACCCTGTGTGAACTGACTACAGGAACAATACCCAAACAAAACACAATCTAACATGACTGTCACAACAAAGCCAGTTCTGAAAGACATATGACAAGGCAACATCTCTTTTTAAAAATGCTCAGGATATTAACTGCGTATCTGGGTCTTGTATCAAGAAGACTAACGTCATGACAACAGCTCAATTTAGCACAAACAATAGGCCAATAAATACAATACTAAATAATTAAATAACCATTTGTTCTTGCATTTATGTTGTTCCAAATACTGGCAAAATTCCTTCAAATAAACAAACAGATCTTTTTTTTTAACTTTTAAAGATTATATGTTGGCAGAAATTTAGGCAAATCTGGACATTTGTTCCATTCATCTGAAATGAAAAAAAGCAAGACACATCTATCACGTTGCATTTTCACTCTTAGAAAGCCAAAACAAGGGCCCTAGAGGGAACAAGAAGTTTAATTATAAACTATCACTGCATAACTAGATAGATTCTGGGACATATCTCTGGGAACACATTCAATACACTAAGCCAATATAATCTGAAATGTAATTTTTAATTTATTTTTATTTTTAATGCAGGACCATGATTCTTTC
Organism: Scolopax minor; assembly: GCA_028566535.1. Taxonomy (NCBI): domain Eukaryota; kingdom Metazoa; phylum Chordata; class Aves; order Charadriiformes; family Scolopacidae; genus Scolopax; species Scolopax minor. The sequence goes on along the minus strand of JAOXNG010000001.1, from coordinate 8,985,465 downwards.
TTTGTGTAAAAGAAAAAAGATCAGCAAAATTGTGACCAATTACAAAGGCACAAAGTTTGTTGCAAAATAATGTTCATAATATAGTTAGTGATTCTACAGAAGCACTAACAAGAATAGAGAAACACAAGCAGTGTCATTGATTAGCAGTCTATTTTTTTTAAACCGTGCACTAAATTTGTACTGTGCAATACTGAGAAAATTTGAAGTATAAAATACAAGACACGGTGCAAGAAACTATCATCTTCTTTGCTCTGTAGTTTTCAATTTCAGTTCCTATAAAGCTTTTTATAATTGTTATATCATTTGTCACAGCAGAAATGTCTGAATGAAAACTGAATTACCCACTTTCTTTTTTCCTTTTCACCCTCCATACCAAGAAAAAATAAGAAATTTATTCTAGAATCTTCAGTTTGAAATATTTCTTAACCACACATGATACATCAAATAGTAGGCTCATTTCTATTGCAGAAAATTCCTGTAATATGAAAATGTAGTTGTTTAAAATTTAAATTAAAGAAAAAAAATGTTGAAAGAACCTGTAACACTCCTACAACTCAGTGAGGTTATTTAATAAGGCTACATTTTAGATTTCCATTGTGTAACAGAGAAGAAAATGAGTTATGTCAATAACACTGTCAACAAGGTCAAGCCCCATAGGAATCCCTATGAATTCCTTCTAAAATCCTGTGTAGAACTGTAAACTATGTCATGATCTTACCCACCACGTCGGTGAAGCACGGAGCTTATTTTAAACAACTGCATACTGACAGCCTAATTCTGTTTCCACAAAGATGAACTTGATCTCTGGAAAGGCAAATAGCTGTCTCATAACATGAGAGGTGTTCATCAGGCAAATTGATTCTCCTGAGCAAATGAGCTGCAGAAGTAAACATCAAAACTTTGTACTGAATCTAATTTAGAGAAACAAATATTGAAGATTCCATGTTTTAAAATCCATACATGACATCAAAGTTCAATGCTAATTTACCTTTTCTAAGAAGATACATTTCTACTTAGATCAAATATATAAATTGGTAAGAATACTATTACCCATGGTAATACTATTGTTCATGTTCAATATCTTTGAAGCTTTTCAAGTCCCTTGAGATCATACAATTTCTAAACATAATAATGTCAAAATGCATTTTTTTTTGCCTAAATCATGATGATTAGCGCTGTAGAAAAGCTTACAGTTGCAAATAGTGATTATCTGATTATTCATTCTCATCTTCCTTCTTCATTCTTTTCCCAGCAATTAAATTCCTTGTATTTACCAAATGTCTTCACATTTTCAGTGAAAGAAGCAGAGATTTATGACAAAGATTTAAAACAAAGTGTCCACTATGGAGTTGTATCAGAGTAATGCAGAGAGTAATCAGTAGGGATACATTAGAATGTGTGCGTTAACTTCACTGAATTTGCACTAATTAGGTAGAAAAGGATCATGACTGTCATGATAGCATTGGTGATACTTCTGTTCACTAGTACACAAATAATAAAGTTATCTCTTTAGTTCCAGTTCTGAATTCTTTGGACAGAATAGTGAGCACATTCATTCAGATAATTTGAATGAAAGTAGGGCTTGTCTTTAATAAATTTAGCGTGCAAATATTTTATAGTCTTTCCAACATTCAGACTCACCTCCTTTCAATTTAGGCACCTGAAAAATAGAAGCAAGCAGTCTGGTCCCTGGAAGCTACATGCAGAACCAACCAAGAGAAACGGAAACCACCAGAAAGTGAAACTACCAACCTGGGTTACTTAGCACCTTCTGCTGACTCTAGTTGAATATCAAATTCTATACAGGAGGAAAAAATTAGGTCTATGTTTGTTTATCTATTTGACTATACCCAGACCAAATAAATGCTTCCAAAACTAATAAAAAGCCTGACTTGAACAATTATTTTTTTTTCTCCTGTTCCAGATCTACATATAGTTACTCCCTACATAATGCCCTTCACTGAGTAGCGTTTGCTTAACCATCATAAAATCCTGACATGTCTGAGCATGGTCCTCTCCTGTAGGAGGCAAAGGAGTGAATCCCTCCAATGGTTGTTTAACAGACTCTTATCCTCCCGCTACCAAAAAGGAAAAGTATATTAGTAATATTAGGTGTATATGTCCTTATTGTGGTGGTATTCACACTTGAGAGGAAATGAGAGAAAACGTCATGCTACACATAAGGGATTCTGTGATAAATGAAATGAGAAAATTACAAGGACAAGAAGAGTTACTAATGTGAGAGCTACAGCTGGAATGTGACGGCAAACAAGATGATCTTGCTTCTCCCAGCAAGTCTGCGAAGCAGCGGGAAAATTAAGGCAATGTTTTACTAAACTCAGTTGAAAATAACAAGACAACATTTCCACTTCCTTGGTGTCTTTCTCATTCAGTATCCAGCCTCTGCAGGCATGAGGTCCTGTTCCCAGAGGTCCTGAGGAACACATGTTTTCTGATTGCATGGTTAAAAAATGCAGCCCAGTGTATATACATTAGAGAATGGGAAGGAATGAAAGTGCAGTTATCCTTTGGGATGCTGATAATGAAAGCACTTATAAATTATTTCTCATTGTTTCCAAGGAAGGGGAGCATGGCTGCAAATCACTGAAAACTGACATACCTAGGAGTATGTTAGTGCTTTATTATTATTAATCAAAATGAAAACAGCAATTTTTTTTCTATTATTTATGCTGATACACTCTCTGTATTCAAGTAGCTTGAGAGGCCTGATTGATCCTGTGTACTATCAAGGATTATATCCCTGCCTCCTTTTTTCTTCCAAAGCAGTGAAGTTCAGAAGTGAAGAACTGGTCTAGATGATAGAATTGCCATGTCAGGTTCTAAAGATGTGACAGAAGATTGCTGTCCTGGAGATAAAGGAAATGGGATGGGGAACTTTTCCTAGTCCTAGACTAGAAAATAAAGGTAAAAAAAAAAATATCTTTTTTTCTCTCTCAAAGCATTTTTTATTTTCAAGAACTGTAATTATTTATATATATATATATATATAAATTTGCAAACATTACTGAAGTAAACTTATTCAAGGAACTGAAAACTTATCACTACTGTTTCTTAAGATCCTGTATTTGTCAAATCATCCATGACTAGCTTCTGAAACCACTTCTGTCACCAAGATTTGCGTAAAGATCAGAACAGCTTTCTCCTGGAAGGTCCCTGGATGTTTCACTTAATCTTCCACCTCCCACTCTGGGTCTCACTCACATATTTCAGTTGCTCTCCTTGTGTGGCCATACTGGGAGCACTCACAAGCTAAACCCACAGGAAAGAAACAGAGAAGAACAGGAACCACGCAAGAGCCTGCCTGGACAGATTGAATAATGCTCCCAATTTGTTAAGCACTAGAAGATGACTGAGCCTCCCCAGTGTTATTGTTTTATCATTCTTTTGAAATCTTTTAATGCTTTTATTCTCTATGAACTAGTGCACTAAACACAGTAACTTAACAGTGAAGTATTAGAAAAACATTAACATAAACATATAATAATAATGTAAATGTACTGACATATGCTTATGATTATTGTTACAAATGCCTTCTGGGAAGGCCATATCGAATCTTTAAAATTTATCTCTAACCGTGGCCCAAAATTCAGGGTTCTGTTAAATACATTCAGCCTGAATCTTTCTGAGTCTCCATGTGAGGAAAGTCTAGGCTTTCAAAACAGACCGAGTCTGGCCATAACACAACAGGATCAGAGACATACTTCTGCCGCAAGGGAAAGCACTTCAAACATCAGGGTGCCAGTCTGTCAGCACTTATCACTCAGTGGGTTATACTATCTCTCCAGCAGATTCCCCTTCCAAACTTATACTTCGTCACACTCCTGACCTTGCTGCATATGGCCCCTTCAGCAGAGTTCAAGTCTGCATCACAGAAGACGTGGAAAGTTTATTCACTGCTTCTCATTATCATCTCATACCTTTGTTCATTGTAAGCCAAAATTATTTACTCTGCAGTTTTGGGGATGAACATGGAGGAGGAAGGGATGAAGAAAAGTCTAACCAAGAAAATGTTACTCTGCAAAGAAAATAAGCAAATATCCGCCTGCTCATGAATAAATGATTGCTTCTGCGCCTGTTTGGTGTGCAACTTTCCATCCAAAAATGGGATGGAAACTCAGATGGTCAGGCTATATTGTGCTCCAGCTAATAAAGTGTTTCAGATCAGGAAAAACAGGCAAAGCTGCATCACTCTGGCCTGTGTCGTATGGGCTTTTTTTTTTTCCTTTGAAACATTCCATTTGCTGTTCAGGCCAAGATGAGAGAAGAAACATTTTTAACCTTAAAGGTTTGACATAAGCCTACAATATTAAATAGCCAGGACTAAAGTGAAGCAGGTTTTACAGTTCTTAAGTAGGTACCCTTTGTTCCTTCCTTAACAGTACAGTTACAGTCAGGAAAAACATCGCAAGCTTCAAGCAAACAGGCAAGAGCAGATTCAACTGCCTTTATTTGTATTGAAATCTATGCAGGCCAAGGCCACATGGCACTAAATACTCTACAAATAAAGAACAAGTGTCAGTATCTTCCCTGATCAGCTTTCATCTAAGAAGACAAAACAAACAAAAGATGGGTGGAAGAAAAGCCTGTGTAATTACCGGAATATGGCAGAGTCACCCCCAGTGCATCTCTGACTCGAGCTTCCAGACCCCAAGTCTAAGTCTGTATCAAGAAATAAAATGTGCCAGACACTATTTGCAGATCCTGAGGCAGAGCAGCCTGGCACAGCTTCAGCTAAACCCCTATTCCCTTCAAAACTTATTGGTCTCATCCATATTGCCTCCTGTGACCCCCCCTCGTCCCCCCAGCTTATGACAGGGCAGTTTGTAAATGTGCTAGTTGACAAGAGTAAAAACCAGTGGAGTGAGCCTGCTAACAAACATCACGGGTTATTGCAGACCAATGTTGTCTTTTGGCCTTGTTTAACTTGTGAATACAGATGTGACCCATCTGTCTCCCCCGAGGTTGGCTTGAGAGTCCCTGCACCCATGAGAGAAACGTGCCACTAATGCCATCAGCTGAGCAAGGCAGGCAGTCAGTGACAGAGCCAGCGAAGCATCCCAGCAAATTTTGGCACTTAAAATGTACTACCTCCCATTGTGTAATTTCTGTGGCAAATACATGTGGCTAGACCATGTAAAATATTCCAACAGTGTGAATACAGATGCCCAAATCAGGCTAACATGTCTATCAGGTAGTAAGAGAAAAGGGAAGGACTTGTGAGGGTGTGGGCAGATAAATTACAGGTGAAATTTTTGAAATTTAACTCTAGTTTTAAAGAAGGCATGCTAGACTAAAACATAGGCTGGTTTTTGTGATCATAGCTTTTTTTCAGAAAAGCTTTGACAAACGTGGAAAAAAACAGCAAACAGCTGATAACCACTGCAGTGCATGCAACTGTTCTCCTACAAGATCCTGCTCAGGGACATGGTTTTAGAGCAGAAGTTCACTGGCTTCTCCACAGATGTTCTTAGTTCACTTTCCATGAGATACAGACCTCAAAAAAGAGAGAGGGACAATAAAAGTCATGCAGGCATCACTGTGGCAGGGGGACCTCTGGTACTTGTCACAACCCTTGTGTCAATGTCACCACCTGTTCCCTTCTGCCAAAGGACGTGTTCATGGAGTCACCTTCTGCTGCAGTTGGCACTGGGTGCTTTTCTTCATGCAATTAAAGTGCAGTCCTGCTGTACTTGCTGGAAATGAACCGCCAGACTGAGGACAAGGGCTCACGATGAAATGAGCATGGAAATAGGAAATTAACTTTTAAGATTACAGACAAAGGGTTACAGACAAAGAAGGATATGTGACGAATCCCTTGCTCTCTTCCACGATATGCTCAGAAGAAGGGATTAATAACTGATCACACTTAAGAAACTAGAAAAATTGTTGCTAGCATCCTCTCATCGTATTCAGAAGATTAGATGCCTAATTTTTTTTTAATCAAATCAATTCATGAGAAAGAAAAACTAAACGAAATAAATAATCAGCATGGATCTTGGAAGAAAGAGTTTCAGGAAATGTTTTATGGCAGAGAACAGCCCTTCTGCCATCCAGCTGTTTGTTTTGTTTTAACAATTCATGAGAGTTGAGCTTCTGCAGCTTCTTTTATTTTTCCTATTCCAAAAGCCTTGGGGATGTTTCTCTTCTAATTTTGAGCCCACTCTTGAGCTGTGAATTCTTTTCCCAACGTGTGAGTGTGAATGATATGAATGACGATTGCACAACTGCTTACCTCTTCTCTTGCTGCTCAAGTTATTTGCCTAACTCTTCCTGAGAGCAATGAAAGAAACCTTTTTCTTTTCATAGGTTTATTTGGATCTATGGAAACCATAGACTTTTAGTCCCCCTACATACATTTTTAAAAACTTCTGCAGAACTGAAGGACTTTGTTTAGCATGAAGAAACTCTGAAATCAAGAGTCACCAGTTTGCCTGATATAGGAAGAATCACGAGTCTGACTTGCACAGTTCCCTGCAATTACATCTCCAGGTGTGATAGACCTCCAAAAAAGTAACAAAAATAAATGGTATGATGCAACAAAGAAGTCTCCCTCTTCATACCTGGGCAGAAGGACAGCAAGAAAATGTCCACTATAGCTACAGCTAAGCCATAAAAAAACTAACCAGGTGCTAAGGAAAGCAGATAAATAAGGTGGCTTGTCTTTGTTTTCCTCTAGGTGTGTATTATGCCTATAGACACAATTTTGGATTTAATACCCCAAATCCAATTATTTGAAGTTAAGGGAAATGCCTCAGTTTCTTCAATCACATTATCTTTGATTTACTTATTAATGTCACTTGTGATGTGACATAAAAGCACCCAGCAAGCTGTTATATTCCCTTCAACAGACATCCAGATGCTCAACAGCAGTGTCAATGATGATCCTAAATCAAAACCTATGTAATTTTCCTATACTAAATACATGACACTACACTACACTACACTTGTGCAGCCATGCCAGTGAACAATGGGGTAGATCAGCTCCAGCAGCCATCACTATGGAAGCCCATCCTGGTCCATGAGCATAGAAGCCCATTCCAGTTTAGCAGCAGAGACTGGAGATGCTACCTTTGCTCCAAGTTTGCACCAGCATGTTGTTCCAACAATGAAGGGGAGGGAAAAAAAAAAGAAGAAAAAAAAAACAAAAAAAAGAAACCTAGCACAGAGGTTATTTGACTGAAACTTGAGGCACCTGTGTTGTCAATTAAACGATTCACCCCAGTTCACTGCCTCATAGCATTGCAACCTACATCAACTAAATATTTTGGGCCTGCTATCAGGGATTGCTATCAGATATATTGCTTTCCAAACTCTTGCTGCAATTCATATCCCAATGTCTGCAAAAGTAGTAAAATGAATTAAAGAAATACTGCAATTCCTTCATCCTAAATTTAGTCATCTAAAAACCAGGTGTCAGTTCATCTAGTTTCTATTTACAGTCATTAGAGAGAAACAGGCACTTCAGGGTCTGATTACTCCCAGCCACTTCAGACTTCCTGGATGGGAAGTTGAGGTGTCTCCCTCTCTGCTGATTAGGCAGAGAAACTGTATGACCATCTTAGTTGAGATATTTAGAGGTAGCCCCTTGGAGCCCTCTGTCAGTGTTACCAAATGGACATGGAGCTCCAACAGGAGGAGTCATTGGTTGAATAAAAAAATACTTGCACAAAAGGATTTTTAAAATGAAAGTGGATCAGAGACCTGAACATGGTAACTACAATAAATTTCTCTCAAAAAACATCTGAGAATTGGTGCTACAAAACCAGTGCTTTGCTGTCACAGGAAACAAATCAGTGGCTAAGGACTTGTTCATTTCCACCTTCCAAAACCCCCCTCAGAAATCCCATCAAATGAATTGCAAGGAACAATTATCTACAACTATGCACAAGCAAATCACTACACTTCCATGACTCCAAGCTGAAAAAGAACAGTAATACCTCATTTCTGAGGTACATCTTTGTTATTTACCATACTTATTAACTTTTTTTCAGAGGAGTTTTAACTCATGCTCTTCGTACACCGTATGTAGTCTAATGAGGCTCTCAGTACAGATGAACTTTACAGTAATGTCTGTAATACGAGGGATAAAATTAATAATACCCGTTTCTCTTGTGTATTACCCTTGCACACCTCAAAAGCTGTCTGTATCACTCAAATAAATTGTTTTCTTTAATGTGTCCTACCTGGTGCAAAATGATCTATCAGTATTGTGTCAAAAGACAGGAAGCTGGTGTAAACCCCTGGGCTATCACAGCTATTGCTGCAGCTGAAATTTGGTCTGATTGCTTCACTTCACAATTTTTGGCTGGTTTTTTTACTATTAATCTTGGAAAGTTTTCAAAATAAATCTGATAAAATCCTGAACATCACAAAAGATGCATTCTTCCCCATACTTGTAAATCATCTTTGGCACACTTCCTGATTTTAGTAATTATAGATTTCCCCCAAGCTCCCTGCACATTGCCCATAGATATAAGGCTTTGTATGATCTATCTTCTAATTCAGAAAACTACAACAAGCTATCGCATGAAGCCCAGATTAGACAGTAGAGCAATTCAATACTAAAGCCCTGTTTAAGTCTCTGTATGGTTTTCTTGATGGATGTTACGCTGCTGATCTATTTTTATGTATTATTTATACTGGGATAGTGCCTAGAGGCCCCAGTCAGGGGCAGAACCCCATAGTGCTGCACATACTGTGAAGGAGGATACAAGAGCCTCTCCTTGCAGCTTATAATCTAAGTATATAATGAATGACACCAGATGGATATGACAGTGAGAGGGAGCAAAAAGTGAGATAGTTTTTCATAACAGTAATAGGCAGAGCACAACAGCTACATAGCTATGTGGTCTCCGACTAGCTAGGCAATGTGGTCTCCGTCCTCTGTATTGCATTTTACAACTTGCAGTGACCTGTGGATAAGAACTCTTACACAGAGTCATCCTCTATGTGTTTGAGACACCAGACACATGGAAGCATCTTTCACTGCCTAGATCAGACATCTAAGTGAGACTCAGAGGATGTAAACCAGAGGAAAGAGGTAGGTACTAACAGAGGATGATTCAGAGCCTTTGAATTAGGACATAAAGCAGATGATGTGAATTCACAGATTTGGTGTCACTCATGGGAAGGATTGGGACTTCAAAGTTTCAAGGGAGGCCAGCAAGAAGCAATTCACATATCTCCACCTTTATTCCCTCACGCATCAACGGTGCATAATATATGTGTGTATGTGTGTTTCTACAATAGGAACAGACAAGAGTCCTTACATTGTCCAGGAACATAGTGCCTAGTTCAGGAGTTCAAGCCCAGTCTCTGGGCAACCAGAAATAGGTGTATTTCTCGTTAACTCCCTGACTAAGTCTCACTCAGGTTGAAGATGGGCTCTTAAGCTCACAGCCTTGTGACTCACATACATCTCTTCAATTAGGGAGTTCTTATTTCATGTCCTGATCTGAGTCAGGATTGCTCCACACGAATTGTCTTCTCTGCGAAGTGTCTTTCTGACATCATAAGAGTGAAGTGTCTTTTCTGGGAAGTGTCTTAGTGACATC